>JAOXNH010000007.1:12452826-12469198 GCA_028566575.1 Bartramia longicauda
CCCTTTAGGGACTGGAAGGGGCTCTAAGGTCTCCCCGGAGCCTTCTCTTCTCCAGGCTGAACCCCCCCAACTCTCTCTCACAGCAGAGGGGCTCCAGCCCTCCCAGCATCTCTGTGGCCTCCTCTGGCCCCGCTCCAACAGGTCCGTGTCCTTCTGATGTTGGGGGCTCCATTTGTCACCTCTCACTTATCATTTGTCACCTGCACTAAGAATAGGGCAACTTATTTCTGCACCAATGGTGGGTGCTTCTCCTCACCACTGCCCTTGTTTGCATTATCTGTTTCTAGAGACACATATTTATGATTCCACCTTCTCTCTGTGGTAAGTAATGGGGAAAAGGTAGGTGCTGCTGTCTGGAAAAGTTTTATCAAGTAGGATTTTGCTTAGTAAACCCTGGGACAGGTTGGCTGTTTAAGCCACATCTGCCACTTTCCAGAAGAAGTCAGGGACACTGGTAAATGAACTGAAGGTTGACCAATGTGCCACTAATGAAGGACGGGGCATTTCAGCGCAGGTTTGGCCCGGGCTGGGTCTGGGAGCACAGACATGGACCAGGATCAGGACCCACAAACTGTTTTGCTCTGGGCATTTTTAAGCCAGAGGGAATCTCACAACCGGATGAAACAGAGAGATGGGACAGAAGCTTTTTGGGCCAGTCCTGCCCTAATGACAGAGGGTTTGCTCTGCCTCTTAATGAACTGCAGAATCACAGCACAGCAAAGCTTTTAAGTGCAAGTGTCAAAAGCTTTAGGTAGTTGTACAGGCTTTAAAGGTCTAACCTTTGACTTGTCAGGGAAAAAAGCAGAGAAGAAATTCCTTTTTCTCCTGGAATAAGTCTAGATTGGCAGCCTATGCCCAATGAGCAGCAAAAGCCACTAAGGACACACCATGTGCAGCTCTGGCCTCTAACTCTTCTCACAGACCCCGTGAACTGTCCCCACTACCTCAAGGTTGGAGGGACGTCAGGACATCACAGCCTGGGAGGGGATGCAGGGGCTGTTCTGGCAGCAGGAGATGCCAGCTCAGTGCAATCCCTGGCTCCGGCAGGGCGCAGCTAGCTGGAGAAGGGGATTTCTTGGAAAAGGGGTTGGACGGGACATTTTCCCTTTGGGAGCTGGCGTTACTGGACCTGTGCACACTGGGGGAACTGGATGCACTGCTCTCCCCATTGAAGTGCTGCCCTGCAGCATCCTGCCTGGCCCTGCCTGCGCAGTCAGCTTGCCTGATCTACAGACCATGCTTTTCAGCTGCTTTTTACCCCGGATCTTTAAAACCAAGCAGAGCTTCAGAGAGGATGCTCGAGCCCATTCCCTCACCAGGACTCGAGGAATTGCTCTCGTTTTACTCCCCCAGGGGCTTTGGGCTTTACCATGGTTGTACATTAATTTCTCAGAGCCCTGCATTTCACCAGCAGCTTTCCCTGGCTTCTTCCTCCTTTTCTGCTCCTTTTCTGCATGATTTGTCCCTAAAAATAAGGGTGGCGCTCCCAGCCCTGCCTTCCAGCTCCCATGGAGCTGCTTGCCCCAGCCCACTGTGCCCAGGGGACATGACGCTGGGATGGACCCTGGGAAGTAGGGCAGAATCAGGCTTTATTAAAAATCCTAGAAAGCGATTTTGCTAAGGTCGTAAAACAGCAAGGCAGCAAAAAGCAGATAAATCTACTAATTATTTGCTCATTTAAAAAGCCCTCCAATAAATCCTTTTAAGGTGATCCCATAAATCTCTCCAACATCACTAAGGCCAGTGTTCTTCAATTCTTATCTCCCCCCAGGGAAGCCTTTTATGGGTCTACAAACACAGCGTTTTTAGGGATTTGTATTGCAGATATAACCGAAGTTTGCCGGGAGCATCCAACAGAAGTGACCCTCTGTTCCCCGTGGCAGCAATCCGGGAGCAGCAGATCCTTCCTGGGGAGCAGATGAAGCCTCTGGGACAGGCTCTGAGACCGTCAGCTCTTGTCTCGCGTGTCCAGGAGCCACTGCTGCGGTGTCACCAAGGCTGGATGGAGCCCAGAGGGAAGGGGCTGGTTGTGTGTGTGGTCAGGGGCTGCCTGTGCAGCCCAGGTCACTTTGCTGAGGTGTTAACGAAAAGCCTGATGCAGATGCTGACCCTCTCCCTGGGGTTCAACTGTGGCTTCCAGGGAACAGCCGGGTCCCCAGCCTGGACCTGCTCTGAGGGCCAGTTCCCCAGGGTGCATAAAAACCTGCAGGAAAAGCATTCCCCAGCCACCCTTCTCGGGCATTTCCCCACTGCAAAAAAAACCCCTGGAACCTTGAAATGGGTGAAAGATAATTTTTAGCCTGTGAGCTGCCAATGCAGAGTTGCTTCCCTGCTGGTGACACAGAGAACAGAACTAACTGATGGTCTCAAGCTCAGGAGATCTTTCCTCCTTAACTGAACCACCCTTGTGTTTTGGGGCATGGATCAAGTGGCCATGTGGCTTCCCCACATCCCAGCATGCAGCCACCCTGGGCTGGGAGCCTGACAAGCACCGGTCACAACAGCAGCTCCTGGAGAGTCACTTTGCTTTTTACTCCAAGCGTTTAATTAGTGGCTGCTTTGGCTTAGAGCTTGCTGGGAGGTGAGCAGCCATGTCTGTACCAGGTGTGGTCTGGGTTGGGGCTGGTAAGGACCCTTGGAGCCCTCCTTCACCCCAGGGTGCCGCAGGAGGGACAAGCATCCTCCGCTCCAGCACCACAGGGTGGACCTTCACCGCCCGCCCTCCCGGGTGGCACAGAGCGGGGACGGGCTGGTGCCTTGCGGTGCATGAACCCTCCAGCATCTCCTGCCAGCACCAGGGGCTGCGGGCCCTTGGTCAGCTTTCAGAGAGAGATTTCCTGAGGGCCTTCGGTGTTGTGGCTCTGTGGCATTTGATTATCTGTATTCACCTACCAAGCTGGATGTAAAATATAACACACATTGAGTTAAATGATCCCAAGCTTTGGCATCTGGATGCTTGAGCTAAGAGATGCTCCAAGAGTTTTAATTCCCAATGGTCCTGGAGTTTTGAGGAGGGAAAAGCTGGGTTATTTTTCTCTGCTCCCTCCTGAAATGGCAGCGATTTTTTTGTCTGATTTTAGTTTGGGTTTTTTTTTTTGTCTAAACCTGGTGGCTTCCTAGCATTCTTCAGGGTGTGTTTTATTCCTTTCTAGCTGGAATTTTGCGAGCCAGAGGTTGGTCAGTAGGAGCAGCACAGTCTCAGGTGCAGGGAGCCTGGCTCCACAGCCACAGCTCCCGGGGGTGCAGCCGGGCTGGAGCTGTCTCCCCCAGTTACCCCACACCCTCCAGCCCTGAGGTCAGGGAGCGGTTCCCCAAGCAGATGTCACCAGCAGCAGGATTTAAGCTGAAAGTGGCGCAGAAATTCAGATGTGAGCCTGATGCCACCGCTTGAACCTTGCCCTGTGTCCCCGTCCCCTGCTTCTGCTCCGGCAGCAGCCGCTGGCTGCCTTTTATTTTCAGGTTTTATTGCTTTGAGATGACGGGCCATGCAAGGGGGTTGGTTCTAACCATCCTTCCTGTACTGAGATGATGTGTCGCTTGATTTTATGTGTGTTTTCCTGATGGGTTGTGCTTTCTACCTGTCAAAAGCCTTGCATCTGTTTTATGGAGTCAGGCCACTGAGATCCTCCACAGGCACCCGGCGTCCTTATCCCAGACACCCGAGAGTGTAATCACTCTTCCTGAAAAAAGGAAGTGAAGAAATGTTTATTTTTGCATCTCAGCACATGCAAAGGCTCCAGTCTCTGGGCCAGGGCATGAGGCAATCCTGCCTCCCCTGCAGGATGCATCTCCATAGGAAACTGCCTTTTTCTGAGTCCCGTTGACCCAGGGTGATGCAGAGGCTGTGGTGGATTCACCAGGCACAGCCGGGTGTACGTGCTGCCCTGGAGGGGATGGCGGGGGCAGGAGCACAGCGAGCCCCCGTTGGCGCTGGGTGCAATGGTGGTTGGGTCCAGAGCCTGTCCTGCACCCCCTCGCCCCGTCCTGGGGTGACAGCCAGCAATGACAACTTGGCTTTTGCATTGTCCCTGTCACGGTGGCAACTCGTGCCGCAACGTCTCCTCCCCGTGCGTCTTGTTGGCAAGGACATGGGACAGGCTGTCCCCCCTGCTGCCACTGCTCCTCGCCATGGGGGGGGAACCAGCCCCAAAGCTGCCTTCCCACGGCGCGATGCTGCCTGCCCCCCACCCTGCCCCCTCGGTGTCCCTCTGATGTGGCTGCAAAGGATGTGGTGACAATAAAAGTGTGACTACAGAGAGGTGTTAAGGGAGGTGAGGTGGTTGGTTTCCTGTTAGCACCAGTGCGACAAGACACCGACTCTTCTCCGCCGCCGGGAGCGCGCCGGTTCCCAGCCCACTCCCCGCACCACAAGCTCCATTTACAGTTATTGACTAAAACAACACAGAGTGTGTGAACTCCCTCTAGGCCAAAAATAACTGCCGCCCCATTAACTCGAACTGTTTGTTTGTTTTCGACTGTTTCTGCCCTGCCTGCCTGCTGGGGGGCTGGGGAGGGGGCCGAGGTTGTCACTCGCCCCTCGCCATAGCTGGGGAAAACCTTTGGGCTTTGAGACCCTCTCGGTCCCTGCTCTGGGGAGATTTTGTTGCGCTGGATAAAAACCAGTAGCGAGCGGAGCGTGTCTGTGGACTGGTTGGGGTTTTGCTTTATGGTGTGCAATGGGGGCTCCTGGAGGTGCCCCCCCCACCGTGGGGACAGGGCAGCTGAGTCACAGCGAGATGTCCCACAGTGCTGGCTGCTCACCCGCCTGCCCCCGTGGATTTTTGGAGTCTGCAGGGCCGTAGCAGAGGCTCATGGCTGCCTGTGGCTGCAGGTGTTGGGGAATGGGCCAGCAAATGTCCCTGTGGGTGCTCAGTGGGGTCCTAAGCAGGGTCTCAAGTGGGACTGGGCAGCCCGAGCTGGGGCTGGGGTGGGAGTGAGTGCTCCTGGGGAGCCCGTGACCCCTTCCCAGTCCCTCCTAACCCTGCTTGTGGCACAGGTTTTGCTCGCTTTTCCTGAGATACACTGCAGACGGAAACCCCGAAATAGGCATTCATTTCAGTTTGTAGTCTTTCAGCCGGATCTCAGGGTTAAGAATGATGGGTTTTACACTCTCCACCCCAAAAATCCTGGGAAAGCTATTGTGGGTTTCGGCCAACTCTGAAGTGAGGTGAAAAACTTCAAAAGCATGAAAAAAGTTGCAGATGCCTGGACGGAGATAAACTACTTTAAAGCAAAAAATAACACTTTTCCCATAGTTGCCTGTGACAGTATTTGCAGTCCAGAGCCCGTCCCTGCTGACATCCCTGGGGCTCCTTGCCGCAATGCTGAACGCCCACATCTCTCCAACAGCCCCTCGCCCACCGGCGGGGGCTCTGCTCATGCCAGCTCTTCCTTCTCATGCCCTTTAGTACCTGCAAACATGTAGGAAGATTTGGCAGTGTCTCTCCCCACAAGGATGGCTTTAGGGGGCAGGGGGAGGACCATGGAGGGCCCTTCCCATTACCCGTCCTCACTGCCTGCTGTGTTGTGCTTCTGCCCACACGAGAAGATATTAAACTTTGATTTTTCTCTGCCCTGGCTTTTTCAGTCCAGTCCCTGCATTTTTATTCCTTGTTTTATACACCATAAGATATGGCTTTTATTTTTTTTTTCTCTTCTACCTTTGACAATTGTGTTCATTTGTGCAGGATTTGCTTGCACTTAAGAGCACATGCAGACTGCAGCTGCCCCTGCTCTCCTGCCCTCTGTCCATCTCACACCCCCACTGTGCTGGTGAGGGATCTTGCAGAGTCCTTGACATTCCTCTTGGGTCTTGTCAAGGTAGTGAGGGCAGAATATGGGCATCAGGGGGTGCTGCCGAAATCCCATACACGTACTGTGTCCGCCATTGTCC
This sequence comes from Bartramia longicauda, assembly GCA_028566575.1. NCBI lineage: Eukaryota > Metazoa > Chordata > Aves > Charadriiformes > Scolopacidae > Bartramia > Bartramia longicauda. The sequence goes on from JAOXNH010000007.1 coordinate 12,458,720, forward strand.
CTGGGAGGGGACACTGGTTCACCTCACTGTCCCTTTAGGAGGTTGCAAATGCAACAGGGCTCGGGGACTCACCGCCTTACACAAGCACAACTAACCTGGAAAACCCAGGGAGTACTGCAGGGCAGCTGAACTCCCTGTTTTGTCACTCCACAGCCACGGCCAGAAAGTCCCTTGAATGCCCTGTTCCACAGTGAGAAATAAGAAGTTGGGTCTGTCACGAAGGAGAAGGGAGTATTTCGTGGGCTGGGTGAAATCAGAGCACACGGCTCCCACGCAGGTCACTGTCTCAGCCACTTCTACATCGCATCCCTGAGCTCTTGCCTCTGCAGCGCTGGGGCATTTGGCTGCTTTGAGGAGGTTGCGGAAGCTCTGTCTCCCTGATTAAAATTCTCTTCACAGGGAGCCAGGCTAGGGAATTCAGAAAAAAGGGCTATTTAAAATGCCCTCAACCGAGGATCCCCAAGTACAGTCAACGTGGTGGGTAAGGGTCCAGTTCTCCACCCTGGGGAAAGGCTTCTCAGCAGTGGCTGTGGGAGATTTATAAATTTATCAAAATGGTCTTTTTTCTTCTGTGAGGAAGATCTGGCCCTGCATGGAAAAATTACAGCCTTGCTCAGACTTCCTCAATATAAACCATCGCATGCAATCACTGGTGCACAAACGTCCGTGTGATACTCTCACTAAAATACAGTGGAAAAGTCAAGGAGGAACTGATGGACCTGAAAGAAATGTTATCTGGGAGGTTACGGGCTGCTGTGAGTCAGGAAGCGTGGAGCACAGCCCTTTCTTGGGCAATAACGGTAGCTGTTCAGGTTGATTCATTTGGGAAGGGAATGCCCCAAACTGTGATTGTCATCCAGGACCATTTTATCTCTGTTAGGGTGGAGGAGGGTAATAGCACTGGAGCTGGAAACTGAGCTCCAGGCTGTGGGGAACACAGAGATGCAAAGATTTTCTTCCAGCTCAGGGTAACCAGAAGCTTTTGCAGTTGGGGGTTGGGTTGTGCAGAATGAACTGCCAGCTTGGGTGTTTTATTTGTTGACCCTACTGAAATGTTTATAGCTGCCACCAATGTGATTTCTAATTTTAGGACGTTCTTTCCAATATTTCTCTCCTCTTCTGGCAGTCAAACATTTTTCCCACCCAGCCAGCTTCCTCTTATATGACAGGTGAGGGCGGTTGCTCACAGCGTGTGAGAACTTCTCACCACCTTATTTTACAAATGTTCTCCACTGGTTTAGACTTGGCAGGTGTCCCTCTCTTCTTCAGTCTGTCTGCAATGAGATAGTCACCCCATCTTAATCCATGGAATCCATGGAAAGCCTGTTCCAGCCCTCTTTAACAATCCCCTGACGTTCCACAAAATCTTTTGACATCTCACATCTCGATTGCCCCGGGGAAGGAAAGGCTTCGGGGTGGTCCGGTCACAGCTCAGCCCGTTACGAGGCAGCTGGGCTCCGTGGGGAAGTGCAGGCTGAGCAAGAGTCTGTGGCCATGTGTTGGGTGGTCACAGAGAGGCTTCCACTGTCTTGATAATTAGACAGTGACAAGCTGGCCTTGGTGGAGCCTGGCAGAGCGCTGGCTCTGCCCACTCGCCTTGTGTAGGGCAGTGAGGTAGCGCTGGTGGTGAGGCCAGCCCTGAGACCCCCCTCAGCTCCTGTCCCCTGGGGGGCCCTGGCAATTGATAAGAAAGGATGGTCTGGGAGCCCTGGCTCTGCCGAGCATGGCGTGGCAGCCCTGGAGGCACCGGACATGTACTTGAAGCCTGGTGAGCTTTGGGTCTCCTGCTCCTGTGGATCAGAGGTGCTGTGGTGGGGTGCGGGTCAGCAGGACTGGTCCAGGCTTGGCAGGTGTCACTGAGTGACACTTGCGCAGCACTTGGATGCTCAGGTATGAATTACATTTAAGACCCCTGAGCCAGAGGATTCCCACGCACCCCCTTTCCTGGACTCACGTCCTGAGGAGACCCCAGCCCTGGCTTTCAGAGCTGGGCATCACAGCTTCCCAGGACGGCAGCTTTGGCCCCAGTACACATGATGGCCCCAGTGGCTCGAGTGACAGTATTTTCCTTTTTGGCTTTGCAGCGTAGCAGGAGACATTTATGGTGCTGTCTGGCACGGGAGGTTCCTCACTTCTTTCTCCTCTGGGAAAATGTTCAGAGAACAAAAAATAATAAATTTAAAAGACTCAGTATTTTCTTTCATGGAAGAAGCTAGAGCTGTGTCTCTTAAAGCTAATGAGGGGGTGGACATTTACTGTGTGGAAGAAACCACACCTGGTTTGCTCCCAAGTCCGTCATCTCCAAGGCCTCTGACAGCTCACGTGGAGTGAAAGAGAATCTGGAAATAGGGCCCAGAAATGGGCTCAGCACAAATCCTGTGCCCGTGGTGCTTCTGAACACTTGTCTGGCTCTCTCTCTGTGGTGGGCTCACCTCAAGCCCCACCTCCTAGACCATTTTCTAAATGCCTTTTGACAGCAGGGAGCTTTGAAGGCTGCCTCTGTCTCTCCTGCAGCAGAAATCCCCCCTTTCCTGCCTGATTGTCCGTCCCAGCTTCAAAGTGGTTGCAGAGTGCCTATGGCTGGAAAAACACACCGAAAATTCATTTCATATGAATAGAGGCTCTGAAGACACTGGAGAGCAGGAAACATATGCTAGGCTTGTGCCTTGGGGTGAGCTACGTGCACAGGGGCTACAGGCACCCCAGAGAAGCCCCAGTTCACCAGTGGGTCCAGCTGCCTGCTGGGACCCGCAGTGGTGGCCAGCAGATGCCAGCCCCCTTTGTCAGCTCTGCTTGGCATCATGATCCCACCATTGGCCCTGCTTTCAGGGAACCAGCCCTTTGACAGGTCTGCAGTTCAGGGGGGGTCATCTCTCCTCCCTGGACACTTTGAAATGTTGGCTGCTTCGCTCTGGGCTGTTCACGGGCAGCCGTGGTTTGGGGAGGAATAGGTCTTGGTCCGCAGTGACCCTAAATGCTGATCGGGAGAGTTGGCCTCAGTCTCTTTCTCCCCAGGGCCAAGGAGGGGTTCCCATGGGCAGAATGCAGTTGAACACAGGACTTGGGGCAGTTTGAGTCCTGTCCCTGGGGACTCTGCTGTGTATGGGGCAGCAGGGAATCAGGGAGATGGGGCAGACACCTGAGCTGCCATGTCCTTCAGGAGAGCGCATGTCCTGGTGCTGCCCTCGGCCTCTGCCAGGCTGCTTCCATGGCTGCAGTGTGGGGAGAGGAGGGAATTGGTCACTCTGCCCATGACATAAATGCAGCCCACCTCACTGGTTTGAGGAGCAGCAGTGCCCACCGGCGAGACACCAGCCCTGGCTCCCAGAGCTGCAGAGCCAAGGGCATGTTTTGCCATTTGCCTTTTGCTCGTGGGGGGGTTTCAGTGCCACTGCCATGGCAGGGATTCACACACCTTCCTGACCACGGGCTCATCCCTGCTGGGATGGACGGCACCGCAGCTCACTCCGGATGCCAGTGCCAGGTGCCAGCCCTCAGCGTGGGGACTGGCACAGCCAGGACGCCTGGTCTGACAGAGCAAGAACCCCCATTTGGGTGTGTTTGAGCTCCTGCCAGGCTGCCTTCCCTGCTTTCCTTTTGTCCCGTTGCTGGCTTCGGTGCGATCCCGCTCCCGGTGTATCTCTCCCGGCGCTGCCCGCAGCCCCGAGCCACAGCCGTGGGCTGAGCCAGGTGACACATACCCAGACACCAGGACTGTTATTTATTTACTGTCACAGCCCCGATGGCCCCTGGCCGAGCCTCTGACCACTACGGACACTTTTTTTTGTTTCCTTCTTCGCACATTTTTCTGGACGCTGTGTTTTCACATCTCCTGTTTGTTTGGAATGCCGGGGATGGGGGGTGGGGCAGGGAATGGACACACAGCGGCGAATTCCCAGCCTGGACCACGCTGTGTCCGCCGCCTGCAGGACATGGGGCAGGGGGGTGTGAAAGTGCCTGCGGAGAACGTGCTCCCAGTGAAACAGCCAAACCAGACGCCTGCAGCCCCCAGGTCTTTGTGTGGTCAGGGTGGCTGCGACCCCCGGCAGAGGGAGGCGAAGGGGCTGAGCCCCTGCTCCGACACGTGTGGGCAGATGCCTGCAGCTTCGGCAGAATCCGGCTGCTGTATTCCAGGGGGAACTTGCAGCTGGACACGGAAGGAGGAATTGGGTGCTTCATCTGCAGAGGTCAGGGAATATGTTTCCTCCCAGCCCACCATGGCTCTGAGGCTGCTCAGTTCCTGTTGTTCGTTGCCAGCAAACCTGGCTGGATAGGGGTCGAGGCTGGGTGAAGGCTGGGCCAGTGTGAGAGGGAGCCTTCTCCCCAGCAAGCCTCAGCTCTGGCTCACAGGTGGGCATTGGGCTGGGGTGGGCAGAGAAGGGAGCTCAGCAGGGACAGGCTGCGGGCACTGCTGGCTGTGCTGTTGTGGATGTTGGCTGGAAGCAGCCGCCTTGAGCAGGAATTCAGTCTTCTCATGGGATTTTCTTGGGCTCCAGTTCTGGATGATGCTTAGGCTAGTAGAACTCAGGGGTACACATCCCACCAGGAAGCCCCACCAGCTCCCTCTCCTTGGCCTTCATTTTGAAAACAACTCACAAGGAGTTTGATGCCAGCCTCAGCAGCTCCAGCACATGGTTGTCCCGTGTTTCAGCACTGGTGCAGCCCCAAAAATTAGAGCACTTTTGGGTTCTCAGGGATGTCTGGCTTTGCCCTCTGCCTCCGAGGTCACTGCTCCGGGGCTGGGCACGCTGCCCAGAGGGGACCTCCACGCATCCCGGCCAGCCTCAGCCGTCACGGCCATCCCGCCTCTCCCAGCTGGCCTCTCCTTGACCACGCTCAGGACCTCCTCCCTTTCCTTCCCACATCCTCTCCTGCCCTCCGGGAGCGGATCCTGTTTGTGGTGGACCCCTGAGGGTTTCACCCACTGGGCAGTTCCTTGTTTCTGGCTGCCGGTTTGTCAGATCCGGTCAGGGTTGTTGGTTTTTTTTTGACCAATTCTTCGTACTTCTGTGTTTTCATTTCTGTTGCTGCTTGGCCCCAGGTGCCCCCCAGGGCAGCCCAGTGGCATGGCAGGGGAAAGGCAGGCTGAGGACGTGCAGGGAGGGCAGAAAGCCAGGTGTGACCATTGCCCGGTGGCACGGCACGGTGCCCAGACCAGAGCCTTTGGCACTGGGCTGGCAGAGACGAGGCCACGCTCCCTGCCAGGTATGTCCCCTGGAGCACAGGGACAAGCAAGATGGGGTAACATCAGGCTCCGTCTCTGCTGGAGCCTCCAGCAGGGAGCCTGGCTGTCCTTTCCTTCCCGCAGAACGCTCGAGGGAAGGTGAGGCTTGCATCTGCAAGCGAACTGCACTCATCACCCAGCATTTGTTCCCAAGCAGATGTCAGCAGGTACCTGGTGAAGGAGGGTCACCCGTGCCTGTGACAGTGGCACAGGCTGGGTCCCAGCTATGCCTTCCCCATGGGACTGGAACCGAGCCGGGGTGTTTCACAGCAGCGTGGGCAAGGCAGGAGCACCCAGGCTGGGCTGAGCACCCTGCGCTGGCCCGAGGCACCCAGGCTGGCATCACCACCCACGCTGGCCTTAAGCACCTGGACCCAAAGTGGCATTAGCACCCAGGCTGGTGGTAGCACCCAGACTGATGTTGGTTCCCAGGCTGGAGTAAAACATCTGGACAGGCCCCAGCTCCCCAGGCTGACAGGAGCACCCAGACCGGCATCTCCTGACTCCCTGGATTCAGGGGGAGAAGGACAGGGCCAGGCTGCAGCAAAGCGTGAGGCTGGAAAAGAGGTTTAGTTGGATTTGGTAGAGCTTGCAGGAAAATGGGAACAGCCCCAGTTGAGCTGAGGAAAAACTGAAGGGATTTGGAGTAAAGCCAGCAGCTATTCACTGCTCTCTGTGTGATCCCGGGTGTCTGGGACCCCTCTGCATCCTGATGTACCCCGGTGAGGTGGCAGTGCGCTCCTCCAGGGTGACCCCCCCCCCTTGCTGCTGATGGCCATGGGGTACCAGAGGGTGCAGACGGCCGCAGCCTGGGGGCTGTGTCCTGCCAGAGCCTGTCAAGCCCCCAGCTCAGCCGGGGCACGGGGTGTTTTGGCCCAAGCGGTGCAAAAGCCAACCATTAGGAAGTGATCCAGGACAGGGGGGTGACAGTGGCCATGCCACCTCAGGCCCTCCGCAGCAGGGCAGCTCCCTGCCTGGCCCTGGGAGACAACGCCAGGAAAGTGGTTTGTGTTAATCCAGACTGCCTGTCCCCAGGCCACAATGACACTTTCTCAGCTCCTTATCCCGACCAGAAGCGACAGCACTGACCTCGCCAGCCTCTCCAGCAGCCGAGCCCATGGGAGCAATGAGAGGGGCTGTGCTGTGGCCGCCGTCATGTCCCCCTGCAGGTCTGGACCCTCCGGCTGGAACAGTTTCTGTCTCCCAAGGGATTTTGGGGCACTGCTCTCATTCACAGCCCAGGACACAAAACTTCCTGGCAGCCCGACAGCCCTTGCATGAAGCCAGCCTGGGAACAGGTCCCAGGGGATGCTGCAGTGGCCATGCCGGAGGCTGCTGTCCCCAGCATCCTCCCCAGATGGGCCAAGAGCCGGGGGAGACGAGGGTGGCTTTTGGGAGGGTCTTCCTTGGGGGATGCTGAGGTGCTGTGGCATCGGGGAGCGATGGGGTCTTTGTCAGCGTGTGCCTTTTGGGGTGCCTTGGCCTTGCACTGGCTCTGTAACCCTCACACCTGGACTGAGGCTCGGGGGCTTCATCCTGTGAGACCACCAGAATAACTGAGGGTTAAACCCCACCATATCAGCTCAGCCGGGAGCGGTTTTGCCACTTTACTTTCTCCCTGCTCTTGTGACACAAAGAGCAAAGCTGCCAGTTTGCCTGGAATGACCTCTGTGCCCTACAAACCTAACCCCTTCCTCGAAAAGACAAAAATCCCATTGCCTCGCACCTCCGTCTGTTTAGCGAACAGTTTAACCTAACAAGATTAGCATTCGAGGTCATCTCTTCTTCTTTTACTTTTTTCCCCGCGCCGTTTGCAAAGAAAACAGCATTGGATTTAGGACAAAAGCTTGAAACCCCTCATCTGTAAGTAGTGCAGCCTTTGGAGGTTGTTTTGTTCCAAAGTTATCTGGGGAAAGGGCTTGCGAATCCTCCCCTAAAGCAAACAGGAGTTGGCCAAGGGGCTCAGTCCTGGGGAGGATGGAGCGAGAGCCCAGCACGGGGCACCTGCACCCGGCTCTGCCCACCAGGGGCTTGGGGAAATTCTGTTGGGTTATTCCCCCCAATGAGGTTTGCAGTAGCAGGGAGAGGCTGCTGTGGGGTGGCTGGAACAGGAGGGAGTCGGGATTCATGTTCCCTGTTCCCCTGTAAACACGTTCCAGTGATGTTTCACTGCACACCTCCATCCATCCCTGTTGGGAAAACATGGGGAGTGCAGGCTCATCCCGGAGGTGATGGATGGAGCTGCGGCAGGAGGAGGATCATGAAGGAGCAGTGAGTGTTGAAGCTGAATTAACCTGTGAGGGGACACAAGTGCTTTTCTTGTATGTGTCTGCTTGTCCCTAAACACCATCACGTCCCACCACGAGCTCCTTCCTGTGGGCCAAGCCACCTGGCTCCCCACTGCAGCCTGGTACTGCCCAGAGAGGTGACAGGCAAAAAAATCCCCAGGGAATCATCGGTCAGGGAGGGGAAGAAAAGGTAAAGGGTTTGATTTTCATTCTTTGGGACTGTTCTCCCCTCCCTCATCTCCCGCCTGCCCCCTCCCTTTTCGCCACATTGTGCTGAGCTTGAATCAGACCTTCACAAAGGGGATTAGAGGCCGGTTGCTGATAAATAGCAAAGCAGGTTGGAAGCGTGGGAACCAGCCATGGCGCAGCGCGGAGGGACATTCCTGCTCCGGAGGGCCGGGCGGGAGCAAAAGTCCGGACTAACCCTGGGTCACCCGGGGGACCCAGCGCCTGAGAAGATTTGTTCGGACACTGGCTTTTGTTGTGCACAGTTCCGTGTCAGCCCAGCGTGTCTCTCGCTGCTATTGATGGGGAAGGAAAGCACTATTGTCAGGCCCCCAAGGGCCCCCCTTTCACTCCTGAGCTCTTGGGGTGACATCAAGGCGGTACGTGGGAACCCGAGCAGCCAGCCCGGACCGGGGCGACTGGTCCCAGCGATGCTCCATGTCTGTCGGCCCTCTCACAAGGCAAGGAGAGATGCTCGAGGGGTCTTCAGGAGCTAAGCATCATCTGTGGGGCCAAGAGCTGTGTTTTCCCCCTTGCAAGCCGTCCTGGCACTGCCAGGAGAGCCAGGGCCAGGCAGGACAGATGCTCCAGCAGGCAGTTGCGTAGGAACATGGAGGGTGTTTTCTCCATCTCAGCCTCAGCATTATCAGTGAAACTTCCCAGAGGTAGGGGATGGGGCAGAATCGTGCCAAAAATTCATGCTGGGAAGCAGCTGCTGGACAAGAGTGCGGTTGCCTGGCCCTGCAAATCCCAGGGGTGTCCGCAGTGTCACTCTCATCCCACCTGGACACCTGCTGATGGGTTGAGTGTCTTCCTCATCCTCAGGCTCTTATTTGCTGACACGATTTTAATCTCCACCTGGAGGCCATGGGAGAGGTGGGAGAAGGTCCCAGGGCTGGGTTTGACCCACCCCTGGATCTGGCTCCTGCTCTGGCCTCTTTTCGGGAAGAGGACAGGCAGGGAATTTCCCTGATGGAGCACTTCAGGGTGTGCAGAAGAGCTGCTCTGAGCAGCTAAATGAAGCTCAGCTGCTCTGCATCTGGTGCCGAGGCTCACTACAGCATCGCAGAGCATCTGGGGACAGGCAGCGTGCCAGGGAGGGAGCCTGCTGGGAAAATCCCTCCATCCCGCCTCCGGCTTTTCCCCCTGTGACCTGACAGTGAGGAGCTGCAGGTGACCTTGAACCTGGCAAGCTGCCTGGTCCTGGTCGGGGCTCTGCGTGTTTCACCCCTTGTCTCTGAGCTGAGCACCAAGACTGGGACTTGCTTCTCCTCTGAAGCCTGATTTTGCTGCCGAAGGCTCGCCAAGAGCTGAGGCTCCAGCACCCTGTGCTTTGGAGTCTGTGCAGGGACCACCAGGGTGGGGGTGACTCCGGAGCTGCCCCTGAAAGCTCAAATGAGCTGGAGCCAAACGGTCTGAACAGCCCCATCCGAGTGGGACCCACAGGCTCTGTGCCCAGCAGGGAGGCAAACAGGGGAAAGCAACAAATATATTTACTGTCACTGGGTCCTCTGGCTGTGTCCCGCCACGTCGGAAGGCAAAACAAAAGCCTCCTCTATGAGCTGGGGTTACCCTGGAGAAATGGGGCAGCCTGAGTGGGACAGCGGGAACGTGGCCACTCGGCTGCCGAGGATGCACGCTGCCCTTCCTGGGAAATCTGTGTGGGCAGCTGCAGAAATATTCCTGGAGGTCACTTGGGAGTCTAGGAGCTGGAGGCGCAGCAGAGCTCTGTTAGGGCCGGGCAACAGCCAAGTTTTTTTTAAAAGAGCGGTGAAAAAAAAAAGGGAACGGCTTCCCAGAAGCAGGATTTTCAGCACGCGCTGATCTGAGTCCTTCCTGGTGGGTGGAAGGAGCAAGTTGTCACCTAGCCACATTTTCGGGATCTTGCCCGAAATGGCCCCCTGGCCCCAGGCATGGTAGAGAGCAAGGACCCGCTGTGCCACGTGTCAGTGTCACTGTTCACTGGTGCCCGAGTGCTGAGTCAGCACTTGGCGAGCCTGGGATGTTCTTCACGAGCCTGGGAGCATGCACGAATGTGGGGCAAGAATAGTGATGGGGATGGGAATGAGGATGGAGATGCAGATGGGGATGAGGGTGAGGATGGGGTTGGGAATTGGAATGGGGATGAGGATGAGGATGGGGATGGGGATGAGGATGGGGACAAGGATGCTGTCCTACTTGGAGCAGATGAGATGCTTTCAGACTCACCACCCTTGATGAGTCCTGCACAAAACCAGCTGTGTTGCCCGGGCTCCTCTGGACAGCTGCCCCATACTCCACCTGCCCACCTCCTCCTCCTCCTCCTCCTTCTCTCCTGAGGGTGCAGAGACCTGCAGGGCTGGAGGAAGCTGGGGTGAGACCGGGGTGAGACCAGCCTGAGACAGCCAAGTCCTGCAGGTCTCCATGTGGTGCTGCAGTGCTGGTGCGTGCCTGGCTGCAGCACGTGCCTTGGGCATGGAGAGGAACTCCCCAGCACCGGGAAGGGGATGTTGCTCTGGATGAGGAAGCTCCTTCCAGCGACTGACTGCCCTTTGGGTGCTCGACCTGCTGCAAAGGCATCTCCTTCATCCTCCATCAGCCCAGCCCCCATCCCCAGCCTCCAAAACCTTGCAGGGCAGAGCATCACCCACCCTGGGCCAGGCTGAGCCCCCCTGGGGTGCTTGGATGAGCCCCCTCCACCAAACGTTCCCTCCAGCCTCTCCCACCACCTCACCCCTGCAGACCTGCTGAAGGGACCCAGCT
>JAOXNH010000007.1:12470922-12489686 GCA_028566575.1 Bartramia longicauda
TTCTTTTTCTTTTTCTTTTTCTTTTTCTTTTTCTTTTTCTTTTTCTTTTTCTTTTTCTTTTTCTTTTTTTTCTTTTTATTTTTTCTTTCTTTTTCCTTCTTTTCCTTTTTCTTCTTCTTTTTTCTTATTTTTCTTCATCTTCTTCTTTTTTTCTTCTTTTTCTTTTTTCTTTTTATTTCTATTTTTCTCTCTTTCCCTCTTTCTTGTTCTCACTCTCTCCCAGCCTTTCACACGGTGCTCGCACTGTGCCTTTCACTCACCTGTGCTCTCCTTGCAGTTCATACCCATCGAGCACCTTGTTTAGTGCTGCCCGTAAGGATTCACAGCCCTTCGGCAGAGATATTGCCCTGCCCAAACACCCTGACCATTGCTGTGATGGTGAAGCCTTGTCACCTCTACACCAGAATCCAAAGATAAGCCATAGCTGGACCACAGACTGCAGGGCTATCTGCCAGGGTGATGGTGAGCTGCCCTGGGCTGGCAGTTGGGCAGGGTGGCTGGGATGGTTTCTTCGGGCTTTATGGCTGGGGAACCACCTCGTCATCCCCAACTGGCAATGCCAGGGTGGCACGGATGTCTGCCCACTGGGGGAGATGGCTCCCATCCCCACAGGCTGGCTTTGCATCAGCACTAGTTAACAAAGATGAGCTGAGTTTGAGCAAACGGAAACGAGACCAGGCGTGAGCCCGGTATCCTCTTACTTGCAGGGAGAACCAGAAGAAATCCTGGTGCCTCAATTTCTCTGCAGGCACCAGACAGACAGATTCTGGGGGTCCTGAGCGCTTTGCCAGTGACTGCAGAGGCAACAGAGGTGACCGGTCCTCACCCACTACCCCTCCCAGCAAGCAGGGCCTTGCAGGGCAGCAGGGTTGCCAGCCATTTGGTCCCAGCCGTGTTGGACCGAGTGCCGGTGCTGGGAGAGGGGAGAGATTCGCACCTCGGGCGGGAGATGAAAGAGCCGCTGGCGCTTGGAGATGAAAGAGTCGTTGGGGCCGTGGTGCGGGGCGAGGACAGGAGGTGAGGGGAAGCCCCGCGAGTTGTTTTTCTTCTCATCTCTGCTGCGCAGCGGGATGGCGGCAGCCAGTGCCAGCCTTTCCCAGGGACGTAGCCGAGCGGGTCCCCGTGCTGAACCCCATGCCACAGCCCCACGGTCCCCTCCCAGCTGAGATGACAAAGCAGCAGTGGGACCCGCTGAGCATCCATCAGGATGTTGCATGGAGGCAGGAAGGCTCTGGGGGTGTTTGCTGAAGGAGAGGGGGTGTTCTTGCATGGAGGTAGCCATGCCACTCCTGGTCCTGCCCATGACTGTGCCGGCTGCTTGGGGTCATCCCTGTCATGCAGCATCAGGTGGCATTGCGCAGGGGTGTCAGGAGTCTCCATATCTGGTTTGTGCGTGGTGAGGCCAGGGACAGGACTTGGTGGCTTGTCTGAGGGTGGCAGGGGTACAGCAAACCTCGGTGTCCCCGGTCCCTGGGACTCCTGTCCCCAGGCAAGAGCGCTCCTATGTCACACCATCGCAGTGCTCATGCAAGCGGGAGCTCGGGGTGACTGGTGCCCTGCCCTGTGCCATTGTGGACCCTGCTGCCTTTAGCTCAGCCCTGAGCCTTCAGGTGCAGGTGTGGATTTGGCCACACCAGAACCATCATCTGGGTCTCTCCAAGGGGTGATTCTCTGTCAGGCTGGTCCTTCAACACTTCTCCTGCCATCTCTTCTCAAACTGTAATTCAGCAGGGCTCAGGCAGCACCCAGGCAGGTCCCTGTTTATCATGAAGGGATACTAATGTCTCTTTAGCCTTGCCTTTGCCTGAGACTAAAGCTGGAGGAGCAGGAGTCCTGGGGGCAGTCAGAGCCACCATGAGCTGAGGGGGTGTCTGCTGGGCTGCCAAGGGTGCTCTGCTTCAGAGGTCCCTGCAACCTTCTGCATTGGTGTGGTTTGACCCCAATGGCTCACACAGAGCAGTGAGAGCAGAGGCTGGTGCTCTGGCAGATGGGCTGGGAGTTGGAGGTTTGGAGTTTGACTGGCCTTGGGCTTTAAGGTTGAGCCTCCAAGACCAAATGGCAAACTACTTACCCCCAAAGATTCTACCCAAGTACCTGAAAAAGGCCCATTTCTCATTTCTATGTATCATTTTTGAATGCAAGAGTTTTTTCTAGAGCCTGGACTGTTGCTTTGAGGAACCTCAACCTTGCAGGTACCCATGAAATGGGACTGAGCAGGACAAGCTCCCACCCAGCTGCTCCCTCCAGCTCTCCCTCCCAGGACTAATACTGAGTCTGCTCACCCCGGCTGCTTGGGCAGAGTTCAGAGGGTTTTATTCCCCAGCACTGGCCTGGTGCGTCCCAGAGCTCTGCAGGACCTTCTGGCAGGCTGGTGGTGGCCAGAGGCCCCGGTCAGCTATGGCCATAAGCAAAGGACAGTGAGGAAAAGGGCACTGAGCCCCCTGACATGGCAGGTGGGAACCAGCAAGGCTTTGGAGGCCTACAGAGAGTGTTGGGGGAGGATGCTGATGGAGACAGAAAGGTCTCTGGCTTGGTGTCTGCATGACCTCGACTGCAATGGGCTCATCGCTGCATGGACTGAGCTGAAAAATGGGGCTGGGGTTGGGGGGTGGGAGGAATCACTTGTTTCAGCTTCATTTCCATTGCCTCAGGGTAACTTCGTTGGTTCTGAACCTCTTCAGCATGATTGGATTCAGGCAGAGCTCAGGTGGGGTGGAAAGTCCAGTGCCGTCCTCTAAACCCATCTCTCTGTTTGTGTCTCCCGGCTGCTCTCCTGGCAGGTCTGGGGCTGCCGTCTGCCCTTGCTCGGACGACACTGTGCATGTCCCATGGAGGACCCTCTCCATGTGTGGAGATGTGGAGGAGCTCCAGGGTCCCGGGTTGGGCTGGAAGTGCCAGACAAACCCTCCTGGCTGCTCCTCTCTCACGGCTGCAATGAGTTTGACAGTGCTCTGCCTGCCCCTCCCTGGCGACCACCAACCTCTTCAGGACCTGTGGAATTCCGTTGGCACCAGGAAGCCCAGGGACGATGGCTGGGGGGACGAGGATCCAGATTCAGGTCTGTGCCTCTCCTCTGTGCCAGCTCTCCCTCCTGCCTCTTCCGCCCCGGCTGCTGGGTGAGGATCACTTCTCACCTAGCACAAAACCTCACACCCATGGCCTTGGCGCGATTTGTGGCTCGATTTGTCGTGGGCAGGTGGTGATAACGTGCCCGCAGGCTCATCTCCGGTACACGGACACGTGTGTGCAGCAGGGCCACTGCAGTCGGTGCCAGCGAGTGGGCACCTGTGCTGGGCCAGGAGCTAAACCCTGCTGCCGGCTCTCCCAGCCCCACTGCTGGACACGCCAAGTCAACCAAGAGTCTGTTGAAACCAGCCCAGCCATGGACCGGGAGACAGCCTGCATTTATCGTGCTTCTGCTTCCCCCTGAATTCCAGTCTGCTGACATGTTTAGATCAAACCTGATGACCCAAATCTGACTGCGGCAACGGAGAAGAAAAGTGACCTTCCGCAAAGAGCCGCCCAGGAGAGCAGCCGCGTGTGCTTCGGGCCACCCCGGGCCACTGCACCCGGCCATGGCACGGAGAGGAGCAGCCAGGCAGCACCGAAACGTTTCACTGGCTTTAATTCAATTACTTTGTAGAACAGCGTGTAGCGTGGCTGACACCTTCACAGCATCCCATGGCAGCGAAACAGCTCGGGAAGCTGTCGCCGGTGGCCTGTGCGAAACAGCTTAGTGGGCTTGGGCCAGGATCTAATAAACATGTGTTTGCAATGCAAAAACCACCTGCCTCTTTGCAATGGGACCCGCCGATGGAGCTGGGGGAGCAGAGGATCACCCCATCCCTGCCAGCGGCTTGTTGGGGAACCTGGAAAACTTCCCTGGGCTTAGGGACAGGCGGGTGGTGGGGTCAGGGAGGGAGCTGCCTTCACAGCCGACTGCAGGTGGAGGCAGGAAAGGAAGCAATAGTGGGAGGGAAGCAAAAAAAATGGGCATGAATCCCTCCTTCCCCCTGCTTTCCTCATTAGCAGTGTGGAGCTGGTGGAGGCTGCAAGGCGGCAAGTGAATCTGGACTTAGTGAAGTCTTGCAGCCATGTGGGAAGGCAGGGATATGTCCCCAGGGGTGGGACTCTTCAGGCATTCAGCACCCACTGTGGCCCTGGGCACCTCTCAAGCCCACTTCCCTGAGCTGCCAAAGGTCTACAGCCAAGAATGGGGCAGAGCAGATATTTTTAAAGTGAAGAAACCCGGAAAACTCTTTTCATTTCATTATTCCTCCTGTAGCCCCATCTTTATCTCAGCATCAAACAACTGTGATGGGCAGAAGCTCAAATTGTTGCCCCAGGCAGGTCTCATTTAATTAAAAGCCTGAGCAAGGAGGATGTTACCCCAACCGTTTATCTTCTCAGGCGATGCCTGCCAATGTCTGGGGCAAGGAGATGTGGTCTATGGTGATGCATATCCCACCCCTGCTGTTCCCATTTTTCTCAGGGAGACCATCACTGTCCATGCTAAGTGCTCTTAAAATCTGGACACTCTAGATGCTGGCCCCAGGTGTTGTGCAGATGGGTTTTTCCATGGTGTGGTGATGCTTTCCCAGCCTTGCTTCCCACTCTCAGGGTAGCCTGAAGAGCAGTGGGAGTTTCAGAACTTGCAAATCCCAATGTGCTTTGGTCAATGGTGTGGGAAGAACCAGCCCAAGCCCTGCAAACTCCTTAGGGGGAGCCAGGGGTGAGCTGTAGCAGCTCCAGTGGCTAAAGGGGGTCTGCCAGCCCTCGGACCCCTCTCTAGGGACAGCAGGAGCAGCGTGCCCTGATGGGCAAGGGCTCTCTGCAGCAAAAACCCCAAGGGAGGGAGTCCCCCTGGCACCCCTACCCACAGCCCCATCCATCCCTCCCCAGGGGGAACAGGCAAGGGGGACCCCAGCCACCTCGAGGTCTCGAAGAAGAAGCCCCAGGAGGGCTTCCCCTGCTCTGCTCCACTGGGGCTACATGCCCAGCTGGCTCCACACTCACGGAGCCCCTTCCTCCCCCCGGAGCATCCGCCAGGGCTCGGCAGAGCTGGCAGGGACGGCTGGCCCCAGAGCCCCTGCTAAGTGCTTGTGGGGTTGGGTTTTTTTCCACTCCTGGGAACCAAGCATCAGCTTTTGTTGGCGAACAGACCGTAGCTTTCATGTGAAAAGGTTAGTACAGTATGTTAGTTCCTAATGAGGGGATAATAGAGTCTGATTCTCACACCCTGGGGACTGCGAGGTGACAGCAGCACGGGAGAAGGGTATTTAACACCTTCGCCCTGGGAACCTTTTCCCTTTGCAGCCGGAGTCCACCGGGCCCTGCCAAAAGCAGGGAGGAGGAGGAGGAGCGCAGTGCAGTGCCTTTGTCCCCGCTTCCCTCTTGCGCCCGGATCCCATCCCCTCGGCACACACGTCCTCACAGCGGGGGCAGCTGGGGGAAGAGCCTGGGAAGCAATCCTACCATAACTCAGGATCTGGCTCCCCTAATACCGGCTCACGGTGTCGAAATGTCCCTGGCCATGGGCAGAGGGGGGGGGCTGTAGGACAGGTTCCCCGGGGCTGTGAGGTGGGGGTAAGCCCCCTTGGTGTGTGCACTGTCCCCATGATGGGTGCCCTTGGTCCGCTGTCACCTCCCTCGCTGCCTCACGGCTGTGTCTGTGCCAGGCCTGGGACCCACGGTGGCACCTGGGACATACTCGGTGGGACAGGTTCAGGGCCAGACGTGTGCCATGAAGTGCGGGCAGCGCAGCACAGCCTGTGGAGGATTTAAGGGCCTTGTTGCCCTGCTTTGCTTTTCCTAGAAAAATCAAGATTCCTTCCCAAACCCAGCCTCCCCCTCTCTGTCCTGCTGCAGTGACTTAGAGAGGAGGAGAAGCCCTGCGAGTGTGCAGCACCTGGAGACAACCATGCGTGTGGCTGTGGCCCCCTCTGGAGCTGTCAGCCATCCGCAGCCACCCACTATCGGGGGCAGGGAGGGGAGGGGGGGGACAGAAATCCCAGATATAGGTCTCTATTGCCATTTTCTCCGGGTAACAGCATCCAGCGAGGGCAGCCCAGATGCCAGGGTGAGGTTTCTCAGGGGCGATGGCCTGCCCGGTGTCAGGAACCGCAGTGCTGGTGGCAGCTGGGGACACAGACCCTCGCTGGGAGGGGACGGGAGCCTCCCTCAGGAGCACGCTGCTGCTGCTGCCGCTTCTATACCTGCGGGGGTCCGAGCTGGATCAAACCCATGACTGCTGTATTTATTGAGGGAGTTCAATTCAGACTGCCCATGCAAGGAGCTGGAATGTCCTCGGAGCAGGAGAGACCAGTTTCACCAAATTCCACCCCCACGGGATGCCAAATTACAAGTGTCATCCATGGGCTGTCACTCCGGTCTGAGCCTTTTGGGCAAGACACCTTTGCACTACTTAGCAATCTTAGAAATGGCAGATTTTTGTAGTAACCCTTTCTTGGGTGACCTGTTTCTTACTGAGGTTGCATGTGGGAAACCACCTGCTTGCAAGTCCCTGCGAGCCAGAGCTGCCTGTCCTGGGTTTGCTGCTCCCATGGATGAGGGGTGCTGCAGAGCGGCGGCTGAACCAGAGCGGTGCCAGCAGCTCAGAACCCCAGGTCCCCTCCGCGTGGCTGGGGCAGACATCAGAGCATCAGAGCGAGTGGGGCTTTTTGGGGAGTACGGTCTGTGCCTGCTAGGAACAAGGTGCTGAGGAATTATTGCAACTAAGGGCCAAGGTCGGTGTTTAATAACTTGGAGAGGGCTGGCTCTTGCAGCACTTGCTTTGTCGCTGTACCCGTCCTGGGCATACGGGTGATGTACAAGGGGGGTCTTCAAGCTGCCGTACCCCTCTCTGCTGACTTAGGGAGGCTGAGTCTCTGTGCCCCTCCTCGCTCCCGGCAGCGCCTGGCTTCATTGCTCACCTCTTTTGTGCTATTTTCTTTCTCCTTCATTCTTTGAAATAGCAGGATGCCAGCTCCAGCCTGGCTTGGACAGGGCGTGCTCTGGTTCCCGCGTCTCGGTTTGCCGTGACACAAAGCTGGTAGCAGTGCCTCCCTGTCCTCCACCGTGGTGCACGGTCCCACAGGCATGCTGTGCCAGCAGCAAAGCCCTCTCGGGGGATCAGGGCTGGACTCACAGCTGCTCACGGTGCCAGGCTGTTTCTCTGCTCCCCAGAAAACCCATAGGAAAGCAACGGGTGGGATTTTGGAAGGAGATGGGCTTCAGGTTGGAGCTTTCCACAGGAACCCCTGCATCCCAGGGCTAGTCATCTCCTCCAGCCTGCAGAGCTTTGGAGATTTCTGGGTCGAATGAAAGTGTGGGAACATCTCTGCTTCCCTGGGGGCACAGAAAAGGGGCTGAAGCCCAATTTACTGCCCAGACATAGAGGAGGCTGCAGAGGGAGTGGGATGGAGGAGCTTGGGAAAGCAGGTACTTGAGACTAACTAAAAGGTCACAGTGAGGTGTGATGATGGTCAGTGCCTGCAGGTCAGAGTCACGAAGCACCTGAAGAATGAGAATCCAACATTTTGCTTGTCTGTTGGGTTGCTTTTAAATATCGAAACCTCTGGAGCCGGGGAGCCAAACTGTGGTCCAGACCTGGGGAGGGACTGGCCATGAAAGTGAAGAATTTGCTTTAGTGAACCAGGGCTCTGAGGTCCAAAAGCCCACCAGGTCTGGAGGCAGAGCTTGTGGGCTGTACTGTACGGCTGCTGTCAGGCATCACATTACATATTTCTGGGACAATGGGTTGGAGAGGCACTCACCTTGGCGCTGCACAGACGTGGGCAAGGCAGCGTCATGGTCCCTCTTCATCAGTGGGCAATTTCTGGGTCATAAAGGACAGATTTAGGGTTATTGTGGAGCAGCTATATCCTGGTTCTCCTGTGCACGGGGCTGACATGGGTGCAGATGCTGCCTCTTGCTTCTGTGGGCCCTCGGTGCAGGGACTCCCTGTTCCCATGGTGGGCAGTGGGGAGAAGTGCCAGCGGCTGCCGGTGGTGACATTGCCCACGGTGTGCCCGGCTACCCCAGCCTGGGGCCCATCCTATGGAGAGGGGGGCAGTGAATGGTCTCCTCGCTGGCCAAAGGTGGGTGGATGGGAGCAGGTTGCCCACCCTGGTAGGCAGGTTTGCATCATCATCCCTGGGCCCAAGGGGCATCTTTCTGGGTCAACCTGTGCAAGCCTGTTTGCACCAGAGGCGATGTTTTCCAGCTGAGATAGCCTGGGCCTGAGAAGCAGACGTTCCCTCGCTTGAGTGTGCTGAAATGTTTAATTAGAGTTTAACAGCAGCCTGGGAAAAAGGTGTCTTGTCATATTTCTGGGCTGCGTTTTGTTGTTGAACTGCAAGCCCTGTATGAGCAGAGCTGAGGGAGACCTGCCGCACAATGAGCCCTTTATGTGCCTCTCCCCGCGGCTCGCCCCGACCCTGAACTTTCCCATTAGCTGTTGGCGCAGTGCCCTCGCGCATGTGCCCGGGAGGGAGCCGGGGCGGCGTGGCCATGGGAGCACACAGCTATGGCTTTGCCCCTGGTTTTTGGGTCGGTGTTGCAGGAGAGGGTGTCCAGAGGAGAGGGCATCTCACCGGCTTGGATATTTGGATGAGCCCAAGGTGCCCAGCTCTGATGCAAGCTCTGGCGTGTGACTGTAGGGAGGCAATGTGAATGTGACAGCCGTGCACAGGGCAGTATGCTGGGGTCCAGTGGGACGGCACCCAGGAACACAGTGTTCGCCTGTGCGGGACCCTCACTCAAGTGTTTCTGAGGGTGCTGCCCACATAGATCAAAGGTTTCATTTCTTGGACGCCAAGGGGCTTTCAGAGCTCAGTCCCATCCCTCTCACCCCACATGGAGACAGGAAGATGCTGTGCCCTGCCTGGCTGGTGGGGCCAGTGAGGGCCTCAGGATCCTCAGACATCTCCATCACCCCCTGGGCACCCGGGTGGACCTGGGGAGTGCAGCCACCATCCTGAGGGAGCTAGGGAGGAATGCAAGGAATGGAGCACACACCTTCCTTCCCTGACTTCACCTCCACAAAGAGCCCATCAGCATTTTCCACTCACAGGTATTTTTTTCTGTGGGGTAAAATTAGAGTTTTGCTGCCATTTGCCTGCTGGTGTCCTCTTCATCAGCAAAAGGGCAAAACCAGGTTTGGTGGGGTCGGATCACTCCTCTTGCCATCTGTCCCAGCTTTTTCTCCTCTAGTTGGCCACCGAACCAGTAGAGAGCAAATACCTTGGGTCCAGCAAAGGCCTAAAAAAATGCCACGTGCCCATGTGTATATTATTACCCCTTGATACAAGCACGCGATGCTCTAGATAGGTCCCTCAGCCCCACCACTGCAATGGGAAGACGTGGAGGTGTTGGGGCCCCCCAGGAACACGCCTGTCTCAACGCGGTGACCTCACATGTCACCGACACACTGGGGTCATGTTGGCACGTCCAGGAGGTGTCAGGTTGGGAATGTGGGGAATCAGTGCATGAGGTCTCTGGGAGTTTCTCCTCGCTCCAGCAGCAGTGGCTCATCCCCTAGACTGGTGCTGGGCATTTCCCCCTTGTAGGTCCCAGTTAGCAGTTTTGCATGGCTTCTTTCTGGGACTGTTTCTGGGGATCCTTTCGGAGAAGTCCTGCAAGAGCTGGTCTTTTCCCTTGAGATGGGACTCACGTGGTTGTTCTCAGAGGAGATGGTGCTCCCTGTGAGCTCCTCTGTGCTGGAAATGCTGGCAGAGCCCAGCTGTGCGGCTTCACACTCTTCTCCCCCATCAGGTGAGCTCTACCACCATGGCCAACCACTGCACTGGATGGTGAGAGCCTTCCAAAAGTGCTTGGCACCAGCCTGGTCTTCACCAAAATCCTTGCTTTTTCCACTCTTGTTCTGCCAAAGGTTTCTCAGTCAGTTTGGGGCCCCTGTGGCAGCACACAGCCCGTACACTTCCATTTGGTATGTCCCACAGCCATACTGGTCCAGCTTTGGGCCCAGAGGTGACCAGCCTTGGCCCCTCTCTAGATAGGGGCTGTCTAGAGAGAAGGACACTGGAAGGATGGATTTAGGAACATGGTTCTGGGTGTTAAAATCATTCCCTATCACTGGTATTTTCCTCTGGATGTGCAGGCAGTGTGGGCAGAGACTGATGCCTTTGCTCAGAGACTCTTAGGTGATGCCAGGGGGGAGCTGTGGGGACTTCCCGCTCTTCCTCCAGGCATAGTGACAGGGATGATCTGCAGCAGGGACCACCCCAGACTGCCTGGGAGGATTGTGCAGAGGGACTGATTGAATTCACTGGCAGGAAATGCCATTTCCACGGTGACATCCTGTCGGAGTTGTATGGCCACCAGCACTGTGTCCCCCTGAAGCTTCCCTGAGAGATGAGCGGGGACTGCACGGAGATCGACTGTCTCCCCTACAGCCTTGTCCTGTGTTGATGAGAGTGTGGGATTTTTATGCTCTTCATGAGGATGAGGACAAGTCTCGTCTCACAGCAGGGAAGGAGTCAAGTGAGATCTTGAGCTGTGAGGAGGGCAAAGCCTGGGGAGGCCGAGTGTCTCCATCAGCAGAGGCTGCTAGGAATGACAGATGGGTCACGGGTGAGCCTGCTCCTGAGCTGAGGCCTCTGGTGATGTGGTGGCCCTCCACATCTGGAACATCTGGGCGGCTGCTGCCTCCACAAAGCACAGTGGAGGAGCAGCACAGTGGCAGTGACACTTGGGAAATAAGGTGACCTTAGGAGAGATAAATCCACCTGGGCCCTGGGAGATTTACATGTCATGGAGGGCATGTTCTGGCTTCATCATAACAGCAATGGCAACAACTGCATTGCAAAGACAAGTATCTGCTCTGTCTCCACACCCCCAGCCACTGCAGAGCCTGTGAGGGGCAGCCCTGCCACCACCAGCTTCCCACCAGAGCGGAGTGCGCAGTGTCCCTCCTGTCCCACCTGGGGATGGTGGCCAAGTGAAACAAAGGGGAACGTGGGCCCCTTGCTCTGCTCTGCTCCCGAAGCCCCTGGCCTGGGGTTGTGGCAGGCTCTGCCCAAGATGGGGTCACAGTTTCATTTTCCAGAGCTGCTGAGCAGTACCCCCCTCCGTGCGGTGCCCACGACAGGCAGCTGCCAGCCGGTGCCAAGATGTGTGGACAAGCCCAGGGAGGACAGAAGGTGTCCAGCTCCAAGGGAAGGGGCAGCATCCAGCCCGAAGGCATCCCACCTCAGAGGCCAGAGCCCAAAGACAGAGCCACCACGGGGGCACCACGGAGCTCCCCATGGAGGGTGGCTGCTGCCAGCATGGTGTCTGCCTGTGAGCGAGAAGCCACATCCACAGGGCTGGGCCACGCACACCAGGGTGACTCCCGGCTCCTGGCAGACTTGCAGCAAGACGTTCAGCAAACAAGCCCACTGCAGCATGGGATCTGCAGGCAGGGGCTGCCCGCACCCTCCCTGCACTCCTCCTTCCCTGCCTGTGTGCTGCCTGCAACCCAGCTCCTGCCCACTGCCCCAGCGCTGCTGCCCCCTCCCCCCCAGCAGCCTTCCTGACACCCTTGAGGTGGTGGGCAGAGACCTGCTGAGTCTGGCCATGTTGTGACACGTGTTGCCTCACATGCCACCATCCCCCTACCCATCTGGCTGCAGGCCAACTTGTCCATCTGGTGACAGCCAGCATGCCCAGGAGGGGACAGACTGGGTTCAGGGGTGACACTGGTCAGGGGGAGCTCAGTGTCATCCTCACTGGGGCTGGTGGGCAGCACAAGGGCTGCACGCTCCCTGCCAGCCCTGCGGCATGTCCCAAGGCACAGCTCATTCCCACGGCCACCTTGCCCAAGCAAAGGTTGTGCAGCCCTTTTGTCCCCTGCCAGGGTGTGCAGGATCTTGCTTTCACACCCCACGCCTCCCCTACCCCTTGGTGCCTGGGGGGTGACAGTTTTTTGGAGCAGTCCCACGCTCGCGGGGACCACCCTGAGATGAGAAATGGTGCCAGCCTCTGTGTGAGGCTCTTGCTGGGCTCTTGGGATGCTACTCTAGGTTGTCCAAAGACACCAGGATAAACATATTTTGGGGACACCATCTGTCCCTCAGCCTGAGCGGTGGAGGAGCCACGTGCCCCAGTGCCAGCAGCGCAGCCATCGTGGCTGGGACAGCGGATGGCTGCAGGGAACTTCTGCAGGAGCAGCATTGCCATCATGGTGGGCTCGGAGGGAGTCTTGGGTGCAGAATCTTGTGCCAAACCTACCCAGGGTATGACCTGTCAAAGGTCATGCCAAGCTGAGAGGCAGGATGGAAAGCTCTGCCGTCAGCCAGAGCGCTGCAGGAGGTTATTTCCTCACCGTCCCCAGCACCGCTTCTGTCCTGCAAAATGTCAAATCTGCTTTCAGCCACTTTCCATCCATGTGCAGATGTGTTTGCTGCTGCCTGGGCCCCATGGGCTGGAGTTGGAGTTTGGACTGTCTCGTGTGTGGGATCGGGGAGCCCTGGTCTGGGCTTTGCTCCTTATGACCACCACCGGGTATGACAGAAACGGGGTTGTTTATGGGCTGTCTCTGCTCATCCTGACTTTTTGATGCAGGGCTGAGTGGAAGCACAGGGGACAGGTCTGGGTTTGCTGTTGTGGGGCCACTGGAGGGCTGCTGCCTGCTCAACTGCTCCCCAGAAGTTAAAAAAAAAAATGTTGCAAACCCTTTGGTTCAGGGGAAAAAGAGAAGGAATCAAAAGGACCGGGTGGGTTTTGGAGAAGGTGGCTGGGAGTGACAACAGGACTTGGAAAGGGGCTGAAGGTAGAAGTGACTTCTCTGTGAGGAGGCCGGTGATGAGCTCTGAGAAGGGTCAGGCAGGGAAATGGTCTTAGCACTGGGGTGCAGGGTGGGTGTTGGCAGGGGAAGGGAGCCCAGAGAGAACACTTGAGCAAGAAGGGAATGAACTGGAGAGCATCTCGCTAGAAATGCCTCTTGAGATGGAGCACGGTACAGCCCAGGGGAAATAAAGAGCTGGGAAGATCTTGGAGTTGAATGTATGTGGAAGTGGTTGGAGAGGGGGTGATCAGTTTGAGGGTGGTGGAAGAGGGGTGACCATACTGGAGGTGATGGGAGGAGGGCTGATGGATGTGGGACTGCTCGGTGTGTGGTGGCCAGACTGGAGGAGGATGGTGTGGTGATGATGAGAGTGGTGCGACCAGACTGGACATGGTGGGAGTGGGGTCACCAGGTGGGAAGCAGTGGGAGTAGAAGACCAAGGCTCCATCAGGGGCTTGGTGCTGCCCAGGCAAGAGGAGCAGTCACTCTGCAAGAGGACCCTCCGAAGCACAGGCAGGAGCCAGCAAATGCCTGGAGCCTCCCAGGTCCTCCAGGAGCTCCCTTCCCATGCTGCTGAGGATGCTGCTGGCCCTTCAGCATTTTCTTCTCAGAGAGTGAGGAGGAGGAGCTGATCCCATCAGGTCAGCTGGGCACAGGGGTCCTGCCACCCATGGTCCTGCCCTGCTGGGGAAGGGGCCACCTCGGGGAGGGAGCCCCAGCTCCACCACCACATTGTGGGCTTCACAGCCATGCACGGCAATGGGCCGTGTGAGCATCGGGCCTGGCTGGGTTCCCTCTGGACTTGGTGGACAGTAACACAGAGACCAAGGCACAAAATGCGTCCCTCCATCAGGCTGCTGGCGAGCTGCTCGAGGGGCTGCAGTTGCGAATGTGGTCTCTGTCTTAGGAGTTTTTCTTTCTTTATTAAACTAAAGGCTGGCTTTGGATGTCAGAGGTCCGGGGCTTGTCTCACGCATGGCCGAGGCAGTTGCACCGCCAGATTTTTACAGGCTCCCAACAGCAGCACCAAGAGCCTGAGACAGTTGTGGGAACTTGATAAGTGCCATGATCGGCCCATTGAATTTCACTGAATTTTACTGAATTTTTTAGTGTTGGAAGGGACCATAGAGATCATCCAGTCCCACTCCCCTGCTGAAGCAGGGTTGCCCAGAGCATGTCACTCAGGAGCATCCAGGGGGGGCTTGAAAATCTCCAAAGAAGGGGACATGTGGGACCCCAGGGCAGCTTTGACTGCTCCACACATCAGGGCTGGTGAGACACCCCTGGCCTGTGACTTCAGCCCCAAAACCTTCTCCTGCCCTGTGCAGTTGTCCTGCACTGCTCCCGAACAGGTATCTGGGGAGCACGGGCCCATGTGGTGCTGGCAGAGGGGTGCAGGCTGGTGACCAACAGGGTGATGGGAACCCAGCTGCAGTGCACTGAGGGCTCACAAGTGTGTTAAAGCAGAAAAATGCACTGGGAACAGCTTTGCCCTCCCTCTCTGGAGCATCTCTCTGCTGAGGAAAGGCTGAGAGACCTGCGGCTGTTCAGCCTGGAGAAGACTGAGAGGGGATCTCATCGATGCTGAGCAATAGCTAAAGGGCAGGTGTTAAGAGGATGGGGCCAGACTCTTCTCGGTGGTGCCTGATGACAGGACATGGGGCAATGGGCAGAAATTGGAACATAGGAAATTCCGTCTGAACTTGGGGAAAAACTTCTTTCCTGTAGGGTGGCAGAGCCCTGGCAGAGGCTGCCCAGAGAGGTGGCAGGGTCTCCTTCTCTGGAGACGTTCAAACCCACCTGGCTGTGTTCATGTCCAACCTGCTCTGGATGACCCTGCTTTGGCAGGGGATTGGAGGAGATGATCTCCAGAGGTCCCTTCCAACCCCTACCAGCCTGTGATTCTGTGATTCTGTATGTGGAGAGTGCTGAGAACTGTTTGGCTCATGGAGCCCTGCCTGCTCCCCCAGCTGTGCTCCATGGCAGAGGGCTGCGAGCACGCATGCAGCTCAGCCCCCTTTGTCCCCGGGGGGGACCGTGGGGAGCAGGTCTGGGGGCTCTTGGTCTCATCTGCGGAGCCAGGGCTGGAGGGAATTTAAATCCTCAGGTGCAGGAAAGTCCCTGCAGCTCATGGTGAGGAGTGTGACAGTTGTTTTGATTTTAACGGAGTTTAAGCTTCTCTTTCAAAATGAAAGTATCCAGTGGGGAGCACAACACCCCAGCATGTCCCAACCACCACCACACAGCTGAGGGGCTGGATCCAGCACCCATTGCTGCGTCCAGGGCAGGAGACTGGACGCTGGGCCATGCTGGAGCTGGTTTATCTACCTGGGCTTTCCCTGCCTTCACCCAATCCATCCCACAGCCTGAGGGATGCCTGCTGGGGTGTGGTTCCCAGGAGGGACAGACGGACATCCAACGGGTGGGATCTGGGGAGGTGAGAAGGTGCATCCATGGCCATTTCCCCAAGGGCTCCTGTTTGCGGTGGGGTGGCCGGGATGGCCCGTGCTGGCCCACAGGCAGGTGCTGTGAATGGTTTGTTACCTCTGTAAAATCCCGTGTTCCCTTCCTTGCCCTGCCATGGCCAGGCTGGCAGCAGCACTGCTTCCCCGGCAGCACCTGCCTGGGACACACGTCCCACCCGGGCTCGGTCCCAGGCACCCGGGTTGCTGGCACAGCCCAGCTCAGCTGCCCTTGGAACCCAGCCTGGGGGTGGGTTTAGTTTGGGGGTGCACATAGTCTGGGGGGGGTACTCTCCCTGGGAGTAGCCCAGCCTGGGGGTGGGCTCAGTCTGGGGGTGCTCTTAATCTGGGGGTGAGCCCTGCCTGGGGGTGATCTTAACCCTAATCTCAGGATGGGGGCTAATCCCAGGATGGGGGTTAATCCCATCCCTGGCTCTAACTTCAGGCCAGTTGCTGATCCCAGTTTGGGTGCTGAGCCCAGCTGAGTTAAACCAGGGTGCTGAGCCCAGTTCAAGCCTAAACCCAGCCCAGCCCGGGGCTGAGCCCCACCGGACCCAGCCCGTGGGGAAACTGCTGTCCCTGGCTGAGGCTGTCCCCGTGGGGTGGGGTGACAGCCCAGCAAACCTGCGGGATGCACGCCCAGGATTAGGGGGTTTCCCCCCAGAGCCGCAGGCAGCAGTGCGGGCAGCAGCGGGCTGGGCAGGCGTCCCCCGGCTGCCTGCAGCCCCTGGGAAAGGGGGCACCGTGCCCCGGGAGCCGCGGCTCATAATGCCCGGCTTGTTCCGCAGGCTGGGAGCGCTCGGGGTGAGCCTCCCGCCCCTCCTCCAGCCCTTCCCAGCCTATTCTACCTTATGTGTAGGAACTGGTTTTTCTTCCTGGGCTATTGTTTCCGCTGGATTGGTTAGATCGCTCCAGGCCTTGCTCAGATTTCCTTTCTCACGCTTTTTTTTTTTTTTTTTTGGATTCCCGTTTTCTGCGGCTGCAGCTTCCATTCTCGCCCCAATTAAAGCAGCAGGCACTGCCCGGCAGGATGGGGGGGTCTCACCTCCTCCTGGCTTTGCCCCCAGTGCTCGCTGTGATTGCCCAGGACGAGGCACCAGACTCCAGAATCACGTTCCTGTGCTGGGGAGCCTGCTCTTGGGTCGCTGAGGGCAGTCTCTGCCCTGGACAACCTGCAGGCCACACAGGCCTCTCAGGCGGGAGCTCCTCAAGTTTACATTTTTCTGCAACTGTGTTCGCTAAATGAATTTTTTGCTTTAGTAAGTAAAAAAGCAACGGGTCTGGTGCAGCCCTGCAGGGCCCACAGCTCCGGCAGAGCTCCAAGCAGGGTGGGATTGCAGGGGTTGCCCCATGGTGCTGGGCTGGGGTGGCACCACATCACCCCCAGCTGAGCTCCAGAGACCACGCTCATCCTGCTGAGCTTCAGCTGCTGCTTCTGGGCAGGGGGGATAAATCCTGGCCCTCCTGAGCCAGTCCTACCCTAGTGGCATAAATTTAAGGCCAAGCTTGAGAAGGGACACCTGCATCTGGCCACTGACCCGGGTGGTAGCACGGTGAGCGTGCGAGGGGGCTGCTCCGTCTCCGGAGGGTGAGCTGTGATGAAGTGTTCCCAGCCTCAGCGCAGCTGGAGGAGAGGGGAACCTGGCCTCCAGTGGGTCATGCCTGGAGGCTGTGGCTCTGCTCTTCAGCTCCAACCCTACCACCACACCACACCATCGACCGGGCAGAGGTGCAGGCGGGATGCCCTGGTGCCTCCAAAAATGCTGCCCTCCCCCAGGAGTCTGGCATGCCGACAGGGAAGGCAGGTAACGCGCAGATGGTATCGGGCTCCAGCTGGGGAAGGCAGCGCGTCCCCCGGGGGCCTCCACATTGCACTGCGGGCAGACTCGGGTTCCCAGATAAAAATAGAAGCTGAAACATGAGCACAACTTCCCTGGCCGCTGCCGTCCCCACCCAGCTCTGCCGCTGCACTGACCCAGGGCCACCAGCCCCTGGTACCCCCGGGACTGCCCGGGGAAGGTGGAGGAGGAGGCAGCGGGGATGTGGGTGAGGATGCTCGTGGACCAGATGGCCATGAAGAAGCAGAGCCACGCAGCCACCTGGCCCAGCGTGGCCTCAGCCACTGAAAGCCGCTCTGGGAAAAAAGGGAGAGCTTTGGGGGGACTGCTTCCAGCCAGACACGGCCCAAGGGGAGAAACTCTGCCATACGTTATACAGATGGCCCCAGGACCTCAACCAGAGGAGGGACAGCTGCCAGGAGAAGCCAGAAGGAGCAGGAATAAGGGTAGCTGTTGCCTTAATATGAAACAAAGATCATTTCCCAAAGCTTGCCTAGCACCAGGAGCAGAGGATGGAGCCCCGGGCCCGGCTGCATGTTTGGCCAGGAGAAGGGTGCAGCCACGGAGCTGAGTCTTTGCCTGCAGCGCTGGGCTTTCCTGGGACCCGGGTCAGGCTGGAAACTCAGCTTCCAGCAGGGCCAGCGTGTGTTCGGGTAACGAAGAGCAGTTTCCTGCCTGACTGCAATGATGATGTGCTGGGCTTGTCTATAGAAAGAAAAGCTTCGGTCTTTTGCAGTTTCGAGGACTCTGACTCTCAGAGTCATAAAATATATCTCCACAACCCTTTGCACTTTTGGTGCCAAAATGAGATGCTCCTGAAGGTCTGGAGGATGCTTGGTAGCCAGATTTCCACCTGCATTTTAGTTTTCGGGTGAGACCCTTTCAAATACGAGCTGGTGGGACATGGACCCTCGCTCTGTTTCCAGCACGGGGGCCAATTCAGAGCTCAGGTTTGGTTGGTTTTTCCAGGTCTTATGTTCACCAGCCTCCAGCATCCTCCAGCCAAGGGCTGTGCTCTCACCTCCATCTGGAGAGAACTCGAGGGGTAGTAGCTTCATGAAGAGGAGCAGCAATGAGCTGCATTGCAGGGAACTGGGCAAGTTAACCCTTCCCCTGCCATGGCACAGCTCCCTTTGGGATGGCTTAGGACTGGTGTGGGAGGTGTGTGTCCTGGAGCCGTGCGATGCAGGTTTTCATGCCCAGGAGGGGTTAACCCTCACCCCAAGGTGGATATAAAGCACATTTATGCAAGCAGAAAGGCAGCGTGCTGGCATGGGGCTGGAGGAGCCAAGGCAGCAGTTGTCAGGCAGGGAGGAGAATGGGAAGGGATGGTTCACCCACCGCCCCCCGGCAGCTCCTGGCACAGAGCTCACCCTAAAATGAAGGCTTTGGGGATGCTGCATAACCTCATTATAAGGCAGTTATTACTGGTTTGGCTTTGTTAATAAACTTGTTGTAAGTGCTGGGAGCCTGTCCTGGAGCAGCACCCTGCTGTGCTGGGTGCTGTATAAACAGGGCTTGCGGCTGCGGTGAAGGTTGGGTCAAGGGTGCTGTGGCAACTCCAGCTTTTTGGAGGGGCTAAGCCCCCATCTGGGCAGCTCACAGCCCAGCTGGGATTAAAAATGAGTAGGTGAGACATGAGATGGCTGAAAGGCAGTTGGAGGAGGCAGAGGGACC
>JAOXNH010000007.1:12573848-12588933 GCA_028566575.1 Bartramia longicauda
GTAGCCAGGGGGGGTCGGTCTCTTCTCCCAAGGAACAGGTGATGGGACAAGAGGAAACGGCCTCAAGTTGCACCAGGAGAGGTTCAGATTGGATATTAGGAAAAATTTTTACACAGAAAGAGTTATTGCACATTGGAATGGGCTGCCCAGGGAAATGGTTGAGGCCCCATCCCTGGAGGGATTTAAAAGCCGGGTTGACCTAGAGCTTAGAGACATGGGTTAGTGATGGGTTTTATCAGAGTTGGGTTGATGGTTGGACTCGATGATCTTAAAGGTCCCTTCCAACCCAGACAATTCTATGAATCTATGAATCTATTTTTATACAAATAATACCCACTGAAATGCTAGTTTGGAAGAAGCTCAGATATATTAGTGGATGTTTCCACGTCCTCAGGCTATAGAGCAGATGGGACCAGAAAATTGAATATATAAAAACCCAGTAAAACTAGTCAAACAATAAATTTTCAAGGAGGAAATTGTAGGAATCTGAGATATAAATCCAACTTGCTGCTCAGTGGGGAAGATTGAACTCTACCAGTATAGTGTTGGTTAAATGTTTGGTTTTATAACCTCAGCTCTATGGTACAGTGATGTCATGTGGATATCATGCAGAATAATTAGTTCCCAGGTTACTTTTGTCAGTTTTGTAGAGATCTCCTTTTTTTTTTCTCAAATAGGTGTTGATAAGAAGCAAGGACATTAGTACAGCCTTCCTGCTGTTCCTGCAAACATTTGTTTCTGGAAACATTCCAGAAACATTTGTTTCTGGAAGCTGCTTTAGTGATACTGTTAATAATCAGTATTTACAGTAACTTCCCTAACCATGGTTATAAAGCAGGAAATACTGAAACATTTGTAGTATCAGGTTTGCTTGGAAGCAGCTTTAGGATGGGAGTCCTAGGGCACCTTTCATCTGAATGTGCTGTGTATGAGTAAACATGATCCATTAATCTGAGACTGAAGGCAATTAGGACATACAGCTACGGTAATTGTCCCCAAAGCCGGAGAACTTCTTGGACAAATCTTGGTTTTCAGGGTAATAGAAAAAAAATCTGATATAACCTTTAGTTGTTTTGGAATTCCAATGTTTGGGATGATTGCTCGGGAGAGGTGATGGAAATGGGGTGACCAGCCCACATTTGTTCTCCTGCTCGGTGGGCTCAGGGTGCTGCTGGGAGCAGTCCGAAAGGTGCAGGTGCTCAGGGTCCCAAATCCTGTGTTCTCCATGTAAAGTAATTCAATAATTCAAAACTGGAGAAACAAACCTGAAAAGACTTCTCGTTGCGGTGCAGTTCCCCAAATGCGCAGAGCGAGATTTGGAAGGGCACATGTGAACCGTGCTTGTAAATAATGTTTGCTCTGTTCCTTACCTCGACGCAGAAGGTGGCAGTGGAGGAGGTTGTCCTGTGCCTGTTGTTCAAGGAGAGAGTGCTCAGACTGTAGCTGCCTGGCTTTTCCTTCAAAAAAGCAAGGCCAAAACTAATTCCTGTAGCTCAGTGCTCGTGCGGGGATTGCAGGCAGGTGCTTCTCTCTACTTTCTGATGGAAGTCACAGTGTAGGACCCAATGTGGAGAAGGCTTCTTGTGTTTCCTGTTTGTGTGCAGGAGATCCCTGGCCTTGCCAATCTGTGCTGAGGCAGGTGACACTGCAAATGTGGAGGCTTTTGGGTGCTTCCACCCAGGTTTTGGGGCTTCACTTGATGTCGAACTTCACAACTGAGATGTGCTGCGCTTAGTTTTTCCAATGCCACTTGCATTTATGCTGCAGGTTTGTTAGAAGAGCTCAGTGCTGCTCCTCAGGGGCTGCTGCTGGTGGCTCTGGGCATTCTCTGCTCCCAGAGACCCATGAGGAGCCTTTGGGGACATGGGGAGCCAAGGTGGGCCCCACTGGGCCTGATTCCCCACTTGCAGCATGACAGTAACTTTTGTAGGAAAATCACAGCCAGACTTAATTTCTAAAGATTCTGCTTAATACCTTCAGAGAGAGTTGCCAGTAACAGGCTCCAGAAAGGAGTAATTTCCCTGGTACTTTGATGCAAAGCAGGGTTAAAGAAGAAGAATAAATACACATATCATTTAGTCATTCTCAGTCGGTCTCGGGGGTTTCTCTGTGTCCCTCAGGCCAGTCTCCCACAGGGAAGGGCGGTTGTTCAGCCGTACGCGAGGTTTCACGCTGTCCTTTCGCAGAGCTGGTGTTGGGGGCGGTGGTTTTAAGTTGCACGTTCCTGTGTTCAGCTTCCATTCATGCATCTTTCATAAAGAAAGTGGTGGCTGAAATCCATACCCCCGGTATAGAGCAGGTTCCTTCCAGCAGCCCCGGGCTCTTCCATTATTTATCAGTTCCTTTCCAGGGGAAGGATGGTCAGACCCAAGGGTGTGCTCCTGCTGAGCTGGTGGCCCACAAAATGTGCAAATGGGGCCTGGTGAGCCCGGATGGTTGTCTGCCGCCCTGGAAGGAGACACAGCTCCGCAGACAGCTGAAACTGCCTCTGCCCAGGAAGCCCTTGGAAGTGGCAGTCAGCCAAAGCGTTGGGCTGTAGCACATGATTTATTCCCTTCTTTTGGGTCATTGCTAAAAATAAGCTGTTTCTTTAATATTTTAATACCCGCATGGTAAAATAGAATTTGGTTTTTTTTAAATATTTGGAAATCCATTATTAGTGATGAATTTTTACAAAATTAAATGCAACTCTCTTGTAATTAAATCAAAGTTCTTAATTTACTCTAATCTGTGAAAACTGAAATAAATACAACTCTGGTATGTGTCTTGCTGCCAAAGTATGAGAAACAGCAAAGCATTTGTTTAATAAAAGCCATTATCTGAGTGCCTAAGGTGAGCACTGGAGAGCAGGGGCCCTTCTGTCTCTGTTTATTCAGCTAATTTGCTCTGCATTTATTTCATTCATCTTAGGAAACTGAGGACAAGGAAGCAGGAAAATTGCTCTCTTTCCTCATTTTTGCTTCTCCTGTATGAATAACATAAAAAGATGAAATATCTTCTAAAATTTTGAGCTTCTTGAATTCCAAAATCTAGAGTTTGAATTCTAAAAGCTAGAATTACTTCTAAAATCTTGATTAGTGCTTCTGTTCAGTGTAGCAAGGCTAAACATGTATAGCATGTTTTACTGAAATTTTGTTGTCTGTATACCACAATAAAGGCAATTAGAGTTAGCTAATGACTTCATAATTCTTTGTATACATGTTAATTGAAAGTCGAGTTTCCATCTGGTTAGAGCTAATGAATATGATGAATAAAAATTACCTAGCAAAGGAAATATGGATCAGTCCAAGCTGGTTACATGATGACAAAGGTAAAAATGAAGAATCTAAATGCCTTAGAAGCAGTAAATTAGCTGAAATGATCATAGAAGCCCTTAAATTTCAAGAATGTATCTTGCAGTAAATTACCATGGTAAAGGTTATCAGCTACTGTGAGTCACCTGGTCTTATAAATACACAAAATCAAAATTACTTAAACCTTCTTTGCTGATTTAAGTCATGGTAGAATTTGATATAAATCAACCTGCTCCATGGAGGGCTCAGTCTGGGCCCCAGCTGCTCCCCTGGGCAGAGTGTGGTGTGTTTTATGGAAGGCAGATCAGATACTTTGTTTTTAAATTTGTGCGCTTTTTTGATAGCTACAAAGTTGTCATCTCTATGAAACTGTGTTGTCAATAGTGCATGCACATGGATACTGAATGCCTTTGCTTTATCTGAATCACAGAATGGATTGGGTTGGAAGGGACCTTAAAGCCCCCCCAGTGCCACCCCCTGCCCTGNNNAAAAGAAAAAGAAAAACAAAAAGAAAAAGAAAAAGAAAAAGAAAAAGAAAAACAAAAAGAAAAACAAAAAGAAAAACAAAAAGAAAAAGAAAAAGAAAAAAAAGAAAAAGAAAAAGAAAAAGCACTCTATATTACAAGAGTCATGATACCATTGTGTAAGTTACTAATTTGGGTATCCTGCAGTACTTGAATAATGAAAAGAAGGATGAGTTAATGATTTTTAAAACTTTTTTGTTCTTTTGTCTTCACCAGCGACTTAGAGACTAAATGCTCCTGGAACTGCTAGCACCGTTCCATATGGGTTTCCAGGCAACTATGGGGAAAGGACGCATATATTATACATTCTGCATTATGCATCAATTATTTAATCAAAAGTTCAAAAGGGCTTGATTTAGCTTATTCCCTGCAGACGAATCCTTCATAAGGATTTTAGTCTGTAAATTACGTAGCACATTGCCTTTTGTGCTCTTTACTCCAATGGGATTTTTTTGCTGTGAGCCTGGGTGTTTTCAAACGTGGAATTAGAAATTCATTGCAGTTAGTGGTGCTAAACTTCAAAAATAGTTATAGTTGTAGAAAACCTGAATGCATGTTGAGCATGAGACAGTGATAAAAGCAAAAACTTTTTCAGCTTAGAGGAAACCTGGGGTTTCTGTCTTGGCGGAGGTGCCGCCTGGCCCCCCGAGGGGTGGTGGCCCTGCTCTGATGGACACATCCCACCACAACCTGCCCCTGCCCTCCATGCCACTGGGCATGCAGGCGGTGGCAGAGGGAGGATTGATGATGCCTGCAGGCGCTGAACAGCATGGCTTGTGACTTCAGAATTTGGTGTGTGAAGTGCCTGCTGGGCCCTGAGCTGGACCCTCCCGGGAGGCCGGCGGTGGGAGCCCAGCCAGTGCCCGGCTGTGGGCAGGTGGAGGCGATGGGGCTGTGGTGTGGGGCGGTGGCCACAGACAGCTCTGGTTTTGCCCAGGGGGTCCCAAAGCCTGTTTCTGTGGTGATGGACACTGCATTAGCCCCATGGCTCAGGGCCGTGGTGCAGCCAGGGCTGGTGGACAGAGGCTGAGGAGGTTGGTGCCGGGTGAGGCGGTGGGGCCGGCTGTGCGCGCAGTCGTAGCACAGTGCTGTAGTTATTGATCTCTGCTCCTTGCCGTCCAGAGGAGTGTCCCCTGACTATTTGCAATTGATTTTTGAGCCTTTTTAGCCAGCACTTCCCCTCAGCTGAGGTTTTTGCTTGGATTCTGTTGGAAATGTGGAAGGGGAAGGACTGGATTTAGCTGCCATGTGTGACATTAGTGAAGCCAACTCACTTTATTGCACACTCGAACTGGACTGGGCTGTCTGTCCCCCACCTGCGGGGCAGCGCCTGAAGGCAGAGGGACAGTGACTTCTCTGGTTTCACCAAGCTGACAGGTTGTGCTCACTCATCTACCCCGACAATAAAAAGGAAATGATTGTGAGGTTTTACATCAGCTGGGTCCTACTCGGAGAGGAGTAAATAAAAGCTCGGGATGGATGGATGGGCTGCACCGCTCTTCTCCGCAGGAGCTGGTACAGTTCTGCACATGCAGCTGCTGGGGCTGAAGTCACTCATTATGGATTGATGGCTGAGCACAGCTCACAGAACAAATTACTTCCTTACACACAGACTTTCTGGATTAACGTATTTTTGCTACTGCTTCAGCTTCCCTTTGTGCTTCTGTATTTGAACTGAACACGGTGAGAGGGCCCAAAGCTCCTGTTTAATTGATTGCTGGGGGCAGAATGGTGACACAAGATCTCGCTGCACCCTGTGAACACAGAGATCCCTTACAATGACCCTTCCTGCTCAGACCCAGCTTGTTTTGCTTTCCTCAGAGGGAGACGTTGCTACGGCAGCTGGAGACGAATCAGCTGGATATTGATGCAACTTTGGAGGAGCTGTCAGTGCAGCAAGAGACAGAAGATCAAAACTACGAACTGTATGTCATTGAGCCATCTTTTCTAACTGTTTTGTTGCAGTTGAAGTGTCACGTGAATGTTGGGCAGCCCCAGCTATGGCATGTGGCCAGACTGAAGGGTCCCATGGGTGACATTTAGGGTTTCTTTGGATCTTGTAAAATGTTGCTTTTAAGTGGCATCACCTGAAATAAAGCGTGCACTTGGGGGTCCCTGTGAAAGGGTCTGGTTCCTACAGGCCCATGGTCTTGGGGAGGGCGGTGGAGGTGGAGCTGGGCAGTGCCTGGAGGCAGCACACGCTGACGCGGTTGCAGATAAGGGTGTTGCAGCCTCTGGTGCTGGAAGGGGATATTTTCCATCCCTGCTGCTCAGCACACAAGATGGTTCCCCTTCTCTTGGCCATTGCATTCCTGTGTATTGTGTGCCTTGGGGTAGGCAGAAAGTAGTAGCAACAACACAGTTGTCTTCTGCTATTGTCTTCTGGAATATTTCTAGACTCCTCAGTGCATTTCTGGTTGGAAATAGTGGCTGGTTCCTGCTGCCTTGTGTTTGTTCGATGCCCTGTCTGTCTGCTTGCTGCGTGCGATGAGCGTTTGCCAGATTTAGCCCTGCAAAGCCTCAGTAGCACAGAGAACAGGAATCTCTTCAGATTTCTACATTGTTGACAAATGTGTTCCATGAATTCCCATTGCAAGGTCTCTATTGCAGTGATGTGCAAGGCAGAAAAATCAACCCCAGGATGGAATTGGAAAAAGATTCTTTACAGGCAGCTTTATTTGGAAGTTGGAATTGATGATTATGAAATATTCATGCACAGCCATTTTAACAAGCATTTTTCAGAGCAAGTTTCAAGCTTTATAACCTTAGTCTGTGTGTTTTCCTTTGCAGAGCTCACGTACACACAAAGCAGGGCTGTTCCCAGAGCATTCACCTCATCCCTTCACTTAGGGACCGGTTAGTCTCCTCGTGCCTGCAGCAATTCTCTTCGTGTCCCTGCTCAGAGGACTGGGCTGTGTGGGCTGGGCTGTCAGCTTGTTTTCCAGTGCTTTTGTTTGTACTGCATCAGTAGTGGGAAGATACTTCAGAGAACCGAGAGTTGGCAGAGCTGTTCCAAACTTAGACCAGAAGATCCTGCTGCTTTGTCACCTCTCACCCTTACACCAGCTTTAGTGTTTGCTGGACCCCCTGCATGTGCCACTTCAGCTCTACCTTCTGCCATATCTACTTCTGGGTTAATGTCAGTTGGGCTTGCTCTGAGAAGCATCTGCTCTACCACCAGAACTTAAAGCAAGCAGCAGCAGGATGGTGCTGGCCCAGGTAGAATAGCGAGAACTCCTAGTTCCAGCACCATATGGATATTAGACTGGATCATCCTGTCCAGTGTAACCACACCACCATACACCATTTTATAATACTGGGGTGCTTCCTCTGCCAGAGAGTGCCCTTTCTGGGTACATGCTCCTGCAGAAATACTGTGATTACTGAAGAGTGTTGTTTGCAGTGTGGTAGCAGCCAGAATCCTGCTCACCTTGCTCTGGGCGCTGTGCTCTGACAAGTCCGAAGGCACGTTCTTGCCTTTTGGGCCAGTTGATGGGTTGTGAGGATCACCCTCTGCAGAAACTCCAAAGCCAGGTGGACGTTTGGCCCGTGTGGGAGTGGGCTGTTGTTTTCCAAAGCAGCTCATGAGGCGATGGGGTGCAGCTGAAGATGCCCATCTTCTGGCTGGGCAGTGGCTGCCCTTCTCCTGCACTGTGGGGAAGGGGCTGCTGCTCGGCTGCTGGGGAGGGCTGGCACTGCAGGCAGCTGATTGCATGATTAGGCTGCTTAATTGGCTTAACGGCATAAGGAATACCTTAGCCGTGGTGCCTGACAGAAGAGGAGTCGCTAAAATGTTAAAAGCAAGACTTTTCCTAGGATTCTGGTTTAGTAAATGACGTTTTTGTGCAGCTGGCCAACTTCTGCTTTTGCTTCAGCAGCTGCACGTTTATATACTGAGACCAATGCTCTTTGCTTTCAGAAAATAACACTTTTTTATAGAAAGGTCTTTAAAGTATCCCTGAGTGCTTCCTGGCTTGAGCCACTGATCCCAAAAGAAAAGCATCAGGCCATGTCATGTCTGAGTATTTTGACCACGCTGACTAAAACAGAGTGCTATTTCAGGAGTTTTCAGGCTTTTCTCTGCACCCCAGGTAGAAGTAAAGGGCTGGCTGTTCCAGCAGCACCTCTCTGAAGCAGATAAGCTGCAGAGGGGTTACTTCAACCCCAGAGCTGAAAAGTATACTCTTCATATACTCTTCATACCATCATTGTTTTATCCCTGCAGGAGCTTTTCAGGCTTGAGTCCTTTAGCCAAAGTCCCTATTTAAAGAAATAACCGCACTCATATGACAGGGAACTCAGGTTTGGGTAAAGTTGTGATTCTTAGTAAATAGTGTAGGCTGGGGAACAGAGAATCTGTGCACGTGGTGACTGCAGGGTGGGAATTAGAGCTTGGAGCTGTGAGGCAGGTCTGCAATGGGGCTTTCTGTTAGGGCTTGGGAAGGTCCTTCCATCCATCCTTGTCAGGTGCCCATCATTTTGGGATGTTTACCATGCTACTGCTGTGGGTGTCAAAATGAGCACCTGGTGCATTGTCCTCTGACGCTCACCGTGGTGTACACAGCATCTGTGTCGGGGCAGTGGGACCTGATGGCCCCTGGCAGATATGAAGCCCTTACCTTGATGGCTTCCATTTAGACACAGAATTCTGCTGTCGGCCAGCATGAAGCGTAGCAAGGGGAGGTGTCCACAGGCCATGGTGTGGCTGCTGCAGCACTCCTCCAAGGCAATTCCTGCTCTCCTGCCATAAAATCAGGCCATGGAGCAAGGTGAGGTGACAGCGCTGGGACATCTTGGTTATTTCATTCACCCCCGCACTCGTCTAGGAGCTGCTCTACCACAATGACCGATGCTAAATTTGGATCAGTGAGAACAAAGAGCACGAGATCTCATCTCTTGCTCCTGCTGCAGCTGGGTCCCCGAGGACAGGCTGTCACTGCTCCCAGACGTGGCTCCCTGAGAAGACACGAGGTGGCACACAAGGCTGTGCCTCTGCCCTGTGCCAGCGCTACCTGGGCTCTGCTGCCCAGCTCTTCCCCTCCACTGCTGCTCCTCCTGCTCGGCTGCTTTCCCCGTGGTTTCTCTGATTTTACATTTTTAACTCTGACAAATTTCAGCTCTTTTGGAGTTCCTGAATTCTTACTAAACAAACAGCAATGACTTTTTTTTACTCTGTTTTGAATTTTTACTTAATTTGCTCATTTTTTCAATCTTTATTTGTACCCAGCTTATCTTCTGTCACAAAGAAAACTTCTCTTCAGCCTGATCCCTCACTGAACGGTACACATGGAAAAATAGTTTTTGGGAAATTGTCAAAACTCCTTCTGTATATTAATTTTCATAGAATCATAGAATCTTAGTGGTTGGAAGGGACCTTTGAGATCGAGTCCAACCACATTTTGCTGCTGGTGGAAACATTTGCAAAAGTTAGTAAGAAGCAAATTTAATATATGGTTTTCATGAGCTTTTACCTTTGGCTGCATTTTTTCTGGTATTACTCTCTTTTTTTAATATGAAAAGACAAAATTTAATTTCAGGGGTTAAGTAGTCAGCTCTCTTTGAATTAACTTTTTTTCCCGCCCTAGGGATTAATATAAGTTAGGGAAAAGGAATACTTAAGTTATGCTTTATGAAATATCCCATCTTCTTTCACACTCGGTTTTGAGAAGCTTCAGGAAATTGTCATCTCTGAACCGCTGTGTGGTGGTTTGATTTGTAACCATGTAAAGTCCAACTTCTTCACAGGAATTGTTCGTAAGAAATTAATTTTCAGATCATTTACTCCTTGTGTTTAAGAGCTCGTATGCACACTGTTAGTCAGACTTGGTAGAAATATATTCAAAGCAGCTGAACTTCAGATTTTCTGAGACTCTGTACGATCCAAGCTACAACTTGTGCAGCAGAAGGACCTGTCCCGGGTTTGCCTGGTGATGGAGGTCCTTTCCCAGCAGTGCCATACAACTGTCACCTGCCTTGTCCGAGGACCCTGGGTGGCCAGGTACTTCTGTCCGGGTGGGGAAGATGATGGAACAGCGACTGCGCAAAGGCATTTGCTCTCTCCTGGGAGAGATGCTCCCTCCGTTAGACAGCTTTATTCACTATGAAGTCATAGATTGGGTTTGGGGGTTTTTTTCCTTGTTTGTTTTTTCTGAGCAGAGCTCATAATTTGGCGAATCCCGTGGTGCTGAGTGCCACCAGCAGTGTCTGGCAGGAGGACCTGCTTCCCAAGCTGTTCTCCCAGATCTTCAGCTCTGTTGAAGCACAGGTCCGGAATCACACCAGCTAGAGGCTAAATTACCAGTTAGGAAAGTAAAAGCACTTTTACTTTCTCTTCCTCTTGCCCCACCTTTATCATTTCTGCTTGCTGTGAATCCCTGTTGCTGTCAGACAGATCAGGAGCCAGAGTGATGGACTTCAGGTCAACTTTTTGTGTGTGGGACTGCATTAAGAATTAATGCCAGCTAACCCTATTGTCATTGACTTCGCTAGAGAAGTGGAGAGCATGGAGCGTGGAGGGGGGATAACTGCACCCATTTCGTGTCAAGTGGAAACCTGAGGAGCTCTGGGGAGGGACCGTACTGTCCAAGGCCTGGGCAGCAGGATTCAGCCCAGCTTGGCAACTGCGTGCGCATTCAGGGACCTGGGCCTAGGGGGAATCAGGTTCAGTACCTTTAATGAGCCCAAAACAAACATGGAAATCTAACCCTTAATAACCCCAGTTAAATTGATGTCACACGGCCTGTTAATCATCATTTTCACAGTTAGTAAAATAACCCAAAGCAGTTCTTGCCACATGAAATACATTTGAAAAATTGATCACAGCACGTTAGAACCAGGAGCTCAAAAGCTTCAGGCTGCTCCCATCTTCAAGAGTAAATGAACATGAGTGAACTGTGAGGCTACCGAGCCCTTTTGTGCTTTCTTTTGCTTGCTCTGAGAGCAGAACAACAGGAACCTCAGGCCCTGATGAATTTTTGTTCCCGCAGAGCATGTTCATCTTCAGAATTGCATAAAAGTCTGCTCTTGAAAGCAGGTCCGACTGACAGTGAATTATTCAGGGTGGTTGAGGATGAGGACTTGTAACTTGATCTGAAGTGGAAGGACTGAAAGGCAAATAAGGAGCCCAGGTGGGTGAGAGCAGATAGCCCGTCTGGGCTCGTGTGGCACATTTGGTTTCTGTAGGTAACAGCCAGAAGCAGCGCACTCGGGTCTCAGCAGGAGTTCAGCTTGTGCGTTGGTAGGACCTGATCTGCTGCACCTCGTGTGGGCATGAGGCTGTTTCTTCCGCAGTAAGATTTTGAGTGAGTCCTTTTGCAAAGGACTGGAAAAATGAGAGAACAAGGAACACAGTGGCCAGACTGTATAGAAGATGAGAAAAAACAGACACATGGCAGGTTTGGCCTGGTGCGTTCCCAAAACAGCTACGCTTGTGCCTCTGCAGAGCGTGTGTAAAGCCAGAGACAGCATTCATGCATTATGTAGTATTTTTGAAGTGTGGAGGATGCTGAGACACCTCCACCCTGGAAATTACTGAGAGCTTGCTGGCAGCATTTTCATGTATGCTGTTCTTCCACCCACCTCTTCTACGGAAGAAGATATGAATATGAAAGCTCAGCAGAGCTGGTTTGTGCAGCCCGTGTAAAACCGGTATCAGAGCATCCGTATTTCCCCAATGTCGTGGCACGCAGCACACAGCTTGGTCCATGTGTTTGGCTGGAGGTGAGGAAGGTGAGAAGAAGCACACGTGCCACAGCTCTCCCTGGTGATATGCTGGGGTAAGAGCCTGTGTTGTGCTGTCCCCAAATAACCATCATGTCTTTCTCCTAAAAATAACTTGTTCTTGTGCCCTTCACATAATGTAGGTGAGCAAGGCACAGGAGCAGGTGCAGGAGATGCTTGCATGTGTGTTACTCTCCAGACTGGCTGAGCTGGAGGGAAGGGTGACACTCTTTATACTTCAGTTATGTAGCGTTTTTTCCGTCCAGCTCTTAAAATTTGTGTGTTTCTGCAGGAGAAACAGGTGGTAGTCGCAGCCCTCCCTCCCTCTGGAGCTGGCTACTTGCCCAGAACAAAGCAGGTTGTTTCCAAAACAGGCAGCTTTGGTCATACAAAGTATGGTAAATCTTCAAATATCCTGATATTGTAAAGAGTATCCTGTGCTTTGTTGGGTCCAGCTCTAAGTACTCTTTGAGCTTCATATTCTGTACCCTCAAATGCCTATATGTGTACTTTGTGTGGACCTCATGCAGGATCCTTGTTCCTTAGCCTTCACTGTACTTTGTCTTACCCTACCTGAGTCACCCAGTTGCCTTGATGGCAGGACCAGCATCCTGATCAGAGACTTGGAGGTTTTGGGTTCTGTTTTTCTGTTGCGTTAGTGATTTTGGGGCTCACATAAGCAGCCAGAGAGCTCAGGAGCCAGGAGAGTGAGCGGCGCTGGCATCAGTGTCTGGGATGCTGGATGTGGCAGTGACCAAGCTTGCAGCCCTTCCAGCCAAGATCACTGTTGCTATAAACAGGAGCAGGGGGTGCATGTGGATCTACTGGGATTAATCTCTCCACAGTTGGGAGGCAGGAGTCTCTAACCCTGAGCAGGCTTGGGAGGAGGAGGGATGAGTGCCACAAAGCAGAGCTATTCAGCCTTGGGCTCGCCAGGAGCCCTGAGTCAAACCTCAGAGGGGAGGGATGACAGAATTTAGCACTCAGTGCCGCTGGCATGGATCTGCGGAGCCACACGTCCTGTGCAGGCGAGTCTCGTGGACGGCTTTTCAGGCCGTAGCAATTCACATGGCTGTGTGGATTCAGAGCATTCGCTTGGTTGGACAAGGGCTGAATTGCAGGTACCCTTGGTTTATCTTTCCCTCAGCGCAGATGCCGTGCGTAGTCTGCCTTGAGGGGTGCACGGTGCCACGGCTGGTGACCCCCTCCTCAAGAAAGCAGCGATGTGCGACTGCTGGGCCCTGCAGCCCAGTGACAGCCACGCATTGAAAATGCACTGTGATTGATCTGCAGGGTGTGTGATGCACCACGCGCCTTCCAAACAAACCCGATGCAGCCTCCACAGAGCTCAGTGCAGGAGTTAAGCTCCTTTATGTTTTCTCTTTGGTGTGTGACGGATCGTGCATCGTTTTCCATGGAATGTGTTGTCATACAGCTCATCCCAGCTACTGATCCCCTGGGAGGGAGGATGCTGGAATGGATGCTCTGTCGCACACTCTGATCTCTGCGCTGCCGGGAGCTTGTTTGCCGTAGCCGGGCTGCTGGGTGGCAGCACGTCAGCCTTGCCCCACACCCTGCTGGAAGCATCAGTGAGGCTACCGCAGCGCGGCACTAATGGAAGTGGCTCTGACAGCGGTCCCGGGGGAGAGGCAGTGGACGCTGTGTGACAGCCAGGCTCCTTTTCTGCTCCTGCCAGGCAGCATTACGGTTGTAGCCTTTAGTCCGATCTTCTGGAATGCGTGAGGCGACTCCTTCCCAGCCGTTCACGTGTGGGGAACTTGAAGCAAGAACACGTGTTTCCTAGCCCTTGAGCAGAGGACTATTTCCTTTCTACTCTGGATTTTCTTCACATTTCTGTTACTCGGGATCATCCAGTTCTTTCTGTGTCTTGTCCCTGTCCTCCTCTGTTGATGCTGCCTCCCAACTTGCAGCCCCATGAGCATTTCCCCCATCTCTGCCGCTTTGTTGAAATGCTGAAATATATCTCAAGGCTAATCCTTGAGGAACTCTGTAAGGAGTTCTCTCCTAGCTAATACTGCTTTTTAGTACTATATCTCCACTTTAGTCAGTTCCTTAGTTAGGAAGGATTCCTGGTTTTCTAATTCTAGTAACAGCTTCCTGGGGATGTTATTCTGTAGAGCTCCAGATACTGCTGGTCGCAAAGTATATTAGTTTGTTCCTTAAAAGTGTATCAGGTTGCTCCTTAAAATAGTAAATTATGTCTCCAAGGGGTTTAGAGTCTTTCAGCCCCTGCTGTTTGCTTTCTGCTTAGCAGTCAATCCCGTGAAGGTGTCTGGCTGGCTCCAGTCCCTGGAGGATGAGGATGAGGTCGTGCTCTGGATGGGAGAGGAGTCTCTGCTCTGACACCCTCCTGTCCTGGAGCACAGTGAGGCTGTTGTGCAGAAGCAGTTGAACCCAGAGCCTCTCTGCCCTAGGTTCATTAGGCTTAAGGAAACAAGAGACAAGACCAAGATGTGCTAGATTTTGTACGTGATACCTCGCTGTGGGTGTCCTCTTTATATCTCTCAGACATGGCCTGTAGCAGATCTTATTTTGAGACCATTTCCTAGCGAAAGCCTGGCTTTCTGTCAGTGTTTCTGTGCATGCAGCTTGTGAAAGGACCACTATAACCAAACAGGCTGCAGGAGAGGCTGCAGCAGCAGCAGACTTGGTTTCCTTTTCTAAAGGCTGGAGCATTTCACCCTCTGTAGTGGTACAGGCTTTATTTCTAGCCGGGAATCCAGCCAGGACCACAACTCGCTCCAGAGCTTCTGCTGCTTGGCTCCGCTGCCTCCCACGCAGAGGGGGGGCGTTGGGGGGCACTGCCTGTGTCTGCGCTGGGCGAGGGGGATAATTGCAGTACGTCCTCTGAGCCCCCTGGGTAGCTCTTTTCTTGTGACGCTCAAGGATTCTCCTTGCAAATCCATTCTTGGCTGAAATAAGAGGTTTTTATAGCATTTGAGTTTTCTCGAACACTCTGGTCTCTTCTACAGAATCTAAAAATGCGCCATTCCTGTAGCACTTACTCCCTTAGAGACATGTCCAAGAACTGACTTGAGGTTGTGTTTCAAGGCCTGGCACGTTGTTATAGTCAGTCTGTCCAGGGAGTTCCCAGCAAATGCAGGTCTCATCCTGCAGTGCTCAGCAAGTTGGGATTCTCCACACCTCGATGCGGATCGGGTGAGTTTAGCTCACATGGGTGAACCGCATTTATTGTGGCCCAGGGATTTGCAGCATCACCCTCAGATCTGTGCCCTCCCAGGGCACACATCAGATCTGTGCCCAGCATATCATGTTCAGTGCTCTCTTGAGCACGTTTTCTCCATTCCTTACATTTGCAATTTATCTTCCCTGCAGCTTCCTTGAAATGATGGAAGCCCGAAGTCGAGGACACGCGTCTCCACTAGCAACTAACGGGCAAAGCCCTTCCTCTGGCTCCCAGTCACCCATCGTACCTCCCAGCTCCACATCGACGGGCAGCTCCAGCCCCGGCACCCCGCAGCCACCGCAGCCGCTTTCCACCCGTTCCGCCGTCGCTCCTGAGCCCCC
>JAOXNH010000007.1:12597969-12619503 GCA_028566575.1 Bartramia longicauda
TCTTCCTCCCCAGCTGCAGGACCCTACACTTGGCCTTGTTGAACCTCATTAGGTTCTTCTCTGCCCAGCTCTCCAGCTTGTCCGGGTCACGCTGGATGGCAGCACAGCCAGGATGAACTGCTGTTGAGCTTGGAGGAGGTGATCCTTGAATATTAAGTAGCTTTCTTGGGCCCTTCTTCCCTTCAGGGCCTTATCTCACAGGACTCTTCCAGCCAAATCTTTGATTCAGAGTCCAAAGTCTGCTCTCCTGAACTCCAGCTTGGTTTTTACCCTTCTCCCTGCCCTCAGGATCCTGAACTCCACCAAGGCTGCTTTTGACCTTCCCCTTTCCAGTATGGAGCTGCCTCATTTTTTGCAAGTATGAGGTCCAGGAGAGCACCTCTCCTTGTTGGGTCCTCTGTCACTTGGAGGAGGAAGTTACTATCG
Source organism: Bartramia longicauda (assembly GCA_028566575.1). Taxonomy (NCBI): domain Eukaryota; kingdom Metazoa; phylum Chordata; class Aves; order Charadriiformes; family Scolopacidae; genus Bartramia; species Bartramia longicauda. The sequence goes on from JAOXNH010000007.1 coordinate 12,598,396, forward strand.
ATGCACTCCAGGAACCTTCTGGATTGCTTACATCTTGTCCCTCCAGCAGATACGGGGGGGGGGTGTGAAGCCCATGAGGACCAGGGCCTGTGAACATGAGGCTGCTCCTATCTTTTTAGAGAGGGCCTGATCCACTTGTTCTTCCTGGTCCGGCAGCCTGTAGCAGACATCCACCATAGTGTCACCTTTACCTGTCCTCTCTTGAATCGTCACCCATGAGCTCTGATTTTGCTCCTCACCCATCCCTGGGCAGAGCTCCTTGCACTCCAGCTGGTCCCTCTCATGGGAAGGTGTTTTTCTCATTGCTAGCAGGATGTTGTGCTGTGTAATGGAACTGCTTCCTGAGCTCAGGGCTGTGTTGGCTGCCGTGTGTAAGAACCTGCTTGCTTTTCTGAGCTGCAGAGAGAGGCAGTAAAGTCTGGTATTTGTTATCCATTTTGTTGACGTAGGGAATTCTCCCATTCCCTACTCCGTAACATCTCTAAACAATGGAGCAAGAGTTGACAGGCAGCAGTACTGTTAGAAAAAAACCACTTTTTTTTCCGAAGTGTGCTCTCGGTGAGGAATGAGCTCATGCCCATGGAACAAGGCTGTTCCTGCCCGGAGCTCAGACAACTGAGGAGACTTTGGGCACTTACTGACGTCGCTGGGTGTTGCCGTAGCTGAATCCCAGCACAGATCAATGGAGATTAATGGAGCCCTGGCTTTTGTTTAATGGCACGTTATGGTTCTCTAGCTTGCAATAAAGAGAACTCCCCAAATCAGTTTCTTTACCAGTTAATTAGGAAGGCAGTTCAATCTCCCAATTTGCTGTTTTGGAACTTAATTTGCTGCTCTTTAGCCTCATGCACTGAGCAGTGTGTGTGTCCCTGCACCGGAGGAGCTAAGCTGGCTCCTCATACGCTCCCCTCTTCCCTCCTGCTGGGTCAGGCTGGCGCCAAGGTCCATGGCTGGGCTCTACCTAACAGCATTGCTGGTCTGTCTTCTCAGCATCACTAGATATTTATCTTAAACATTGCTTAGATTTCCTTGTCCTTACATCCAAAGAACTTTGAACTGGTTCGTTGCTTTTATAGCATCTGTTACTTGTATAGTGGTACCCAGCTGTGCTAGACCAAGTGAGGGAAGCTGAGGATGCTGTGTCAGCTTACCTGCTTGATTAGACTTTGGGTTGTTCCTCTTTCTGTAGCCCCAAAAACTGATGTGGCAAGAGGATTCTGCTGGCTGCCCGGGGGCTGTCTCCACTGGCCACAAGGCAGGGCTGGTGGAAGAGGGTCAGTCCGGGTTGGAGACTGTGTGCCCAGGTTGCAGCAGGATTTGTTTCATTGCCAGCAGCCGTTCTGTGTGTGCAGAGGAAACCCCGATGTGCTCTTTGATCAGTAGCTCAGACGCAGAGCTCAGCGAGCGTAGGGGTTGTGGTGGGTACCTGCACCTGCACACACATTGGCTCTACACTAACGCGGGCTTGGCAGCACCTCGAGTGTTGGAGAGTGGTGCAACGTGCTTGGGTTTGCATGTGCTTTGGGTGCAATGTGCTTGCGAGAATTCCTGCCAGCTGGAACCTCAGGACCACAAGCTGATACTAATTTTGCATTGTCAGACCTTGTTTATATGGCAGCAGTGATTTCCTGACATAGATTCACTCTGTTGCTTTGCTCTTAAGCTGTCGCTCAACGATTTGTGTGAAAGTTATAGGTGGAGGCAGCGTATTCACTGCAAGGGGAGATGACCCACTTTGGCGGGTGTGTGTGCACACGTGGATGATCTGCTCGGGCTGGGAATGCTTTAAAGGCTGTGGGTCTTGTATGGTGTGTGGTAGAAGGACAGTGGGCAGCAATCTCTGAAGAGTCACTTGCTTAATAGAGCAGTGATGCGTTAAAGAAATGCAGTGTCACTACTTCAGAATAATATCCTACCATTTTTAGGATGCAACTCCATTTTCTTTTCAGCTCGTTTCAAGAGGAAACCCTGCCAGTGCTTCACAGATCTCAGAAATCGCTCACTTGTAACTCCTCCAGCCCTGGAGACTGTTTTGGGCACCGGTTTTCTTCTCCTTTATGTGGGGCAGGCTGTGTGCCTCCTTTCTGGCTCGTATGAGAGCAGCAGTGTTAATGAAGAAGGAACTGTTCAGCAGCCTGCCCCTGCCTTGCTGGGAGTCCTGAAAGCAGAGTGATTCACACCAAAAGTAGAAGGAGGGGGTGGGTGTTAGCCCTGGTCTGAGCTCTCTGACCCAGACAAGCTGTGACTGTAGTAGCTCTTGATGGGCTGCACCCATCGTGATTGGCGTGATGTCCCAATATGTCACAAATAACTACATTGTCTGCTGGCAGATGTATTAATTCTTTAAAACTAACTTTAAACCAGTAACTAGTCATGAGAAGAGCCAGGGTGAGTAGTACAATCGGCCAGACTCTGTTAGGGCCTTGGCATTTCCCATCCCATCAGCACATCATCCTCCCCTGTCTCCTCCAGTGCTGGCTGTGTGCTAGGGGCTGGGAACACCACCTTCTTCCAGATTAAAGATTTTAGGGTTTTGTGTTTCCATTTGTGCCTCTAAAATCTAATCTGCTTCAAGCTATAATCATATTTTTTTGTCTCTGCAAAAAAAATGAAGGCTGTGTTTGTACTGTCTGTGTCAAGTCATTAAAAGGACGGTGACTGTCGTGCGGGCGGGTTATCGGGAAGGAACTGGGTCTCTGTTGCAGACAAAGCAAATAGAATGAAGACAGGTAATGCGAAGGCTCATGAGCTGAGAGCGGGGAAAATATCTATATTCCTGACATGAGCAAATCCTTCAGAAAGTATTAAAATTATTGAGGCCTGGGGATGTTCAGAAAAGAATCCTCAGCTGGTAGTTCAGCTGCGAAGCTCTCTGTCGGATGCCGCTGAACACATAACTGTGTTACATCCAGGGAGGCTGACAGAATCCTAGCTCTAAAAGCATGTCCTTAGGTTAATTTAATTTGGGGAATGTTAAAGCATGGCTATGGTGTCTGGGCCGCTGCCTGCTTCAGGGAGCAGCAGAGAAACAGAAATGATTCCAGGAAGCTAATAGCTGCAAGTGAATTCCCATAGCAGTGGCAGTATCTGATCAGGTTTAATTACAGGATGTGGGAATTAAGGCAGGTGATTCCCACGGTTTAATTGTGGTCCTTGCATGTTGGACCAGAGATGTTCTGATAGAGCTCTGTAGCACTGAGGCTCACCTTTTCCAGTACTTATTTCAGCTTGAGTGGTAGCAGCTACTGATATGACACATCTTTTCGTGGCACATTTTATAGAGGGCTTGTGTCCAGCCTGCATGGGACAGTGGGTAGGGAGTGGGGAGGCTGGCAGTGCAGCAGCTGGACTGAGGGACACGGACTCTGAAGGTGTCTGGAAAAGCCAGGCGAGCGACAGTCTACTTTCAAGGGGGAGGCACATCTGTCCTGGCGTGTCCTGAGGGTGCTGGGTCTGATCATCATTTGTTTTGTAGTGATGGAGAGGTGCCCGGGGGGAACCCCATGGTGGCAGGCTTCCAAGATGACCTGGATCTGGATGACAAAATCCCCAGCAGACCTACGCTGGCAGCAGAGCGGGTGCCCAGCAAGAACGTCACCCTCTCCAGTGAGGAGGAGGAAGAGGAAGAGGTGAAGGACTCGAAGGTCTCACTCATACTTGATGATCATGTCGACATGGAGCAGGAAAAAAAAAGGTATGAAGCACAACCTGAAGTGTGGGGTCGTACTGGCAAACTTGGGCCTCTTCTCAGTCCTGCCGATGACTTCTGTGCCACCTCTGGGAAATTCTGGTGTCCCTGTCAGGCAGTTGCTCGAGCCATGAGCTGGTGCTCGAGTCACAGCTCGAGGTGTGACTGCTTTCTGCGGTGTTCTCTGCGCTACATCTGGGCAGTGCCTCTGAGCACTGCGCTCCTGTGGTTGCTGGTACCTTCCTGTTTGGGAATGGCTCAGCCGCCTTCAAGTTTGAACAAGAAGCTGTAACTGAGCTCCTGAACATCTGCTCCTAGCAACGTGAGCACGGAGGAGTCGAGTCGCGTGGTGAAGGGGGTGGAAGTCATTCCCCACACCCTGTGCTGGGGAATGATGAACTGGATCGTGTTCTCCACACACCACATCCTGTGGCTGATAGTCTGGTGTCACCCGCCGGCACAGGCACCTCTGCATCAGCATCCGCAGGGGCATGAAGGTCATCTTCGGCTTCAGAGCAGCCTGTGTTTGAACACACACCCCCCTGGAATGAACTGTCTCTCCTGTGGAGATGCACACTGTAGCCCTTCAGGCAGGCTGGGCTGTTTAATTGCTGTTTGTGCTTTGCTTCACAGAGTGAGGGTGCGGACAGGCTCTGACAATTTGTTTCTTTCTTCTCAGGTCTTCCAGAAATTCTCTGAAACCACAGAGTGAAGCAATTTTGACCAAAGCAACTGACCAGAAGCCTCCTGACAGTTTACCTCCACATTCTGGGTCTGAAAGAAACGGCAGCAGCAAGGTGAACACCAGCCTGCCCGCTGCTGCTGCCACCACCCCAGCAGCAGCCCAGGCCCCAAAGGTCACTGCCCAAAGCAAAGGACACTCTCTCAAGCAGAAAGTGATCAAAGAGGAGAAGCCTGAGGAGTCTGACAGTGATCAAGAGGGACCAATAGCTACTCAGATGCTCTCGTTTGTTATGGATGACCCAGACTTCGAAAGTGAGGATTCTGACAGCCAGAAGAAGAAAATGGTAAATAACACGCCCAAATCGCTGTGCACTGCCCTGAAGCTGAGCTTGAGGTGTGGAGGCATCTCCCTGAGCAGACCTTTCATCTGCTCTCCCCTCTTGCAGCAGTGGTCACAGCACATCAGGTGCTAAGCAACCTGGAGAAATTGATACAGGCACAAACCCACTAATGGTCTGATTGTTTAAGCCACACAGCAGAAAGGTTTGTGCTTATGGGTTTTAATGTGCTATTTATTCTCAGTAAGTCCAAAGTGTGGTCACTCCAGCAGTATGCAAGGTATCAAATACAAAGCTAATGGGTTTTTCACCCAAAGTTTAACATGCAGAAGTGTGTGTGTGCCAAAGAGAGAGAACAAGTGAGCTCTCTACCATCAAAGCAGCAGTCAAAAGGCCATAACAAAATTTGCTTGGCAAGCTCCTTACTGAAATAAGGAATTCTGCTGGAGAAGGCCTTTCCCATGCAGTCAGGTCAGCCCTAGTGTCAGTGTGATGCTGGGCACATGGGGATCTCCCCACACACATGGCACAGCAGGGTCCCCTCTGCACCCATCATCTATTAAAGGTGGAGAAAACACAAGCATCTTCTCTGGGCTGGTAGGAACTTGGTGCTGTGGCTCTGGATATCCCTGATTTCGGTGAGCTGCAATTCCAGAAGCTGCTCCCCGTGGTCTGGAAGAGCAGTTGTTGTTCAGGGTTAGCTGGCATTCAGGAGTGTCTCATGTGTTTGCATCATTCCAGAATCCTGCAGAAAGGGTGGTTGTCCCAGTTTCTTTGACCTTGCCTATGTGTCATGCTGTTTATTAAGGAATTTTCCATTCGTTTAGCAGTTTCAGTACCTGCTTTTCCTGGCACTTCAATGTGAAAGCAGAAATATTTGCAGCGAGCTTATTTCTCTCAGCGTGTGATGATGAGAAACGGGGTTTGGGAGGGAGTTGGCCGTTGTGACAGTGACAGGGAGTTGCCCCACAATTTGTGAATGCTTTTCCGTCAGAGGTTTACGGGTCAGGCAAAGCGGTAAAATCCCCACCGTTAGCAAGAAGGGGGGGGCATCACCTGGGTGAGCAGCAGAACGAGGCCCTGTTTGGTCAGTATGAAGGACATAAAGAAAGGGTGGTTAATGAATTCTGAAGAGGATCAGTTGGCAGGTATCAGAAGATCATTAACCTTCATTTCCATTCCCGTCACGCAGAGACGAAGGGGTTTTGGGTGATATCCAGTCTTTGCAGCATCCTGGGGCTTAGCCCACATTGAAGGGGCAAATTTGCCCTGGGAGCACATTCCCTTTTGACTCGATGAAGGGAATTATTCTGTGAACACAGGCCCCGTCCTTGGCCCACGTTGCCGCTGATACACGAGACCCCACTAAGCTACACAGGGAAAAGGGTTTGTCTGTCAGGTCTGGAGGTGAGTTTTCAGCCTGTTGGATTTTATTTTCCCCAAAACAGAGGTGCCTCTCTAGGGCGGTCTGAGGCTGATGCTGTCCATATAACACAGTTGAAGGTCTTTGTTTAATCCCTTTACATCAGAAATTTTATTTTGGTAGCACGAAAGTTATGTTATCAGCACACACTTTCCAGTACAATTGCTACTGACACATTTTACCGAGGCAAGAAATAGATAGAGCTTCTAAGATCAAGGGCATTGATTTCCAGGCAGTAACAGCTCAGCTCAGCTACCACTGCCTTCCCTCCTCCCCATGCACTGACACCTGACATCTTTGTATACAAAATGCTTAGAGATTTTAGTTGAAAGATTTGGCTGTATTGTCTGTTCTTGTCTCTAGGATGAATTCCCGGTCCGGGAAGATCTCTCTGAAATATCTGATGACGATACCTCGTTGGCAAAGCCACCCCAGCCTGTGAAATCAACAGTCCACTCCTTTAAACTGAAAAATGATGCAGATCTCTTTGGTTTGGGTTTGGAAGAAACTGGTCCCAAGGAGAGCAGTGAGGAAGGTAAAGGTCACACCTTGTTTCCGTTCTTGCTGATTTTGTTTGTCAGGCATCTGTTCTTTCCAAAATGGTACCGGGGTGTTAGCAAACCAATTTGCACTAAATAAAATACCCTGTAACTTCATGCAGTGCCCTGTGTGAGTCTTTAATGTGGTTTAACGTGACATAAATAAGTTTTTCCCCATGGGGAGGGGGCCAACTGGGCTCATCCATGTCATCAGCCACATATTATTTCTGTCCCAGCTGGAAGCAGGAGCACATCCTTCACAAGCTGCTTCTGTATAAGGCTTCCTGCTTAGTGCTGTGTGCCTGGGAAGTTTTGGTGGGCATTGCGGTGTCCACCCCCTCCAGAATTAGGATCATTTGGAGCAAAATGCTCTGAAATATCCTGCCATTCTGCTCTGCTGGTTTTGGGAAAGGTGGGTTTGGGTTCTGATCACAACCTAAGTATTTCTCAGGCTTATTTTTTTATTCCCATCCCTTGAGGGAACAAATCTTACTTACCCGCAAATAATTTCTGCTGTCTTGGCATTACTGCAAAGCAACTTCCTATAGATCTGCCCCTGATGTCACCACGAAAGATGAGAAGTTAAAGACTTAAGGGGAGAAAAAGCTGTAAGCAGCAGCAGAGAGAGATCTCTTTGAATAGCTATTCCAAAAGTGTAAGCAAGGTGTCACAGGCTGCAAGGGCTTCATCAGCTTGTCGCTCTGAGTTGCTGAACAGCACAGCTTGAAATAGATCTGCAGAGGCCCAGGTCAATAATTTATCTTCAGTTTAGCATCTTTAATAATTCAACATGGGTTTCTCCTGTCTCCTCTTTCTGGAAAAAATATAAAAATGTGGTTTGGTAGTCAAGTCAGTTGGAGCTTGACCAGCAATTAGACTTCTCCATGGCTGACTTGTGCTTGCAGATCAACCAAGGAAAAGAATGTGTAGTTAAGATTGGCAACCAAATACCAGATGTGAAATGTGGTGCAGTTATGAACCCTCCTGTGAAACAGCCAAGTAGATACTCTTCTATTCAAGGAGGTTTTGTGCAAAGGCAGTGGACGTTCAGCAGTCTAATTAGCAGCCAAGTCATCAACCAGAATAACCTGGGACAAATGATTTACAGTGATGGGCTCTGGGACTCATTTGATACCATGAAAGCAGCCACCCCAGTAGAGCAGGGCTGCGGCACTGACGCTTTGGTGATAGAACTTCAGGTCACAGTTTGACAGGGGTGAGCGCTGGGCTGCTCCCATCCGCCGGCACCGCCGCCTGAATGCTCCTTCCGGTGCTCCGACTCACAGAAGCACAAACCGGGCCTGCTGGGATTTCTGGCTGCCCTTGAATCTTTAGTGGGCAGAGGGGGAATTGTTCCCAGAAGCTCTTTGTCCGTTCTGGAAATAATAATCTGGTCCCCACTTTGGCCTTTGGACCAGTTGGTACAGCTGGTCTCTGTATTTGTTTTTCAGTAGCCGTGATACAGTGAACATCCAGGTTAGTGTCCATAACACAGGTACCATAAACAAAATAATGCTTATAATTAAACTGGATGTATCTGGTTAGGTGAGGGTGGGACTGCGGGGGCCTGTGTTGGTTTTTAAAGGGGTGCAGTTTTTCTGGAGGAGTCCTGATTGACTTTACCCATGGCTCCAGGACGGAGCATTTTGTTCTCAGAAATAGGAGCAGGGCAGAATTGCATCTCTTACAGCTTCAATTGATTAAAAACAACATTTGTTGTTTGTTTGAACAGATAAACAAACTTCTAAGGAGAAAAAGAAGAAGAAAAAGAAAAGCAAAGAGGTAATATTTAATTCCTCAGAGCTGACTTGCCATGTTATCTACCAACCAAGGAGAGGGGGTGGCCTTCTACAGCATACTTTGTGTGCCTGGTGGGCTTCCTTCCATCCTCCCACCCTACAGCCGGATCTGTGCCTCCCAGGCTCTGCAGACCACTAACCTCCTGCAGCTTAAAAGCGAGCTTCTAGAGCAATTGTATTTCATAAAGGCTGTGTGTGTTTGTAAAATACAGGATGAAATAGAGCAGTGCATCTTTGCTGGGCTGAGTCTGTTGGTAGCACCATGACTTTTTCCAAGCAGAGGGATGTCCCTGACAGACCTAACCTGAGAGGCAGCGAGGGAAGTCTGCAGGGGGCTTTGTCTTTGACATTTCTGCCTGTCCAATACTGTGGTATCATCAGGCACAAACTGCCTGACAGACCACTGCTACCTGTAAACCAGATGGTCCCGCTTCTCTTCTGTCCAAGCTCGCAGAAGGGTCTTCTGGAATGAACTCCAAACCAGCCTCGCTGGTCGATGCTTCACCCTTAGTCAGGTTCCCGTCAGAGCCAAGTTTCAAGGTAGTGTATGCTGGGTTACTGGCGTGCTCAGAGGATTTACTGATCAGAATTTTCTCCTTTTGCAGGAAGAGGAGAAGTCTGTGAAAAAGAAGAGCAAACACAAGAAGAGCAAAGAGAAGGAGGAAAGCAAAGAGGAGAAAGAGAAGAAAAAAAAAAAAAAGAAGAGCAAGGAGAAAAACAATGAGATAGATGAACTTGAGGCTTTTCTTGGAGGAGGAGGAGCCGGCGTTAGCAAGCCGCGAGGAGGTGGGGACTATGAGGAGCTGTAGGCTGGCTGCGTGTGCGCACAGCAGACTCTGTCGGAGCCGTCTCCATCTTCTTACGAGTCACACCAGGACAGGTGCAGATGTGTAAAGCTTTGGCCGTTTGCCATAGATTCTCTCAAAACAGAGCTGGCAAAACAAAAAGCTTTACATCTGCCTGTGCTGTTCTGGTGCATTCGTTACACAAAGAAAATCCAGCTGAGATGTACTTGAGTAAGGGGAAGGTTCGGGGCACGGTTCCCAGGCCTGCTTCCAGGCTGTTGTTTTTTCTCCTTCCAGAGATGCCCTGTCGGTAGCCGGCAGGGTGTGGGGGGTGAAGGGGACCTGCCTCCTGCTCTGCCCCCGCTATATTCCACTCCTGCACACCTGAAATTCCTGTCTTGTTAAGAGGAGTGCAACAAAACATGCCGCATGAACTCATTGTGCTCGCCTGTCTCAAGTCTTTAACTTTTTATCCTTCCGATTTTTTTAATGAGAAAGGTGATATTGGCCATTGCTCCTCCCAGCAGGTGATGAGCTTTAAATCGAGCAGATTGTGCTGTGGTGCAGCTCTCTATGACAGCAGCCGCAGGGCCAGAGTGAGAGAGTGCGTGTGATTTTGGAGTCCTTTCAACGGGACCTTTCTGCACAGCAGCTTAATTAGCACTCACTGGTGCTGCTGTTGGAATTCATGAAGCCCCATTGATTTCCGTGGCCCCAGTGTCTCAGACACTACACGTAAGCTGCTATGCAGTTTGGGAAAACAATGCAAAGTGCAAAGATAACCTGAAAAAGAGAGAAAAAAATCCGTGTTTTTCTGCATTTCCCACCCTTGAATTTGCATAAACTACAATCCCCTCCCTTCAGTACCTCTCAGGGACATGATTCTCATGTGGAAATGAAGATATCCAGAGCTTCAGAACTGACTCCAGGGAAGTGTTAGCATGGCAAGGCATTTGCTTCTCAGGCATTTTTCGGTCACGCTGTAAAACATGGGCTGCCTCTCTGCTCTGAGGGACCACTGTAGCTCGGACAGCATCCTTCCCGGCCTGGCTTCTGCCGACTCTGCAGCTGTGCTTCCTGGGCCAAGCCTCCCAGCAGCCAATGTTCTGCATCCCCCTGCCCAGGGGGAGAGCCTCCTCCTGCCCCAGGAGTTTGAGAAGCCTTTTAATTTTTGCTTTGAACTTAGACCCGTGGGTTGGTGCCTGCTCAGTAGCATCAGGTGCCGTTGGGTGGGCGCTACAGGCCGGTCCTTGGCACTTGCCTGTGTCTCAGCCCCTGTGTTTGGTGGAGCTTGTTAGTTCTCTGAATCCCCTCTCTTTTGGTTCTGGTGCCCCTTTTGCAGCTCAGACGGTGAAGCTCCCTCAAGGGTCTGTACTTTACATTTCCCTGTTGCTTGCAGGTTGATTTGAGGTTTGGTTTTGTTCTCCCTTTCCCCTTTTTGTTGTAAAATGTCAACCAAGAAATCCAAGCAAGTTTCCTTCTACAACACTATAAAGCAAGGTGTTCTTTTCAGCCATTACCCATTTCAGAGTTCTCTAGAACAGCAGGCAGTTACCTGCTCCATTTTTCTTTTTCGTTCCTCCAGCCCCCAAAATATACTTGTAACTGTTTCCCTATAAATCCAGTGGGGTTTTTTGCTGAATGAGCAGTATATTGTTCAGGTCTGGTTGCTGTTGGCATTTGCCTACTTCTCGGAGCATTACTACATTTCATGTGACTGTAGGGAAGTTGCATGGGACGGTTCAAACTTTGCACGTCTGGGGAGGAAACAGTGGATTGGGACGGGACTGGTGTGTGGCCTCTCCTGTGTCTGAGCTTCAGCGGGCCGCCTTCCTGAAAGCGCTTCTGTTCAGCCAAGATTTTGAGTCATGTTCCATTTTGCATCGAAAAAAACCCAGTACAATCCATTCTGACTATAAAGCTCTGTTGTACAACTGCCTCTGCACATCTTCTTCACCGCAAGCGTGTCCGCCTGGACTCGGGAGCTGCCTGTGCCCCGGGGTTGTTTCACGGAAGGGCATTGGCCTGGCTTGTCCCTTCCTCCTGCTGCTGCATTCTGACACTTCAGGGAATGGGGCTCTAAATTAAAAACCACAGGAAAAAAAAAAAAAAGAAAAGTTGAAGCTAAAACCCATGAGTTCTTGCCCAAAACTGTGGTGTGTCCCGAGAGCTGTTTCACGTAGTGCAAGGGAGACTGTGCTTGTTCAGCTCCGCTTCCTCGGGAGCGCAGCCCTTGGGTAGCAGAAGGCTGTGTAGGCACCGGGTCCCCTGCAAACCCTGGTGCTGGCGTTGGTTTGTCTTCACCTGGGCCAGATCTCACCACTGTAGGAGCCTTTGCGCTCCTGCGGCTCGTGTTCCTTGTCAGTGCGAGGAGCTGAGACACAAACAAGCAAAGATGAGTCATTGTGTTCCAAAATACTCCTTTAAAAGAGAAAAGCAGCTGCGGGAGCTCTCTTTAAGCACAGTAGAGCCCCAGGAGGGTGTGTGGTGTGTTTCAGCTTTGGCAGCAAGGCCAGAGAAATCCCCCCCAGTGGGTGAGGCGGGAGCAGGGACGGGAATAGCAGGAAAAAGACACTTTTTAGACCTAAACTTCTCAGTTTTTCAGGGAGAGCTGAACTGTTAGAGCTACAGCGCAAGGTATAATCCTGCGCTGCTGAGGGTGTGAGGGGAGAGAGAAACAGACCTCGCCTGAGCGGGGCTCTCCCATGCCCAGTCTTTCGAATAAGCTAAATATAAAAAGCGTGTGTACGTGCCTGTCATTATGGGGAAGCTTCTGCAGGATCACATGGATATAAATAGTTCCTGTGAGCATCTCTGGAGGTAGCAGTGTATTTGCTTTTGGGTTTATCAGTCAGCCATAAAAAAAAAATCAAAGAGCTTGAGGCTGAGGAGCTGCAGTTTCTTGCAGTTAATGCTGGCCAGAGCCGTGTGCTGCCCGGGGTCCTTAGTCCGGGGTCTTTTGTCTGGGGTTGGTTTAAAGCAGCAGGAGGGAGAAGTGCAGATTTATCACGGTGTTTGTCGCCAGCTGGGCCTGGGTCCTGGGCGCAGCACGGGGAGCCCCGTCCTTGGGAGCTGCTGCTGGGGGCACTCGCTCCCCTGCCTTGAGACCGGCGGCCATGGGACGGTTGCATCTCGGCTCCCGCTGTGCCGGCCTGAAGCCAGAGCACACACGGTAAATCCCAAGAGGCAACTCTGAGGTCCCTGTTCCCAGCCGGGATTGCTCAGCTGATGATCCACCTCTGCGGGGAGTGGAGCAGGAGCTGCCTGATGCAGCTGAACATTGGCCTGACCTGGCCGCCCTCCAGGAGAGGGGATGAGGCGGTTATCCCTCCTCCGCAGCAGGCTGGGTGTCTGCTCTGTGAGGAGCATCCTGGCTGGAACCGCCAGGGCTGTGCTTTTAACCCGAGACATGAATGAGAGCTGGGTGCCCGGTGGTTATTTGGGGGAGTGTTCCTTGCTGTACCCATCCCTGCCCTGGGATGATCCAGCGTGAGGGTTAGCAGCTCCTGTCACTCTTGGCAACTCCTGGCGTGTGACTTGATGCAGCTGCAGCTGTGACAAGATGTGGGTGAAGTTATACTCCAAGAGCAGACTGACATTTTGATCTCCGCAGGCTTCCCAGCACGCCTTCTGTGCCCGTGTCCCTCTGGCTCCCCAGCCAGGAGCCAGTTTCAGGGAGACCTTCCAGCAAACCTGCACCTGAGCGGCCCAGAGCTGCGTGTCCTCTCCTGGATTCCTCCCGTGCAAAGGCAGTGTGTTCACAGCACCCTTCTCCTGATGGCCCATGTCTCCTTAGCACGGGTGGCTGTCCCTGCTTGCTAAAGCTCTTGCTCAGGTTAATCTGTGTTCACGGCTGCCGCAAAACTCAGCCCTGCAAGAGACTCAAGCTGCTTAGTGCTGCTGCTGCGGCACGTACCGCAGCCTGTGCCAAAAGGACCGCATCTCTGGATACCCAACCCATGGCTTTTTCCACCCTGTTGCTGAAATACCAGGTAGAAGACTATCACAAGGATGGACTGACTGGTTCTTCCAGCGCCCACCAGCTCCCACCACCCCAAACCAGCTCAGTTTCTGGTATCCCTGCAGAAAGCTGTCCATCAGTCTTCTGCCTCGGGAGCGGTCTGGCAATTGCCATCCAGATTTATTCCTGGCCAGTTTATGTTTATTTGTTCCTTTGCCAGCACTGTTTAAATACTACTCTTCCCTCCTAGCCCTCTGCGGCCGGGGCTCATATCCCTGCTCCTCCTTTGCTCCGCTGGGCAGGCTGTCCCCCGGCTGGGCTAGCAGCCGTCCTTGTCCCCCGGCTGGGCTAGCAGCCAGTCACTGATGAGTTCTTGGCACCGCGCTGTGCCAGTCCAGATGAGGTCATGCCAGGGCTGCTGCTTTATGATTCCCGGACAATCCATCTCCTGCTGTGCCCTGCAGTGGGGATGGCCTTTTCCACAACTGGACCCTGCTGAGGAATTGCACTGGCAGCTGGCTCCCTGGTGCCCCAGGTCTTCGTCATTCCCCGTGATCTATGACAAGGGCCACATGTAAGGAGTGCGACGATCCTGCCCTTTGAGGGATTCAGCTTCCCCCTGTTTCTGTTGCTCTTGCGGTCATAAGCTTTTCCCTGGCTTGCCAAGGCCCAGGGTGGGAATTTGCTTCCTTCCCTTCAGCCATGAATGTGAAAAGGTCATTGAAACTCGGGTTTTAGCAGGACACAAAGTCAATGTGGGATCTTGCAGGTGCTCTTGGAGGCTGCCTGCCCTGGGAGCAGCCGTGGGCTCCGTGCGGTGCTGTGGGGCCAGACACACACCGGGGCTGCGACAGGCCCGGGGCAGAGCTGAAGGGAGGGCAGCGAGCGGGCAGGGGCAGGGTGGCTGACGGGTGTCCTGCCGGCAGCTCCCCCGCAGTCAAGGGTCACGCTTCTTGGGGAGATCCTGGTGCTTCCCCGTCTTCCTGGGATGCCCCTGAGCTCGAAAAGGAGTGACTCTGGGGAAATCCTGCAGTAGGATGGGCTTAGGGACCGGTTGCTGTAACCTAGCAACAGTCTCAATCATGGCATAATTAAATTAATCCAGCGTTGGCTCAGTCTGCTGCTTACAGATACCAGGGCAAGCGGTTAAACCTTTTTAACTTGTGGGTTTGCCTCCAAAACAAGCCTTCAGCATCCCAGGCATGTCACCGGGGGTGACATGGGGAGTATCCAGCCTTTGTCTTTCAGCCACTTGGCAGAGAAGTGGCAGAACAAAGGGACCTGGTCCCCTGGCACCTCCGGAGAGCCATGGTGGCGGAGCCTGGTGTGTCCCCACAGCTCAGCAGGCCTCGGTGCGGTGAGGTGTGTTGCTGGTGAAAGCTGCGGGTTCAGGCATGGAGCAGCTCCGTGACGGGTGAAGCAGGAGGTGTTACCCGTGTGCTGGGCTCGGGGCTGTGTGCGGCACCCAGCCTGCCAACCCCCCACACTCCCGGCTGTCTCCACTTTGTTGGCAAGCTCTGCCGAACAGGGGGGGCTCTCCCTCCCCACGGAGATGAGATGAGGGAAGGGGGGCTGTGCTGTGTCTCCCAGCGGCAGGGGACACCTGAGAAATGCTGGTGTCCCCTCTCCCACATGCCTTTCCTGCTGCGGGGCAGTGCCTGTTGGCTCTGGGGAGCTCTGCCTGCACCCGAGGCCTGGCCCGGGTGGCGGCTGCAGATGGAGCCCATGCTGGTGTCTGCAGGCTGGCTGTGGGAAGGAGCCAGCAGGCTGGGAAAAGAGCAGGCTTTTCCCTGGAGCTGGTAGGAGAAACACCCCTTTTCGTGCCATTGGCAGTGAACGGCTCCCTGGAATGGCAGGGGGTGGTGGGCTCCCACCCTGGCCTCGCTGCCTGGAGCCCTGCCTGGTGTCAGGGTCACCAGCCCAGCACCCAGGAGTTCGTGTGTCACTGGGGGGGGCTGATGGCTTTGAGGGTTCATGAGGGAGCGGTGCTGGTGCGGGCACTGCTGGGACAGGCTGGAGCGGAGCCTGGCAGCCCAGTGCTGGTCCCACCGGCTCTTTCTGGGCTGCTGGGGCACAGCTCCACCACATCCCACTGGCTGGGCATCACTGAGACCCCTCCTCACAGGCACCGCGCAGAAAGATGGCACCTCAGACGGGCTGCTTCTTGCCTCCAGCACTGCTGAGGATCAGGAGATGGGTGCCCTGTGCTTTGGCTCAAGACTCGTTGCCTGCTGGCTTTTGGGGACCACCCTAGGCGGCAGATAGGAGTATGGGGTTTACAGACAGGGACCCTCAACCAGCAGCTGCTTTACAGACCTCACACTCACCCTCTTCTGCCACCAAAGCCCTTGGGGGCAGTGGGGCAGGGTCCAGCTCCCTCCCCAGCCCCTGGAGTGGCAGCAGGGCCTGGCTCATCCCTTGTTCCAGAGCTGGGAGAAGGGAGGTGATGCGAGGGGAAGAGGAGGAGAGAAGCTGGCGGGAGGGGGGAGCCTCCCTCCACCCCACCGGGCATCACTTGGACGCCGGCCAGCTCGGCTGCTCCTCACTCAGGGAAACGCCAGCATCACCCCCAGACAGGGGCTGAGGGGTGCCCAGCGGGCAGCAGCGAGGGGCAGGCGAGTGGTCAGGCAGGGCACAGCGAGCAGCCCAGCCTGCCTGCTCCCAGCTGAGGGATCCCCACGTTGCCTTGGAAACGGGGGATTTCACAGCAGCTTGTAGTGGTGCTGCCTGCACTGGGGTGGTGAGGGGAGAGGTTCTCCCCATGCCACTGTCCTGCCCTGTCCCCCCAGACCTGCCTGTGTCACTCCCAACCTCCTCCCTTTCCTGGGGCAGGGCAGAGGGTGTGAAGGCCACCAGCCGCCGGCTCGGGCCACCCCAAAGCTGCTCCCCTGGCCCCGCAGATGTTGTGTTCCCCAAGGGGCTGCAGTGCTCTGCCTGCCCTGGCTGCCCACACGGGGAGGACAGCCGCTGGGGAGTGATGAGCCTGGGGCAAAGGGAAGGTACCAAATATTAATCCCTGCTGTAAATTCAGCATCGTGGGAGGGAGTGGGGCACCATGACATCCCCAACACCTTCCCGGTGCCATCCATGTCACTCACAGGTCCCCAGATGGGCTCTCCCCTGGGCCCCTGGGAACTTGGTGAGGTGCTGGGTCCCTGTCACCCACGTTTCCCATAGGGCGGCCATAGGTGGGTGCCACAGCCTCCCCATCCCCGTTTTGGGGTGCTACGCTCCATTCCCCTAGTGCTGGAGCCCTCACCCTGGTAAACGCTGCTTCAGTGGCCACAGGACCCACAGGGAGTCACCCAGCAAAACGCTGAGCCCTGTCCCCCGGCACGGGTCCCACATCGCTTCTTGGTTCTCAGCATGGAAACACATCCCACTCCTGTAGCTGCGCACGGGGGTCACACAGATGTCACTGCTGAGTCCGGGAAGCCGAGCGAGACCCAGAAGCTGTCTCCTCATCTGCCTCACCAGAGCTGCTCACGCTCAACTTGAGTCGTGCCCCAGCCCCGTTTCCCACTGAGCCATCACCCCATGGGTGCAATTGCCCTGACGCCAGGCTCTGTCTCACGGGTGGCCCCAAGGACAGGCTGCCGGCTGCCTGCACCGCACCGTCGCTTCCCATCGCATCCTCGTGCTGAGCTGCCCGGCCCGCGACAGGGCTGCTCGCCCCCCTCTCAGCTCGCTGCCGTGCCATCGGAGCTGCCCAGCCCTTCGCCAACAAAACAAATGTGGGAATCTCCATGCCAGGTAGCAGCAGGCCCTGAGCTGGCAGTAGGGATCTGCCATCTCACACAGACGCCGACCCCAACAGCCCCGAGCACCCTTGCAAGGGCATCCCATGGGAGGGTGGCTTGGCCCCCATCTCCCCAGGCTGGGCGTTTTCGGGACCCACCAGCTGCTTGGCACCTGCCAGCCTGTTGTCTCTTGCTGAGCAGGTCCTGGAGCATGACCAGCACCGGCCTGGCTCCCCAGTCCATCGGGATGAGCAAACAGGTTTGTGGCTTCAGCACAAGGCACGTCTGTCTGCGTGAGGATGTCCCATCCCACCCCCTCTCAATAATTAGCCCAGCACACCTGGCAGAGGTGGACATTGTTTCTTTGTGTTTAACAGCCTTCAAATAATTTTTCTCCGGTTGCTTTCTGAGCTTCTCTGAGGGATCAGCTGTTTGCTCCCTCACAGTGGGCCTTGCTGGGTTCCCTTGAGACCACCACACCAGTCCCCAGTCCTGCTGCCAGTCTGGGGCTGAGGGAGTCCTGGGAACCCCCTTTATTGGAGCCTTCCCTCGCTGCCAGCCTTGTCCTGCCTGGACCTGTTTTCCCAGGGAGGCTCTGGCTCTCCTGGCAGCGATACGGCATTTGCCAAATGCCCAGAAAGGTCTTTTTAGCTTCAAAACTGCCCCATACTGGCACAGCCAGAGCTGTCACCCTCTTTCCATGTCTGCATGGTCCCCACCAGCCTCCTTTGTCCCTTGCCACCTCTCTGGCTCGGTGAGTCCCCGCTCCCAGCGTGACAGTAGAGCTGGGTCCAGGAGAGCACTTGGCCCAGCAGTTTGGGGGTCAATGTCCCTGGGGCATGTTGGGGGGGACCCCGCTTTGGGTGGCCCCTTCCTGCTCTGAGCTGCACCAAGGGGCACAGGGGGCTAGTGCTCAGCAGAGTCGATGCCCTGACCCAAGTGGGTGTTGAATGTCACAAGTGGGGCACAAGCAGGGCTCAGGCAGGGAATGGTGAAACCACACAGCCCCAAACCTTTGGGGTTTTTTTCCTATTTTCCTGCTGAGCGGTGCTGGGCTGGCTCTGCCGCCTCATCCCGCAAACACTGCCCAGCACCGTGGGGATGTGCTGGTCGGAGGGAGGCACCAGTGAGGATATGAGGGAGAGCTGGGGACAGAGCAGGGATCTTGGTGACCCGAGCACCAGGACCGGCAGGATGGCAGTGAGGAGGCACCCATGTCCCAGCTCCAAGGCCAGGTTGGAGGGGGCTTGGAGCAACCTGGTCTGGTGGGAGGTGTCCCTGCCCAGGGCAGGGGATGGCACTGGATGGGCTTTGAAGTCCCTTCCAACCCATTCTGTGATTCTATCCCCTGCAGCCACAGTGGGACGGATGGGGTGGCCTTCAAGGACAGGGGTGGCACAGGCACATCATCCTCTGACCCTGCCTTCCCAGCTCTCTGTGTGGCCCCAGTGTGGTGGGCCAGGTCAGGCAGCCGTCCCCTGCACCACCCATGTTCCAGCCGCCCTCTCGTCAAGGGGACATCTCAATGACTGCTGCTCAGGGAGGGGAGGTACAGACCCCATGGGGCAGTGGGAGGAGGCCCCATGGAACAGGGGAACAGGGGGACTGGCTCCACGGGCCCTGAGCTGCTGGACCAGTCCTTGGGGAGGCCTGATGAGACACCCCAGCTCAGACTTGCAGGCCATGTAGGACAGACATGAACCCCTGCGTCCCCCACAAGCTGAGGTCTGTCCTGCTTTGGGGCTGGCTGAGAGCCCAATGTCACCACAGACCACCCAGTGCCACCTGTGGACGCGTTGTTCCTCTGTGCCTCAGTTTCTCCCGTGGCCGGGACACAGCAGAACTGTCACATGCAGACACGATGACTGAGGACACGCTTTGATGGCGACAGGGAGATGCAAAAGCCAAGCCCTCATCCCCAGCCCAGCCCTGATTCCCCCGGCAGAGCCAGGGTACCCGGCAGCACCACATACACCAGAGCAACGCACACACCACGGCACCGCGCACACCCCGTCAGTCGGTGAGGGATTGGTGTAAACAGCTATGGCTACAGCCACCCGCGTGGTGCAATCTCCTCAGCTGCAATCAGCAGGGCCCGGGGCCAGAGTGTGCTGCTGGTGGGGAAACTGAGTCACGGGGCTCAGCCCCACTCCCCATTGGGCTTGGGGGCACCCGGCACGGAGCAGGCAGAAACCCCAGCAGAGGATGGGGTTTGCCCCCACACTGGCCCAGCCTGGCTGCTCCTAGCCCTGCTGGCAAGCCACAGCAGGGCAGCCAGGCCACACACCCCGGACACTGGGACAGGACCTGTCCCTGCCTTGGGACAGGCGCTGGGCGGGTGTTTTCCTTGCAGGGCTGTGGGAATGAGCCCTGGCTTGTGCCATCCCTCTGGCCGCTCGCATGTCCCCCATGGGCAGACCTGCACAGCCCAGACCTGCACAGCCGTGGCAGGGACCCAACACCACCGTCCTCTGCACAGTCCCATCCCTCCCTGCAGAGCCCTGCTGTGGGGGCTGTGCCAAAGGTTCCCCTCCATCCGTGACGCTGCCACCTCTGCAGGCAGCAGGCACAAAGCCAGGGGGCAACCTCCCACCCGTGCCCAGGGGCCACCCCAGGGCTGCTCAGTGTTCCTGGGGCTGGGCTGGGGCTGTCCCTGCTCCCTGGGTGCCTCAGGCTGGGTACCCGGGGGTGCCAAAGCAGCAGTGTGCCCTGGTTGGGCGCCTATGCCCAGCTCCAAGTGAGCCCTGAACAGCCAGCACAGCCACAGCCTCTGGCTTCCTCCTTCTCCTCCCTAGGGATCTTTCCCTTCTCATCTCCCCCTGGCTGCTCCTGGCTCAGGGAGGAGGAGGAGGAGGAGAAGGAGAAAGAGATAGTCCTGAAGTTCAAAGGAGTCCAGGAAGGCTGGATGCTCTTCAAGAAGGAAATCTGAAAGGCCCAGGAGCTGGCTGTTCCCATGAGGCACAAAATTAAAGGGTGGGGCCTGGGCCTGGTTGAACAAGGAGCTTTTGATCGAATTTAGGAAAAAAAAGAAGGGTTTACCACCTTTGGAAGAAGGGACAGGAAACTAGGGAGGAGTACAGAGATCTCATCAGGTATACAGAGGAAAAAATTAGGAAGGCAAAAGCCCAGCTGGAGCTCCACTTGGCCACTGACATAGGGGACAACAAAGAAAGTTTTTATAAATACGCCAACAAACCCTCTATCTACTACTAAAAACAAATTCCAGCATTTTAGTTAATACTAAGTGGCTCTATTCTATAATATTGTGTAAAAATGAGCAATTGGTGTCATTATCTCTATTCAACACTCTAAAGATAAAAAGGAAAAAAAAAAAAAAAACACCACAAGAAAAAACCACCACCAACTACTGCAAAGTGGGACTTCTTGACAGCCCCCTCATTTCTCAAAACCTTTGGTTATTTTGTTTGTACAGGATAAACAAAATCATGTTTTCTGTTGGAATTTAGCACCATATGTGAGCTTTCCTTTTTTCTGAATAATCTTAAATTACAGCTTCTTATCCAAGAGTTTTACTAGGAACTTTTGACCCACTGTTTCTTAGAAATCAAGGTACAAAACAAACAGTGGAAGTGGATTTTTTTTCTTTTATTTAGTTCCATATTCTAGTACCTGAAGACAGTATGAAGCATGCCATACCCTCTTTTTCACTGATCTCCAACATAATATTTAAGTGAACATAATATTTAACTGAATATAAAAATTCCTCAAAAATTTTAGACATCTAATGCTGGAATACCCAAACCCCCAATCTTCAGCACATTGGTGAATTCCATAAATTCTCTACATGCTAGATATTAAAATGGCTAAACAGGAAAACTGCATAAAAATTCTGTATCCCAAATTGCCATGTCATTCTCTAAAAGAGTCAAAACTCCCATCATTTAATGTTCATTCCTAATTCTATTTTAGAAAGATGCAGAAGAAAATGCTTTTGCTGCTGTTTATACTGCTTGCCGAGGATACATTTATGCTTTCTACATTTCTGTTGTTTTTTTCTGCAGATGACAGTTGAAAGCTCTTTGTCCTCATTCTCAGTCCTGCCTTACGTAGGACTTGAGGCCCCTAAATATAAAATTTTGGAGCAGAAACCTCTTCAACATAGAATTCCCACATATGATGTACTGGAGCAG
>JAOXNH010000007.1:12638427-12658769 GCA_028566575.1 Bartramia longicauda
TGTACAAAGTATATATATATATATTTTAAGAGCACGCCTCACTAGTTTAAAGCCATTTTAACAGCCTACAGGCAAAATTTGTCATGGTATGTAGCTGAGTGCTGTGCTTGCCTAAAATGCTTTTGACAATGTGAGGAAAGCCTTTAAGCATTTGATGAAGGTAAGTTGGTTAGCAGGGCTTGGAAGCCAGTTTGCAGGTTCCAAGATAATTCCTCGGGATCCAATTAAACTGTTGAATTTTACATTCATTCCTTTTTTCTAATGCGTTTAGTTAAGGGGATTTCTCCCACACATAACCCCCCTCCACACACACACTTGTGCTCCCAAACCAATGATTTTAAATACAGTTCTGTGTGACGTTTTAGCTGGTTTCACACTTTGATTGCTGAAGTGTGTTACCCTTTAAAAAAAAAAAATGCAGCTTTGAGCACATTTTTCTCTCCTTGCTACAGCAACTGGGAGATTCAATGCTTTATATCAGGAAATATCCAGGAAACAGGAGATTTGGTTTTGATTGCAGAGGTGTATATGAGAGTAATGACTGTGGATAGTTGCTAAAGACAGTACAATGCTGATAATTTCTTATATCGGGTGCTTACTGTGTTTCTCAGATGCCAGCTGTAGGATACCAAAACACTGAACAAAACAGGATGTAAGGACAACAGAATTCCTCTTGCGTATGTGTACTCAAACTGAGGGAAATCCATCGTTATCAGCGCTGTCAAATTTTCAACAAATACTATTCAAAGATGAGTTTAGCTGTTATTCCCACGTAAGAATTTGTATGATAAAAAAAGAAGCCAATGTGGGAGTTCAAGGTGTTTGAATAAGTACTATATTTACATGTGAGCACAGCAGATTCTGGTATTGTAAGCTTTATACATCCTAATGTAGGGACAGAAATCTTTTCTGACATTTTCTGTCACATTAGTATCTTTCTTAGACATAAGCATCAATACTTTGTCATAACAAAGAATATGTTCAGCTGTCAGACTTAAAAGAAATGAAAAGCTGTCTTGCAAAAAGATCTTGAAGCCATGAAATATGTCAAAAACAGAGGTAATATTGTATTATAAGTTTTATACCAAAATACTGCTTTTTTCACTCAGTCTGAATTAGTGGCTTTTAGCAGAATGAATTCTAACAGAAATCATGAGAAAATTAAGATATTTATATGCTGTAGTCCATCAAGAAATATTTGAGGCTGAAAACTGTAGCTTGTCTTTATGGTTGAAACTTTTATAGTGCAAACACAAGATACCAACATGACCAGTGAAACTCTCCTGCCACTTATGAAGTGTAATCACATCTGCAGAACACTGGAATTTATCTGGGAGTAGGCACTTTCACTACTCAGTTGTGAAGAGCATAAATTGGTCTTGTAGCTGAAAACATTTCTCCTGACAGAGGATATTGAGAACAGAGATTGCTGCCAGGAACTCCATGCTGCTGCTCGTGCAGCTTTCATCTTTGGAATGTTACGTTCAGATCTGCTTTAGATCATAAAAGAGCCATGAATTTCTCCACATCAGTAAGAATCAGGGCACAGTATGGCATAAACAGAATTTAAAGAAGAAAGAATTTATCTTGTTGAAGAAGATTTCATTACCAAAAGAGAGGATTGTTTTTTCTGTCACGATTGAATGACAGTAGACATAAATATGTGTCAAGAATATGTGAATGGGTTAAATTTGAGTGTACTGCATAGTGTATTTTTTTCCCTACTGAGCAGAAAAAAAAACCCAGAAGGAAGTAGGGCCAAAGAGGGACCCAGATCTAACATGGTTAAAATAGCCCAGTCTGAATTTTTACGTACCAAAACTCTCACTGAAGTTCATACAAGAAATACGGAGTATGTCATACTTAAAACAGGCATAAATGTGGCTTGTCATAAACAGTGTAATTACTTCAGAGTCTATTGCCTTAAATAGTATCCAATCACATTGTTTAAATGATCTCCACAGACTGGGGTGATGTTCACCACAGACCCAGCCAAACATCTCCTGAAAAGCTACCACTGACATCAGTGGACCAGGAATGCCCTTTAAATGGTAATCAGTTACCTATCACTGGTAAACATTAGCTAAGCTATGCTTCTTGCACCTTATTTCTGGATTCCCTTGTTGTTCCATTTTCAAATATCAGGTAGGTATTTTTCATGCTAAATGCACGCTCTCATGAACCCTTTGCTCTAAATTATCTTCCCACAGGCACTTGCTCAGCTTCCAGTGCCTTCAAAACCAGCTAAGCTAAAGCACCTGAATGCAAATTCAGCTTTAAAAGAATAACGTTGTACGCATCTGGAGGAAAGGTCATTTAGCAGATTGATTTGGTCACTGAACATTTTCCCTGCTGCCATCTTAAGACTTATACCTCTAATCAATTGCACTCGCTGCTCCGTGACCCCCTGGCAATACTGTTCTTCATTCCAGTGGCAGCAGCTCCCTGTTGGCTTCTGAGGCCATGGATTGTATGCATTGTGAACAAAGCTCCTGGCAATGGGCAGTACTCTTCTCCCATCCCACTTCTATTATCTTAAAGCCATCTCTTTAAATGAAACAAACTGCAGGTGTGTATGCTTCCCCCTCCCCTCTTTCCCTCCCCTTCTCAGAAAGGTCAATAAATGAGATTAAAATTCTCTCACTGCACATTAGACGCTCAAAGCCAGGGAAAAGTGCACACGTGCATGAGCAAGTGTGTCTGCGCGCACTCACGCCCACGTGCATAGGAGTACGCATACGCCTGTGGAATGCACCTCTTCACATTTGTGCGTTTAACAGATGTTGGTATGGGCCATGAAGTCTCTTTGCCGCTTCACTGGAAGCAGGATTCAGCATGTATAGCGCAGTGGGATTGCCATCTTGATCCAAGCTTTTAGATGCCACAAATCAAAAATGTCAAACAATAAGTAACATGAAGCAGATAAGAATCTAACTTTACCCAATTCAAAAGGATATGCCAAACATTCTGACTTAGGTTTCTACAATCATTTAAATTTTTAAAAAAAAAACCAACACATTAAAACAATCAGTTATTTCAAATGAAGAGCAAAGAGGAGAAACAAAAATATGCTGTCATTTCATTTTTCTAACGAGACACTCCTTTCTTCTCCGTGGGGTAAAACATACGTAGGCAAGCATACCGAGTCCTAAAGTAAAAATGAGTCCAGAATCAGAGCTACATATTTCAAATTCAGTCAACAGCTCCCCATATCAAATTTTCCATCAACTTTTAATTTAAAGGTTTACCTCAGGGAAAACTTGCTCATTTCACTAATTCATGTAATTCTATTGAAATCAATGGGACTATTTGTGTTAGTAAATTAGACTCTAATTAATGAATTCATTCTCACTTTTTCTTTTCCTATTCCAGGTTGAGAACATTATCAGAAATATCTTTGAAATAAATATTTCCTCTCTGAACCACGATAAGGTAGTTTTAATGAAGAAATTGTGCGAGCAGATTTTGAGCTAGGATACATCAGATGAAAACATTTTTACATAACCCAGAGTAGGGAAAATGTAATTCACTTATATGCTTGACAAACCCGCTGATTTGGTGACAGGGCAGCCACGTGACGTGTCTAAGTCATGCAGCTGAGGTGCAGGTTCTTGGCACGGTTTGAGGAATAAGCCAAGAGACGTGTGGGCAAAGATGGTGGAGGAGGCTTGAAGTCAGGCTACTACCAGTGAAACACGCCTTCCCAAAATGTCCAGTGAATCACCAACACTTTTTCTTGCAGTTCGGAAAACAGCATGCTGAGTAGTCCCTCAAGTGGAAGAGAAGCTGTTGAGCTGCTCTTCAAACACATGAGATTGTGACACAGCAGGTGCCAGCATGGGCTTTCATGGGATTGCAGGACTGAAAGAGGTGATTGAAATCTATGCTTGGGTGGACACAGAGGACAGCCCGAGCTGAGAGAGAAAGCGAAAGGAGTAGGGAGGCTCTCTTTAGTGATGAGGTCAAAGGCAAAACCTGCAGACAAACTTGGTTTGGCAGTAAGGACTTGTTTTATATGACTGAGTGCAGATGACCTGGTCAATTAGGACAAATCCCACTTCGCTCTCAAAAGAAAAAAAATGAAGTCCTGCTGATTCTGAGATTGGTTACAGTGGTGGGTTGGTGGGTCACACAAAGTATACACACAAGTGTTTATTGTAGGGAGCCGCAGGGTTGGAGGGCTACAGTTCAGCTCCCGTGGAAACCTTGCTTACCAACTCCCAGTGCGCGAGAAGTGCAAGGGGAAGGTAAGAAAGTATCATGCATCACATCTTCCTTTCCTCAGGAAGGGGATCAATATACAACTGTCTCTCAAGAAGTTATCACCTTCATCTCGTTTCTCATCAGCAGATGGGAAATGAAAGCCTGATCTGTCAGCATGCGGGTAATTTTTTTCCCTTTGGAGCTTTCCTTCCAAGTCTGACATTTCTCACAGGTATTGATGGGCAGATTTAGCTTTCAAGTATTCATTCGCTCTGTAGCGATGGGATTTGTATATTGCATCACTCAGCATCCCTTTGAGATGGCAAGCAAAGAGCTGGAAGTGAAAACACCTTCATTTCCTTCCAGCCATAAAGTGCAACAGAAAGATTACTGAAGAGGCTGATTATTACTCAAGTTAGAGATTTGTCTTTTCCACAGTATTTGACCAGTTTTAAAAGATGTCATCTGCCACCAGCTGGATTTCCACAGAAGAAGTGTCAGAGCATGCTTATTGCTTTTCTCAGAGCACGATCCTCTCTTGCTGTGCTGAAATTTCCTGTCTGAGATGGCTTCTAGCCATGGAGAGCACCAGGTGTTCTTTCCTGTTGTCTTCTTACAGCAGTCTTGTTCACACGCCCAGTCCTGAAGAATTAGTCTGTAGAAGAAGCACCAGGGACTGAAGTGGGCTTTTATGCATCTGAAAGGTTTACAGGTTCATCAAACCTAGGGTTCTGATAGAGACATTGGAGAGTTACCTAGTTTTTGGAGAAAAATGGCATGGATTTTGGGCAGCTACCCAGAATTTCTTGGTCTGTAAACAGATTTTGTACTTAAATAAAGTACATTTTAAGTCTGAATTTGACAAGAAGGGACATAATTTAGTTTCTCCCAGTATGCTCTAGACATGCACAGTGTTGCATATCATGTGCAACTTTGATTCTGTGTAGAGCAATACCAAAAACGTACTTGAGACTGGCTTCCTAGCTGTGGGAAAAAAAAACAGCATATGATCTATGTGGTGAGAGAACTCAATCCATTAATTGCTTATACCATACAATTCAGACAAAGGCCATCCAAACTTTTATAATCCAAACAGAGAAGAAAAATTCACTGTTATTGTCACACAATTACTCCTATGGATATACCAGTTCCACTTGAGATGTTCAGTATGGTGATACACACATCATCTTCACAAACGTGCAGGTGCTTACTGTGCTAAAAGATTTGAAGGTTCTTTGTGTCTGTTTGTGGGTGGGGTTGTGTGTGGTTGTGGGCGTTTGGTTTGGTTTGGTTTTGGTGTTTGGTGTTCTGGGATTTTCTGTGGTTTTTTGTTGGGTTTTTGTTCGGTTTTAGTGGTTTGTTTTTATGTTGGTGTTTTTTTTTTTTGTTGGTTGGACTCAATGATCTCAAAGGTCCCACCCAACCAAAAATATTCTGTGATTCTGTGATTGCCGATGACTTTGCTTGGCGTGGGGAGGAAAATGCCCAAATTTTCCTGTTTCCGAGGTCTGAGACTCACAGCAGGGCTGAAATATACCAGGCTGGAGGCTCAGTGCCCAGCCCCAGCAGGCTCTGGCACCCTGGGGGCACGCAGGAGCAGGGCTGGTGGTGGAAGATGGCAAAGGAGATGTGGGGGTTGTGGGGTTGCGGGGGACCTGTCCAAGGGATGATGATGCTGAGAGCTCAGCACTCTCCCCAGCAATGTCCCAAACTGGGGACCCCAGACAAATGGGCCCCAGACCTGCAGGCCACATATGCTCTCTGTCACCTGCTGCGGGCACCATGCCCACATCCTCATGGGGTTTTCATTCCTCCTGAAGGAGGTTGAAAACAGGTTGTCTCTCCTGTAGCCAGGACTATCCTCCCCGGTGGGTCCACAGTCATCAACAGCTGCAGTAGCGCAGCCGAGCAGCTCTGTGACTTCGTCTGCAACTGCAGCGACTGCTCCGACGAGAACCAGTGTGGTGAGTCCATGCCCCCCCCAGACCCACTCCCAGGCCCTGCTCCCGGGGCAAGAGCAGGCAGTGGAGCTGGGGGCACCATGGGCACGAGTCCCCAGGGTGGGTGCAGGTCCCTGGGGTTGGTCCAGATCCCCAGGGCGGACCCAGCCCTGCCCTGACACCATGTCTGCCCACCCTCAGGGTACCTGCGGGGCTCGGCGGTGCTGGGCACCCCCTTCACCTGTGATTTCGAGGAAGGCGATTGCGGCTGGCAGGATGTGAGCACCTCAACTTACAGATGGGTGCGGGGCCAGGCCAACCTGGCCACGTGGAGCACAGGGCCGTACTCAGACCACACCGTGGGCACCGACCTGGGTAAGCAGGACCTGCTCATCTGGTGAACAGGCTCCGGGCACCTGCAGCACCGCACCCTGAGCCATGGGTGCCTTAAAGCCAGGGTGCCAGGACACTAATCCTCCCTGTAGGAGCAGACCCATGGCAGGGCAGGACCAGTGCTGGTGGTGCCATCCCATGGGGCTCTGCTCTCTGCCCTCTCCAGGGTGGTTCATGGTGACCGTGTCCCCTCCGGAAAAGACCACAGCCACGGCTTGGCTCAGGTCACCAGTGATGCGGGAAGCAGCCACCACGTGTGAGATTAGCACCTGGTTCCACCTCTCAGGAAGCGGTGAGGGTGCCCATGGTGGGCACAGCTGGGCCTCAGAGAACTGGGCACAGGGAAGCAGTGATGGGGGGCAGTGGGGATGGACGGGACCATCTGCCCCCATGGCAGGGACAGAGCCACTGGCACCTCGAGATGGGTCTTTGCCATCCTGCTCACCTCTCCATGCTTTGCAAGTAGAGCTGGCAGGACCCAGGGGTATCAGCTCCAGTCCTCAGAGATGGCAGGGCTTGGTTCGTCCCCATGGGTACCCTTGGGGTGCCTGGTGCCAAGGGCCACGTTTTCGGTCTCCCCACAGGGCTCAACCAGACAGAGCAGCCGATCCTGCGCCTGGCCATGGTGTACGGGGATGAGGTGGTGGGGCTGTGGCAGAGCCCCGAGCGCAGAGGCGAGGGCTGGCACCAGCTGGTTGCCTACCCAGGCCGGGTTGCAGAGCAGTTCCAGGTGAGGCAGGGCTGTGTCGGTACCTGGGCACTGTCCTCGTATCCCTCACTGGGAGACAAGGATGCCTGGGCATCTCATGCAGATGCTCAGCTCATGCCATTCCTGGCATCTTGTCGGCAGCTCATCTTCTCCCTGACACAACCACCAGCGTGTGGCGCAGAGCTGGCACTCGACGACATCATCTTCAGGAACTGCGGCTTGCAGGGTGGGTCCCGCATCCGCTGGGATGAGACACGAGCCGGGATCCGCAGGGAAATCAATCTTGGCATTGCAGCTGGTGGGGCTCTCCTGCTGCCTGCTGTGTCTTGAGTGCATCTTCCTGGCCAGGGCATGGGGCATGCCACAAACCCTGTCCCTTGAGCAATTCAGGGAAGGATGTGGGGGAAGCCTGGCATGTGCTGGGGTCCCATGGGGCTGACCAGGTGCTGATGCCATGTCCCACCACCCCAGAGCCTGGGCAGCAGGACTGTGGGGTGGAGGAGAGCAGATGCAATCGGGGCTCCTGCCTGGCAAAGCACCGCTTCTGTGACAGCACCGACGACTGCGGGGATGGCTCGGACGAGAACACAATGCAGTGTGGTGAGCGTCCCTGGATCTGGGGAGGGGGTCTTGCCCGCCAGCCCCTTGACTGCATGGCCAGGCTGAAGGTCTGCCCTGGCAGGGAAAAGTCAGGCTGTGGGGCTGGCAGAGGTCACCCCAGCTCTGCCCCATGGCTGTGCAGCTCAAGGGGCAAAATCACCCTGAGGGGTTTGTGGAGGTGTCAGTCCATCACGGAGAACTCCCTGGGTCACTCTGCTCTCCCTCCCTCCCTGCAGAGAACTTTACCCGTTGCTCCTTTGAGGAAGGTCTCTGCCTCTGGGAGATGGAGGATGGGCAGCTGAAGTGGGAGAGGAACACGAGCCTGAGCCTGGGGACCATGTACAGCATCCCCACCCGGGACCACAGCAGTAACAGCAGGGCAGGTACTTCGCCGGGCACCGACATCCCAGGGTCCCGAGGGCAGCACTGGCCCATGGGTAGACATGGCCTCTGGCCCCTGTGGTAACATGTGCCTGGGCTCAGCTTAAGGCTGTTGCTGGGAAAACAGTGCCTTGTACCCGCACACCTGGCCCAGCACCATTCAGCTCCTTCCCTGCATCTCACACAGGTTTTTTCCTCCACGTGGGCAACAGTTTGGCCGCGGGGGCCAGTGGCACGGCACGGCTCAGCAGTCCCACTTTCCAGGCCACCAACTCCTGCTCCGTGAGTCACAGCTGGGACCCCATGTCACAGCCTGTGTGGGCACAGTGGTGGCAGACAACCAGGTCCCCAGCTGTGGGGACCCCTGCATGGAGCTGGGGCTGAGGTTGGCCCTTGTCTGTGGATGGGCAAAAGTTTTTTCGGGGTGGTTTGGCAACATCTCCAGTGGCCGCTGGGAGCTCTGAGCTCCTCCAGCCCCACTTTTGTGAGCATTCCGTGGGGTGGCAGCCACGCAGTGGGATGCAGGGGGCTGTGTACCCCTGCCCAGGGTTTCAGGCCTCACTCACTCCCCTCCCTCTCCCCAGCTCGTGCTGTACTGCCACCTCCACGGCTCAGCCACCAGTAGTCTCAGCATCTCCTATGTGACCAACTCCACCAAGTACCTGGTGACAGAGAGGATGGGTGATCTGGGAAGCTCGTGGGTCCGGGAGAGAGTGGACTTCAATGTGTCTGCGAAATTCAAGGTGGGCTGGCACTGTACTGGGGCGAGCTGGGCTGCCTGCAGGGCGAGGGACACGGGGCACGGGTTCATCCCT
This sequence comes from Bartramia longicauda, assembly GCA_028566575.1. Taxonomy (NCBI): domain Eukaryota; kingdom Metazoa; phylum Chordata; class Aves; order Charadriiformes; family Scolopacidae; genus Bartramia; species Bartramia longicauda. The sequence goes on from JAOXNH010000007.1 coordinate 12,647,469, forward strand.
GGTGTGCACCCGTGGGATGGGACCAGGAGTAGGGGTTGAACTGGGAATCCAGATGCCAGAGCTGAGTCTCCTGGTGCTGGCATATGCCACCCTTGTGTACCTGTGCCCACAACTACAAATCCCCCTATCAGCCCCCTCCAGCCAAGGGACCACCCCACTGGAAGGGGGGGGAGGGTTTTTTCATCCATCGCATGTCACTCCTTGCCTTCCCACCATCCTGTCTGCTGTGCCCCATGGCCACCCACAGAGCCAGACCCCCTCCCAGCTGGTCCTGGAGGGCAGCTGCAGGCCATGGCCATGTGCCAGGGCAGCACCATCACCCCAAGCCCACTCCATGCACCCCTTCCAGGAGCAGCATCACCCCTGCTCCCGCTGAGCCACTTCCCAGGGGAAGCCATGTTGGCCAACCACAGGAGCTGGGTTCACCCCACCCTGCAGCTCCCTGGTGCCCCACCGTGCCCAGCGCCATTGCCCGTCCCCTCCATACTGTGCAAGACCCCATGTTGATGTGACACGCTGCTTCCCCACAGGTGCTGATCGAGGGTGTGGCCAGCGGCACGGGGACTGTGGCCATCGATGACCTGATCCTGTCACCGGGCTGTGTGCAGGGTGAGCTGGAGGGCGGCCATCCCTCACCCCTGCTCCAATGTGGGCAGAGGTCCCCAGGTGTCTTGTGCCCATGGCACCATCCCTCTGCTCATCATGGTGACCATGCTGGGTACAGCATGGCAAGCACTTGCCCTGGGGCTTGGAGCCCAAGTTGCCTGGTGTCCTCATCCCCTAGCTGTGACGCTACATCCCCTGTGCCAAAACCTGTTGCCCGAGCCATGTCACACGGGCAGCTGTTGTCAGCCCCCTCTGTCCCCTTCGTCCGGTGGCAGCAGGCGGGCAGGGATGGGGCTGGGGGACATGGAGGTTCAGGGAGGTGGTCAGGGACAGGGGACCATGGCTTGAACAGATGACACCGGTGACGGTCCCCTCTCACCACTGCTCTTCATCCCTGGGTGTTCTGCCATCAGACAAGACTTCGATAACACTGCCAAGCCAGCCACCTGCCAACCCCTGCACGGCTGAGGAGGTGGCCTGTGACAGCGGGGAATGCATCAGCGCGGAGCTTGCCTGTGACTTCACTGAGAAATGTGCCGACGGCTCCGACGAGAAGCACTGTGGTGAGACCCCCAGGGGGGCACCTAGCTCCCTGGTGGTCAGGCAGGGGACTAGGGCAGGGTGACCTGGGCACCCCTTGGCTGGCATGGCCAGGGGACATGGGTGCCCATGCAGCTCCCGGGAGGCACAGTGACCCAGTGGGGCTGAGTCTGGGCTTTTGCAGGAGCAACAACCTTCGAGGAGGGGGCCGGGGGCTGGCATGACATCAGCGTGGGGCAGCTGCGCTGGGGCGTGCAGAGGACCACCAATGCCACCAACACCACCCTCACAGGTGAGGCTGTGCCCACCACAGAGACGATGCTTGTTGGTCCCCAGCCACTGCAGGGGCTCCCAGGGTGCAGGGACACCCTGCTCCCACTCACCCATGTGGGTGCCATCATGGGAAGTGGGGTTGATGCCCGGGCAGGGTACTGGGCTGGGGGTGCTGCCAGGGACATGGGGCCCCTGCCCTGACCTCTCAGGGTGTTTCTGTGCCCAGGGGCTTTCCTGGCCCTCCAGGCAGGAGAAGGACAAGTGATGTCTGCTGCCAAGGCACGCACGCCTCTGCTGGGCCCCTCCAGCCCCGCCTGTGCCATGGAGATGAGCTACCGCATCCACAGCGGCCCCCAAGGTAACCCCCCGCTCAGTCCCGGGGTGTCCTGCCCACTCCCTGTCCCAGCCTGGCACAGGCCCGCCTGCCTTTGCTGCCTCTCCCAGCCCCACTCTGCCCCATCACACCATCCTGGAGTGGAGGTGTCACTGTCCCCATCCCTGTCCCCTGTGGCCATGGGCTCTGTGGATGCTGAGGCACTGGGGGCATTCCCAGGGGGCGGCCGGGGGACTGCTGGTCCCCCCAGCCTCTGCACCACCTCTTGTGCCCAGGCTTCATTGCTGTCAGCATCGCGGATCACACCACTGGCACCACCCACCTGGCCTGGCACATACAGGGACACGGTGGCACGGCTGAGGGACATGTCAACATCCCACTGGGGGAGAGGACACGGCCCTTCCAGGTGCATCCAGGGGCACAGGGACCAGCCTGGCTGGCTACTGGTGGGGCAGTGCTGGGGCTCATCGCCACCATGCCACCTCCAGGTCGAGCTGCTGGGGCTGGTGGATCTGCAGGTCTTGGCCAGCGCCGCCATTGACAATGTGACGTTTGTGCAGTGCCACCCCGACAAGAAGCCACCAGGGGCCATGGGTACGGCCAGGAAGGGCAGGGTATGGGCAGGGAGGGCAGCTGTGGGCAGGAGGGGACCTGGCCCCTGCTCGCAGAGATGGGTGCTGCTTCCACAGGGACTGCCTGGAGACTGTCACTCTGTCCCTAGCCCAGGGACAGGACCACAGTGCAGAAGCCCCGGGGCTGGGGCTGAGCACGCATCCTACACCAGGGCACCTGGATGGGGCCAACTCAGGGAGTTGCATCGGGGAGCAGAGGGAAAGGGATTTTTTGGGGACCTGTCTGCTTTTGGGGTACCTTATCTTCACTCTGTCACCACTGTCACCTCTCTCTGGCCAGAGTTGTCCTGCAACTTCGAGAGGGGCATGTGTGGCTGGTACCAGGATCAGTCCAGTGACTTCAAATGGGTGCGCGTCACAGGGCAGGGGCAGGGGCAGGGCTCTGACCACACCACAGGCTCAGGTAAGGCTGGCTCCTCTCCTGGGGACCCCAGGCAGCCTCCTGTGCCCCCCAAGCAGCCCCATGCCCACGGGGTGAGCTTGGCTGGGGCAGTCCAGAGGCACCCGGATCTGGGACTGGCATGCGGGTGGCACAGACACAGCTCAGGACATCCATGTCCCCTCCACCCTGGCTGTCCCCAATACTCAGGCCACTTCTTGGCTGTGGATCCCTCTGCGCCGTGGAGCCGTGGGCAGCGGGCACAGCTTGTCACCTACTACCAGGAGCCTGCTACCGCCCTGCGCTGCCTCTCCTTCTGGTACCGCCTGGCTGGCCCGCAGATCGGTATGCAGCCCCATGGTATCCTTCCGGGGATGCCCCAGCCGGGCTCCACTCCCCTGGGGTCTGTGGGGTCCCTGAGAGGTGCAGGACAGCTGTCCAACTCTCCACTCTGCCCAGGCACCCTGAACCTCAAGATGCAGCTGAAGGGAGGGCATGAGATGGTGCTTTGGACCCGGCGGGGGACCCAGGGCAGCATCTGGCACCAGGGACAGGTGACACTGCCCACCACGGACAAGCAACAGTACCGGGTGAGGGCCAGGTCACCCCCGCTCCCCCAGGTGACAGTGGGGCATGGTGCCATCTGACGCCACTGTCTTGGTGGCAGTTGGCCTTTGAGGCCCTGCGGGACGGGTTCCTGGGGGATGTGGCGCTGGACGACCTGGCACTGACAGTGGGACCTTGCGGGGCTGAGCTCTCCTGCTCCTTCGAGGCGGATGACTGCAGGCTGGCAGCCAGCGAGCAGCGTACCTGGCTGCGACAGAGCAACGGCACCGGCTCCACTGCTGGCCCCTCAGCAGACCACACCACCGGCACCGCCACAGGTACTAGGGCCACTGCTTCCTGTGGCTCTGGTGGAGCCCTGCTGCCTGCCTAGAGTGCCCTCCCTGTCCTCCCACCCTGCCTGCCCTCCCCCTCTGCTCTCCCTATCCTCCCTGCTTGCCCTCCCTGCCTGCCCCGCGTGTTCTCCCTGCCTGCTCTGCCTATTGCCCTGAGTGTTCTCCCTGCCCTCCCTGCCCAGGATGTGCAGAGGGCACATGGGGCTCCCCAAACCCAGGGCTCCGCAAACCTGGAGTTTCCCAGCCCCAGGGTTCCCCAACCTGGAGGGGCACCCCAGCCCCAGCAGTCCTCTGGTGCTTCCCCAGGGACGGGGGTCATGATGCAGGGGCTTCTCTTCCCCCAGGCCACTACATGGTGGTGAACATGGGCAGGGGCTCCCTGCCTGCGGGGCGCGCAGCTGCCCTCACCTCCCAGCCCTACCAGCCCTCTGCGCCCACCCAGTGCCTGGCCTTCTGGTACCAGCTGAGCACCGGGACCCCAGGTGAGTCCCATGACCCCCCGCAAGGCCCCTGGGGACAAGTGGGGGTCTTGCACGGCACAGCCCAGACCCCTCCTCCATGGTGGGTGCCCTGGGCAGGATCTCTCAGTGTCTTCGTGGAGCAGAGCGGGGTGCGGAGGAAGGTGATGAGTGTGAGCGCAATGGAGGGGGACGCCTGGCACCGTGGCCATGTCACTGTCCAGCCAGATGGGGACTGGCAGGTGAAACGGGGCAGGGTGCTGGGAACCTCGTGGCAGGGAGCTGGTCAGGGGTGATGAGGGGAGTATGGTGGGTGCCAGCCTCAGCGTCCTGCCCTGCCCACCCCTCTGGCAGGCCATATTCGAGGCGGTGGGAGCTGGCGGCAGCCATGGATACATCGCGCTGGATGATGTGCATGTGTCGGACGGAGCCTGCCCCGAACCAGGTGAGAGCCCACACCGCAGGGGGACCACGGACTGTCTCAGGGGGATGGGGCACCCCATGGGGGCGTGTGGCCATGGGGATGGGGACAGCCCATCCCATCCATCACAGCTCTGCCGTGGCCGCCGGGCACCCTTCTGCCCTGAGCTTGGCCTGGCCCAAAGCTGGGGGTGGTGGGGAGGGGGCTGGGGGCTGCTCCCCCCCCCTCGTATGCTCCATCTCTCACCAGGCAGCGCAGGGCTGGGGGGTGCCTGCGGCACTGGGTGCATCACAGCCCCCCCCTTCCTCTCAGCATCCTGTGACTTCGAGCGGGACATGTGCGGCTGGAGTAGCCCCTCGGACCCCCGCCTGCACAGCTTCGCTTGGGGCTGGAAGAGTGGGGTCCCCCTTGCCAAGTACCCCGGCCCTGAGCAGGATCACACCCTTGGCACAAGGGACGGTAGGAGAAACCCGTCCCTCCCAGCGCACCCTGGCACGGCTGGGGGGAGGAAAAGGAGCTGGGCATGGCTGGGGTTTCCCATGAATGTCCCCTGCACAGTGTGTCCCAGGGGGCCTGGCTCCACAGCATCTGCTTCCCCTCCTCGCCCAAGAGGAATGGCTTGGTCCCAAAGGCTGTGAGGCATGGGCCTGGGGGGTACAATCCTCCAGGCATTGCTCTGGCCATTTTGCAGGGGAGCAGGACACGTGGGGAGGGGGCTGCAGGACTGGGGGACACCCTGTGCTCTGTTCTTACCTGTCCAGGTCACTACATGCACTTCGACACCAGCGTGCTGGGCCCGGGGGGCACCACTGCCCGGCTGGAGAGCCAGCATCTGCCTGCTGCTGCCGACTCCTGCCTGCGGTTCTGGTACCATATGGACATCCCAGAGCACCTCTGTAAGCACCACAGGGAGGGGGGCTGTCCCTGGAGAGGGCATCAGGCGCACACAATAGGAGCAGGAGGCTTGTTAAGGGGCTGCAAACCCCCCTCCCCCACCACCCACAGGACCGTGGACACTGCGGTTCAGCTCCAGCTGGGTGGTGGGCATGGCCCATTCCTGCTGGGTGCTGCCATCCCAGGGGAGGATGGCAGGGCTGGGTGGCTCTTGAGGGGGCTTCACGGATGCCAGGGCGCCTGTCCCCCTCCACGTTGCAGCCTATGGGGAGCTGCGGGTGAGGCTGCAGAGCGTGGCGGGGCAGCGCACGGTGTGGAGCATGGCGGGGCACCGGAGCCAGGGCTGGCAGGGCAGCGTGGTGCCTGTGCAGAGCCCCAGTGAGTTCCAGGTGAGTGTGGTGGCCATGGGGTGCAGGGTGTCCTCCAGGGGTGTGGGGTGCCTTCCCCAGGCATCACCCCCACACACGTCACATCTCTCCCCACAGATCATCTTTGAGATCACCATGTGGAAGTGGCCAATGGAGGGGACGGTGGCACTGGACGACATCGTGTACAGCACCAGGGAGGGCTGCCATGCCAGCCCGGAGGTGCCAGTGGAAGGTGTGGGGCTGGTTCCGGTTGTGAAAGGTCAACCCGGCACTGCTCAGGGTGCTGGCGCTGAGGGGTGCAGGACCCAGCTCTCCTGGGTGGTGAGTTGAGCCTGGCAGCATCTCTTCTGCCTGCAGAGAAATCCTCTGGCAGCTTTGTGGCAGAGGTGGTGCTCGGTCTTCTCCTGGCCATCATCATTGTGGCGCTGGTGGCTGCTGGAGGCTGGTACTGGCTGAAGCCGCGAGGGTCAGCAAGTGGGACATCGGTGGAGAACAACGCTCCCCAGGGCTTTGACAACATCACTTTTCAAGATGTAAGGACAGGGGTGAAGGGCTCTCCCGCTTGCCCCCAACCGCGCCAAAACAGCATTTTCCTAAAAGCTCAGCAAATCCCATCAGGCTCCCCCTGAGCCCACACTCTGCCAACACGTCCGGGAGGTGCAAAGGGCTCTGCCTCTTATCAGCTTGCCTGCAAACAAGTGACCCCAAGCTGTAGGACTGACCCAGAAATGCTGCTGCTGCCACCAGGCAGTTGCTCCAGAAAGTGCTGAGGCTGCGATCCTCCTCCCCAGGGCCCTGCAGGGAGCAGGCCATGCAAACATTGCTCATCCTTTTCAAGACAGCAACTTAAAACCTTGAGAAGCAGTTTAAGTTACAGTTTCCTTTGACGGTTTTGGTGCCACGTAACCCCCAGCAGAGCCACTGCCCGGGGACTGGCCCCCAAAGCGGGATGTGGAGCCCCCCTAGGCGTGCTGGAGGCTTTGGTTCCTCTGCTGGGGTGATGGTGGGCCAGCACAGGGGTGGTTCCGCAGCCTGGAAGAAGTCCTTGTATTTCAAATTAGACACAACCTACGCCTGCTGTAACCAATTCCTGTTCACCTTTCTTTACAGGACAAGGTCATTATCTCTCCAGAGCCAAAAGAGGAGGAGGACATTTGAAATAATAAGCCAGCAGCAGTAATTGCCTACTCATGCTGGTGAGGCGCAGGCAGGGCAGAGCATCCCTCCAGCGAGTCCTCACACTCCAGCAGCCGCCTGCAGCTCTCAGCGTCTGGCACTGGGGAGCTGCCGCAGGCGCTCACCCCAGGGCGCCAGCCCCGCCGACGGACGTGCCCCTGCCTCCACTACCTCCTTTCCTCAAGAAAAACATTGGTTTTTGTAACATGAATTTTCTGCACCAAGATGTAGTGATGTGCCTGTGCTTTGACAGGTGCTGTCAGGAGTTTCGGGGAGTGGCCATCCTTGTCCGAGCAGGGTCCTGGCCGTGGAAGGGGGTGAAGTGCGCAGTCCTGGCCCCCCCAGGGCTGGCGAGCTCAGCGAGTGCTGCACAGGGCCCCTTCCCACACCCAGGATTAAGCACAAGAGCTTGCAAGGCTCAGAGCCCTGGCGAGGAATCCCAGGGCTCTGCTGGGTTTGGAGGGGGATCTGGGGAGGGGGCACCAGGCAGCACACCCAGGGCAGAGTGTGGCCCCGACCCCACTGTACAGGTGCCCACCTACTGCAGGACTGCCCCCGCGCCTTTCAAAGGCTTTTGCTCTTGAAAACTTGCATTTAAAGGTCGTTGAGAAAAAGAAAGGTGTTCCCGAGAAGCAGGCTGGGCTCAGGGCCAGGGCACTCACACTGCACCCAGGCCGCACAGAGCCCAGGGCTCCTCTCTTCGCCCCGCCCCAGCTTTCAAAACTTAATTTAGTCCTGCACAGCCCTAAGCAGCCCATGGCCAAACCCGCCACTCAAGTACAACAGAAGCCAGACCAGTTCACATCCCCACCAGGAGATTAGCTCAAACCCTGGAGCTGGTCCGGAGGGGATCGGAGTGTCCTGCTTTCCCAGTTTGCCACCAAAGCCTGTTTTTCCTCTCAGCCCTGCCACAGACAACTCTTCCTTCAGCTCCATCCCATTTGGGTTACGCCACACAGTCACCGAACACCATGGCTTCAGCTCCACCATGGCACTGGCCTGCCCAAACCAGCCCCCGGCAGAGCTGTGCTGATGGGAGCCAGGTAAGGACGGAGGCGAGAGACAAGGAGAGCTCTGGCTCCAGGGAAATGCCCAAGGGAGCGTCTCCACATCCACCTCACTCTGGAGAACTCCACAGGCTCCGCTCACTCTCACACACGATAAAAACACAGGACTGAGTTCATCCCTGGGCTGCCAGCCAAAGCTGCGGTGCTCACCGCCAGGGAGAGGGCAGAGCAGGCAGGATGGCTGCCACAGCACCGGCCCCCCGCTCCAGGCACTCCAGGCAGTCCCACTAATTATGCTTCCCAAAGGAAAAGGGTGCTGCAGCTCCAGCCCCAGCCCGGAATAGCACTGGTAACCCCGCAGCGAGTACCCCGTGCATCTGAAGGGTATCAAACTTTATTATAGATCTCTTTAAAACAGGCTGGAAGGAACAAACAAAAATGTCATTGTGATGCAGTGACTGAGTCATCATTTCAAATGCAGACACTGATCAACCCCCAACTCTCCCAAATTATTTATATATAATATATCCCACCCCTCCCACAATTTTTTCCAATTAAATGATGGCATTTCAGACAACCCCAAGTGTCTTAACATTAGCTGCTTCTAAACACCAAGACGCACATGTTTTTCAGATGTGGTATTTTTGGGGGCTTAGTTCCTCGACCTCTCGGAAGGAGGAAGGAAAAACAAAATCAGGAAAATCGCTTCTTTAAGGTTGCCTTTTTACAGCAGGTACAGATTCAGCAGATTTCCCCCCCAAAGCAAGTCTGAAACCCTCTCGTTCAGCTTGGCAATACGAAGAGAGATTCTGGTGGTTAAGGAGAACCAGCCAGACGAGATCAGTCTGGACAAACTGATTTCGAGGCTTTGTTGTCATTTCCCTTTGGGGCCAGTTTCCAGCGGTTTTCCAATATCCTTCCCACGCAGCTTAAGGCCTGGAATAAAACAAAGGAGATGAACCTCCATCAGCATTCAATCATTTACCAAATAACTTTATTTCCTCAAATTTTTGCTATAAGGAAAAAAACCATCCAAAAAAGAGGGCAGGGGAACCAGAGTTAGGGAGAATCCCGCTTTACTTTCTAGGAGCACCAGACTAGTTCCAGACAAAGCCCAAATTCTCACTTGTGCACCGTCTTCCCAGAAAATGGCATCTGAACCAGCTTAGGAGAGTAGCATCAACACTAGTGGCTGCAAGATCCTTTCCCAAGGATAATCAGGCCTTTGTGGGTCTCACTACGCTGTTGATTTTGGGGGGGAAGCATACAGGGGTGGTACCCAGGGCACGGCCCCACGTGTGAAGATGAAGAACAAAAAACAAGAACTCTGAGCTGTGGTTTCAGTCAGCAGATCCCAGTTTTATCAGAACATAGCTGAATGACACCACACCCACAATAACCTCCAGCCAGCAACCTCCTGACGTGGAAAACGTAGGTACGGTGAAGCAGACCAGCCCTCCTAGGCACTGAGGGTGCTGTCGTTATTTTTTGAAGTCTCCTTTCTTAACTTACCAATGGCTCTTTCGATCTTGCCCATAACTTGGTTATTAGGGATTGCTCTTCCTGATTCGTAGTCAGCAATAACTTGTGGTTTTTCGTTGATTTTCTAAAAAGAGAGGATGCATCTCAAACACTGGCTCCATACACAGAAAACACTCAGCACCAGCCCCCCCCCCCAACTCCCACAGGTAGGGAACTGCCTCTAATTATGCCAGGGTTGGAAGATAGAGTGTTACTTCCAGGCTTACTCCATCACCACTATCGCCTCCCTCCACTATTTGACTGTCACAGCAATAGTGACATCCATCCTGGACAGACTTCTGCCTCCCTCAGCCTCCCAGGAGGAGCAGTAGCACTACATATCGCTGTTCTTTAAGAGAGCGCCGAGCTTCCGAACACTGTGACAGGCCCAGATGGCACAAAAAACCTCTCAGCAGTGCTGAGTTGACAGGAGGAGAGGGGGGGAAAAAAAGGCCTCCTACCAGCTCAACAGCCGCAGCAACACCCTGTCTCCAAGCAGGTGTTGAAGGACTGCACAGATAAACAACATCTCCCAGATAACTGATGTTGCCTAGACAGCAGAGATGTTGCGTTCACCAAGCTTCCTGTTTGCAGCTGCTCACCAGGGGGACAGGAAAAGTGTCCACCTTCACCTTGAGGTGCCTACACCTGCCTGAGGAGAGCGGGAGCAGAGCCCGGTGGGCCCCGGGCCGTACTTACTGTGGCCAAGTCCTTCTGTGTCATGCCCTTGCTCTGCCGGCCCTGCTGGATCACTTTGCCCACCTCCAGTGGAACTCTGTCATGGTGCAGCTCTTCTGTTTCTCGGTCGAGCTTGGCCGTGTTCTTTGTAATAAAGTGTTGTTTGTTTTGGCCTGCTGCCCCTATCATTCAAAGCAAGAAAAAAAAAAAATCCAACCAAGGACAAACAAAACAAGGCTCAGAGCTGCGCCAAAAAGTATCAAAACCCTTTTTCTAAGCGCTCAGCTGCCCAGGATCCCAGGGAGCTTTCAAGATTTCAACATGCCAACATCAGCACTAATCTCAACCAGATCCTGTCCACCAGAGAATATGTTATCTTAATCCTGTTAACGCTTATGTCTAGACGCAGCCATGCAGGGTCCTCCCCTTTCACTACTTCCCATCTGAACCCCACTCCAGATACATAAGACCTTGCTATTCCTTGGGGATTTAATATTCAGACCACTCCAGACACACGTTTGTGCTACAGCATGTGAGGGTTAATATTTCAACTTGTATCTTGTTTGCTCAGGTATAAGGTGGTGTGAATAAGTGGCTTTTAATCGATCTTCTGATGCCTTTTATAAGTAAACTCTAACCCTGCTTAGCTTCAAACACATGCTATCTGTTTAGTCTCAATGGTTACAGTATTTAAGTCATAGTTTGAAACCTTTCTCTCACATTAGTCTCTGACATTCAGCCGCTTGATGCAACTGACTAAAACCTCTTGCCAGGATCATCTATTTATTATTTACTTCCAACCATGGCAATCTCACCCCTATGGTGAGAGAGCCTGAGGATTCACCTTGGACAGGAAATAGGGAACTTTTAAAGAAGGAAGATAAACAGTCGTTGAAATCTTTAAGCCTCTATTACCAACACGAGAAATGAGCTGTAAAAATTGGAAATTTTGCAATCGTGAAAGCTCTTCCAAGAGCGGTGCAGACCCGAGACAGCATTCAGCTTTGGGCAACCAGAAACTCGGAGCTGGCTACAAGGGAGCGCCCCCCCCATCCTTCCCAGTGATTCTCAGCCCCAGGCAGGACGACTCTTAGCCGGGGGGGGGGGGGGGGCTG
>JAOXNH010000007.1:12662934-12677423 GCA_028566575.1 Bartramia longicauda
CCGGCCCGCCGCCTCCCCACCCGCTGCTGCTGCACGGCCCCCCCGGTGGCCGCGGGGCCGGTGGCCGCGGGGCCGGGGGTCCCCCCCGCGGCGGCGACTTCGCCTACGCTCACCTCGCCTGGCTCATCTACTCCATCGCCTTCACGCCCAAGGCGGCGCTGATCCTGGGCACCTCCATCCTGGAGCTGATCGAGCTGCGCCTGCCGCTGGGCACCACCGGCTTCCGCATCACCCTGGCCCTCTCCGCCCCGCTGCTCTACTGCCTGCTGCGGGCCATCGGCACCGAGGGCTCCGGGCAACTCCTCCTGCCGCCGCAGCCGCCGCCTCAGCACCGCGCCGCCGCCGCCTTCCTCGCCACCTGCCTCGACCTGCTCGACAGCTTCTCCTTGCTGGAGCTGGTGCTGCAGCCCGGCCGGCCGGCTCCTCTGCCCGCCCCGCTGCGCTACCTCCTCATCGCCGTCTACTTTCTCTGCCTGGCCTCGCCGGTGCTGTGGCTCTACGAGCTCAGCGCCGCCCGCCCCCCCGGGGCCGCCCGCCTCGCCCTCCACCTCCTGCTGCCCGCCGGGCTGCTGGACGCCCCGCTCCTGGCGCTCCGCTGCCTCCTGCTCCTGCGCTACCAGCAACCGCTCTCCCTCTTCATGCTGAAGAACCTCTTCTTCCTGGCCTGCCGCGGCCTGGAGGCGCTGGAGACCTGCTGCCTCCTCCGCCCCGCCACCGCCTCGCAGCCCGGGAGACGGGGCCGGCGGCGGGGTGTCCGGTAGTGGGGGCTGCCAAAGCCCAGAGGGAGCCCCGGGAGGCTGGTTCTGGGCAGAATTACGGTCTTTTTGGACAAGTGGCATGTTGTCAGAAGCGGTGGGAGGCTGCGGTTCCCCCGCTCGGTGCTTACGGGTTTTTGGTGACCGAAGCGATTTATTTCTGTTTCTGATCAACTTTCTGATAGGGTTTTACCTTGGTTTGGGCCAGAAACTTTGATTTCAGGCTGCACTTCAATAAGCTTGGATGGGACTAGTGAGGTCTGCCCGCTCTTTGTTCTGGATTTAATTCTAAAATTGACTATAAAGTATTTTTAACTGGCTTGAGGCAAGGTTGTGTTTTCCATCAGTGTTGGGTTTGGGGGCCGGTGTAATACAGTGTGAGTAAATACAGTGTATGTGAAAAATCACCACCATCCAGTTATAACCAACCAGGGAAAATATTTTTACTTTCAGGCTCTGGAGATACAGCCAGAATTTTTTGTTCACATGGCAGCAGCAAACTCTACTCCACCCGGCTCTTTGGATCTAAACCAGCCTGGATTTGCAAAGGAGATCCTGGGAACTAAGCTGGAGGTCAAATACCTCTGCTCTGATTGCAAGAATATACTGAGGAGGCCGTTTCAGGCTCAGTGTGGACATCGCTACTGTTCCTATTGTCTGAAGAAAATTATAAGGTAACTTTTGTGCCTTCAGTCTGAGGACAAAAAGCTTGAAAAGGCATTTTCAAGCTGGAAAGGAGAGAAAAATCTCATTTTCAGGGCCTTCTTGGTGAGAGAGCTGTGTTTAATTGTTTGAGGTTCAGCATCAGGCATTCCTTAAGGGAATATGTAATCCCTGACTTGCTCTTATTATTCCAGGAATTGCATAAAAGTTCCCTTTTCCACAATCTCCCAGATTGTTTTTTGTCATTCAGGTGGCAATCCAGGTGATCACCCATCACCTTCAGCACAGTTACTGAAGGAATGGCCTCCTAAAAGTCATTGTGTGGTTGTTGTGCCAAAATGTGAGAAATTTAAGCACACGCTGGCTTCCAGAAAAGTTTCCTCACATTTTGTCTCACTCTTGCCTTTAAGTGAGGGAAGTTGAATAGAGTCGTTAATTGGGAAAAGAAAGAGAAAATTTGAAATAGGAGTCAAACGTACACTTGATCAAAGGCTCAATGCATTGTTTTAAAAATAAGAAGATGCTATAATGTTCTCAAGGTACCAGAAATCCTTTTGTCATTAAATCATAAATCGCTCTCTTTGTTGTGTTTGATGATTATTTTTCTGTCTGATAGTGCTGGACCTCAGAAGTGTGCCAGCTGTATTCAGGAAGGAATATATGAAGAAGGAATTTCTATTTTGGAAACAAGCTCAGTAAGTAAAAATGCATTTTAAAAAATAAAGCAGGTGACCGATGTCACTAATACCATTTGCAGTTTTTGTTTAAAGTTCTGAGAGTCTCTTGTTCCTGAGAAACGTTTTCTTCAGTAGTGAGAGTTATGATTAATGTTGTGGACTCTCCAGCTGCTCAAATGCAGGTCGTGGGAACGTAGCACTGGCCTACTTAAATGCTGTAATAATGATTTGTTTGCCATTAACACATCTCTGAGGAGGTGATGTGGCAAATGGCCTGGGAGGAGCCTTAATAAAGTCTTAATGTAAGAATGAAGAGAGTGGACTAAAACTGCAACCCCTCAGTAATTTTTGTGGTTTGCTTGTTTTTTCCATTTTAGGCTTTCCCAGACAACGCAGCTCGCAGGGAGGTGGAAAGTCTGCCCGCAATTTGCATTAACAGTGGCTGCACTTGGAAGGGCACTATTAAAGAATATGAGGTAAGGATCAAAAGCAAAGCTTTCCATGTTCACATCCTTTTTCTCACCTCTCTGTTTGGGGCAGGCTCCGGTGGTTTTCCTTATCTGCTAAGTGGTGGTGGGAGCTTTCACCTCCCTGGATCTCACTGGAAGCTGGAGAGATTCCTTGGCTGAGCTGGGTTTGTCTGCCCTGCTGAGGGCACAGGCTGAACCGGAGCAATGTCAGGTTTGATTGTGACCGCAGGCACCCAGCACGTCCCTTCCGTGGTGGCAACCCCCCACTCTCCAACTCCTTTCCGCTATAAAAGACAAGCGAACTGTCAAGAAACTGTGTTGTGCCACTTGTGAAGTTCTCTGCATTATGTGAACCTAAAACCTACTTCAGACCCATGAGCTTGAGGAAAGTGGCCCAGGCACGATCCTCTGTCCAGTCAGCTGCCCTGATGGCTACCAGGGCAATGGGGCTGGGCCTTGGGCACTGCTGCTGCTCCAAGCTCTTCTGGGCTGTGAGCTGCTGGACAGGATGGTTTTTCCAGCCCTGCTCTTCCCGAGAAGCCCATCAGCTCTTTAATCCAGGCCTTCTTTTTTGCAGCCCTGGATGTTTGGTCTTTAACATGCGTATGGCTAACGTGCCTCCTGAGAAGCGAGTTCCTGCTGGGGATGGCAGTGGCCACGTGCTTCCCCGGGCTTTCCAGCAAGTCAGCTCTGCTGGGACAATTTGCATCACTAAAATGCACTGGCAGTTCGTAGTGAGTGTATATTCACCTGTGAAGCTTTGGTGCTCCTGAAAGACAGCTATCATCTGTCTTTGAATGCAAGAACCACCATGCACGTGGCCTGAGATAAGAGGAATAAATTTTATTTCCCTCTAATGCTCGCCCTAGGTAAAGATTGTAGCCCCGTGGTTTGTGGAGCTTTGGTAGCGACTGAGATGTCAGGGAAAGGTTTAACCTTGGTCTGTCTAGGCTGACGTTGGGATTCTCTTTGTGATGCCACTGCAAGGGGGCAGGAAGAAACAGCAGCTGTTGATGACACCTGAGTGTTCTGCCTGTCAACAGAGAGGTGCTTCTGCGCCTCTGCTTCCTTGTCCTGCTGGCTAGAACCTCCCGCTTCGTTATGCCAGAAGCTCAGCCCAAGAGATGGGGATGTAGGGCGCTAAATGGATCTCCTGTAGGGAAGCCCTCATTCATAGATGAAGTGGCTTGTGGTGTGGATGTAGGACTGAATAAATGTCAGGTTAAAAGCTTCACTCTGATGCAGTTTGGTCATTGCATTTCAGGGTACAGTGTGTTTTACTGAGCTTCCAGGTTCAAGCTGTGCTGGTGGTGCCTGCAGATTGTTTGACCTACGCTTTAATTTCTGCTGATGCCCACTACAGTGTTCCAAATGGGGGTTGTAGTAAGTGAGCTCATCTCTTGTTAGACTAAAGAAAATTGTATTTGTCAGCAGCTTCCAATGCTGTTGATTGTGCTGTCACTGAGCTCTTCGGAACTTTTTCTCCTGGGTTAAAAAAAATAAAAAAAAAAAGACAACATTTTAAAGAATTCCTGCAGGACTTAGCAAAAATCATCAGCTGCCAAAGGTCCTCTCTGTGTGGTCTTACAAGTGTTTGAACGTGGGCTTGAGTCCAGCCAGGACTCACACTAGAAGTTCAAAAGAGCAACGAGCTGTCCTGGGATAAGTGTCTCCTTGTGAGGCTGTGTGTGATGTTCCAGGATCTTACACAAAACTGCTTAGGAGCGTCTGAACAGATAAGGCTGTGCCTCTTTGTGCTGTTCACCTCATCTTCACGAGGTCCTGGTTAGGTGTTGTGCTATAACACCCGTGTTCTGTAGAGGTGTGGCTCTGCAGTGCTGGTCTCGCCGCAGGGGTGGCTGTGGGTCACGGGGCTGGCACTCAGGGTGGTCCAGGTTTTGGGGCAGTCCTGGGTGATGACAGGGAGCGGGGATTTCGAGCAGTGCTGGTTGGTTCATCTTGGGGTTGAGCTTGCCTCTCTGCCTGCCTCAGTCCAACAGGGATAAGGGTGTTTTGTGCCCTCTTGGGAAAAGCTGATCCTTTCCTGGGAACTGGTGGGAGGAGGCAGGGTCTGGCTGATGTTCCCTCTCCTGCCAGCTGCCTGCCAAAGCACTGTGGCATTAACCAGGCCTGGCTGTCCTCCTGCGGCCGCGGCTCAGGAGATGGTACATGCGGCTGAGGAAAGGAGGTGTCAAAGGACCGTGTCAGCCCAGAGCCTCTCGTGCACCGAGGGCTATGGCGGGGCTGTTGGGTGCCGCCGTGTGGTGTTCGTCTCTGGCACGGCCACGTCTACAGCCAGCAACGCGTGTAACCTCCTGCAGCAGCTCAGTGCTCCCACTGTGGAAAGTCCCTCGCTGTGCTATTTCCGACAGGACATGGAAAGTCCCTCAGAGCGAATTCATTGTTTGCTAATTTAAAAATCCTGTGTTGGTACTGAGAGAGACTTACTCAGCTGCTATCCACTCACATATCAAGAGATACTGTCACTTCTGGTTTGCTATTCTTATCAGGGCATGAACAAGGGAAAAAAATGTTCTGCAGATGAAAAGCTCTAGTTCTTCAAAAAAATTAATAAAACTGATTTCAGTTTTGCTTTCTGTTCAGGCAGACCAAAGGTCATGTCTCAAAGGGACATCCAAAACTGAGAGTGCAATCTGCATGGACGTGACTTGCACTTCTGCTTGAAGCTCTCTGAGGCACATGAAATGTTTAAGTGGTTAGAACATGTCTGGGTTTATAAACACATTTTTCTGATTTTGTAAATATTGTAAATATTTAGTAGCATTTGGATAAAGCAGTTTGTGGTGGGGCTGCAGGGTTTTTCCTTTTAATCAGTAGCCTCTTTTCATGTACGGGTTTCCTGATGAGCCCGCCTGAACGTACACACAGAAAAGCAGGCTGGGGGCAGGAGCCTTTGGATTCAGATGGAAAGTCTGAGGAAGGCTGCAGAAACCAAAACTAGCCTGGCAGAGCAAAAGGAAATACCAAGAAAACCTGCTCTGTGATATCCAGGTAGAGGGAGTTTGTGGTTTCTCAGCCCTGGAGCATTTCTTTTCTTGCCTTGCAGTACCTCTAGTTGCCTACATCCCTCTTCCGTTTTAACAATGTATCTTCAGTTCTCATATACATTTTATTTATGCTTTTCATATTGCCAGCTCCATTTCTTTGCCCCCCACCAGGACTGGGATGGGAGGAGGGGACTGCAGAGGGGTGTTCACATGGGCAGCCTTGGCATTTCCATTTGTTACCCAGTGGATTTTAACTATGGCCTGATCGTCTCGGGAGACAGGGAATTATTTGAGACATTAGGAAATGGCATTGCTTAAGTTTTGGAAGGAGAGGGAAGTTTTAGTTTAAATACTGCTGTCAGGATTAAGCTTAAGTTGGGAGGGGCGGTTTCTAGGAAAACAGACGAGCTCAGCTGATGAGGATGGGTGGCTGTGACCTGTGGTGATAACCTGTCCTAACCCAAACTGGAGGGGACGTGTTTTCCTTGTAGTCAGCTTTCCCCATGGTTTTGAAGAGTTCACTTCAGTTGAAGCCTGGAAGGCTGTGGAAGATGCAAAACTCAGAACTCAAGTGATCCTAGTGTGGTGTTGGGGAGTATGCCTGTATCTCCTGAGCTACAGGGCTTCCTGGGGCCCAGAGCATAAGGGCAGTCCCTTCTTGCCCAGAGTTCCTACTGGGGGATGCTGGAGAAGCCCAATTACATCTTGTGTAGAGAAAAGTGCCTTTCTTCAAAAATGCTGCTGGGGGCCTTGAGCCAGGGGGTCCTCCTGCTTCCTGCTGCTTCACCGTTTCGTGCCCCTCCCTTTCCATCTGTGTCCCAGGAATACCTCAATGGTTTTGGTGGTGATTTTCTGCTTAGGCTGAAAGCTTCAGCTTCAGACTTTTACTTTTGCTTGGAGCTGCTGGTCTTTGAAGTTACTTCACCTAGATCCTGTTGCCCCCAAAGTGTACTGAGTGTTCAGTAGCGGTGTTGTCTGCACAGCACACAGCATTTCAAACGCTGTGGCAGGCACACTTGATGATGCTGTAACAGGGTAACCAGCCTTCCTTTTAAAATCAGATATGGCATTTATCATTATACGGCTCTTTTTTTCTGGAGGTTTTGGTTCCAAGCGTGTGGTGTTTGGCACCACAGTGTGGTGTTGAAGCGCAGTTTGCAGCCAGCTCCAGTCTGAGCAGTGCTCTCCGGAACCAGATCACACTTTCTTGTGGCAGCATCCCTGACTTGCACATGCAGGTGACCAAAAAGGACCTCCTGCTTTGGAAAAAGGGATCTGACACCCCTTTACTTCCCAGAGTCCCCAAACACCACCCGGCCTCCCCTACCGTCCCCGCAGTAGTTCCTGTCACTGGCTGCCCGCAGAGCAGGCGGTTTTCCGTCCAAGCCTGTGATGGGAGGTGAGCCACGGGGAGCGCCGCAGAGCGCGCGTGAGAGGGGGTTGGAAAGCCCCGGCTATAGAGGGTCTGCTCTGAGCTTCTAAAAACAGCTCAGCCGTCTCGCGGTAGCCCATCCCATTAACAGGTTTGGCATCTGCCCCATGGAAAATGAAAAAATGTAAATTGCAAGCTTTGAAGCTGAGGTGAGTGCTGTGTGCCCCTTCTATGCTGTGATGAAACCCCTCAGCACGAACGCAGCTGTAGGGGCTGTGGGGCAGCACGTCACACCCAGGGAGTTGTTCCTTGGGCTCTGGGTATCCAGCAGGAGCCAAAGCCACGATCACACACTCTTGGGTAATAGGTACAGAAGCTCTTCCAACTCTCTGACATCCTGGAGAGATCAGGTTTGAAATCAAGTCGCTCAACACAGGCTTGATTTCTCCAGCGTGCAAAAGACACCCGTCCCAGTTACGATTTCTCTCTCGTCTCCTCTTTTCTGCGAGCCCATGGTGTTCTCAGCCTCCTGCTGTCACAGCCCTTCTGTTCACAGCCTGCACCTCCTTGCTGCCTGCGAAGCAAAGGAGTCAGCCTTGCCCCTGGTCACCACCGGCAGCCCCCGGAGCATCACCCCTATCAGCACCCCCCTTTCTAAGGCGAAGGTCAGGCAGACCCCTGAGAGCCTTCCCTTTTGGCCTAAGCGATTCAGGTGAAACTTCGTGTGCTGGTGAAAGTGATGGTGGGAGGGAGATGTCTCTGGGGGTCCAGAGACCTGGTTGGCACCTGCAGTGCTCTCAGTATGTGAGCACAGCCATCGACATCAGCGGCTCCTGCAGCTAATGACAGTGCTCTGCTTTCAGAAATAGCTACTGGAGGTGAATCCAGATCAGTGGTAGGAACATGCCAGTGCCTGGCATCGTTAGTGTGATGGTATGATTGGTATTTGCTCCCCAGTGACAGGTTGTTCTCAAGCAGTGACCTCATTAGATATGAACAGCACATTTGGGCATTTTTCACACAACTGTGACTGTAGCTGTCAACTGTAACCTGGAGTACCTGTGGAGTTATCTCTGAACAGACCTTCCCCATTGCTTTGAACCTCCCTTACGCATCAACCAGCTGTTTGTGGAGACTCTGTGTAGTCCCAACACCATAATTCTTGATTTTGTTGACAAGCGGATCTAGTGGTTTTGTTGTGCAATGCAGCTAGCCCCATTGAGGCCAGGGACAGTGGCACACGGGCGTCAGCTCGCTGTGGGTCCAGGTCAGGTTCAGACTCAGGCTTATCTAAAATGCTTTGGTGGCTCTATTTCAGCAAAGCTGTTCCTCTGGGATGATGGAGGGATTTGGAAAAAACATCCTAGAGTGTCCTGCTGCCTCCTGCTCATGTAGTTCAAAGCATCCAGGCAAAGGCAGAGTCTTCTAGGAAATGGTAGAAAACCTGCTGCTGCTTTCAAATGTTTCTTATACCTTCAACCTTCTTTAAAACCTGCTCTTGTTTTCACATCTGTCTTCAATGCAAGAAACACTGCCTTGATGTCCCTCTACCAATAAACACCAGATCAAATGTCTGTTTAATCAGCCCTGAAAGACAATGACTGTAGAAAGCTGAAAGCAAAGGTTGTTCTGTTGGTTCTGTAAAGAGCCGGGAGCGAGGCCCTCAGCAACCCCGACACCTCTGCTGCCAGCTCTCGGCCTCAGCTCGCATGGACACCGTGCCGTTGGGCAGCAGAGCCAAGGGGCGCTGGTTTCCCGTGCCATCGCTGCTGAACACGCGTCTGACTAAAGCCGCAAGCAGTTACTGATGGGAAATTAATCTTTGGGTTTGACGCTTTCTTTGAGGTTTGATTATTTGTGATGCCAAGTGAACTTGCTTGGATCTCTGGCACCAGCACGTCCCAGCAAAGGGAGCAGTTTGTGCCTGGCACCGGGTGATTGTGTATCAGAAAGCTCACGTTCCCAGTTGGCACTGTGAATTACGGACTGGGTTCCTGCTTTCCAGCCCCGTGTTGCTGGGCTCCAGGCAATAGCACAAGGACGGATGCGTGGTGGCCCAGCACACCCGTGTGGGGCTGGCTTAACACCAGCCTTAGCACTCCCCTGACAGGGAGGAGATGCAGCAGGGAAGGGCACATTGACTTCAGAGGAGCAGGACACCCCAAAGTACCTGTGTTGTGTGACACATTCCCGTCTTGGAGGCTCTGGAGCCACTGGGGACCTGGCAGAGGGGCAGAAAACAACTCATGCTTTTTGGCACAAGGGATTCAGTTTCCCTTTGGAAAGGGCTGGTGTCTCTTTTACACGGGAGACCCATTTTCAGTGTTTTTTCTACAATTGTGTGGGCCCAACCTTTTCCTTGTAGCCAGGCTAAGATGCCAAAGGAGCCATGTGCCCTGTGCCACTTCAGCTGGCTTTCTTCTGCCATCCTCTTAATTTTTCTTCCTTTTCAGTGCTCCTTTCCTGCTCCCAAGCTTTGTCTGTGCTTATGGTTGCTGTGCTCAGAGGGGACTCAGACTAACGGTCGAAGCTCAACCTGCAGGAGACTGTCTGTGGAAGATCTGTGGTGTCCAGCTCCTGTTCCAAACCTGTTCTGCTGTGCCCTATCTCTGCCAGCCGTGCCACGGGTGATGCCATCCCTCCAGGGCCCTGGCAGACCCCCCCAGCAGCTGTGTCATAGGTTGCTTTTCTCAGCCCGCCTTGCCCCTTCGTGAAGGAGGAGCCTTGTGTCACGCTGATGGATTTCCCAATGCAGCTGTAAGACCTCCGTAAAAACGGACTTGTGGTGGTACAGCAGGGTGTGAGCAGGGCTGCTGGGGAGCAGGTACACCTCTGCTCTGCCACCACAGTACAGGGAGAATAATCTTCAGCAGTAGCCATTCTGTAGTTCAAGGCAAATTTAGTGAAGCCCTGAGAGGCGAAACAACAATCGGATTGAACTGTGGTTTTCCCCTTCTGTCTCGCTTATGTAGGCGCAGCAGAGCAGCTCATCTTGCCATTCCTTAGGAAACAACCATGTCCTCCAGGGATCAGCTGCTGTTATTAAATCCCTCTTTTTCCTTGTGTGTGCCTGTGCTTTCTGCCCGGCCGCAGGGAACTGTGCTGCCCCTGCTGCTGCGGAGCTGCCATGAGGGGAAGGGCCCCTTCCTGCTGGCTGAGAGCTGGGGGTGTGAGGGGTGATCCCGGGAATGCCCTGGGAGAAACCTCAACTGCAAACACTGCAAATTGCTTTTCTCCTTTCCTGAAGCTGAGGTAGGAGTTACGGCGTGGGCACAGGCAGTCAAGGGGAGTAGGGCTCCGCGGCCCCTCGGTGCTGCTCCGGAGAGGAGCTCAGGGAGGTGCTGGGGCTGAGCGGCTGCTGCGGGACCCACCGGTGCTCACAGGCTGCCCAGGTCCTTCTGAAGGCTTGGTGGTGTCTGGTTTTCTAGTCTCCCAGGTGAGCTTCCAGAGAATTACCTGTTCTGATGGTGGCCTGTGATGTCCAGGCTGCAGCTGGGTTGTCTTGCTGTTTAGGGAGCGAAATTGCTGTGCAGGTCAATGGCGGGTTTGGTTTTAATTGAGTGGGAAGAGCGAGGTGTTGCTGGCTGTTAACTCTGCCCAGTCTGATTTTCCTACTCCTGCTGTTGGGTGCTATGGGCCAGTCTGTGCCTTGGTTTACTGCTGCTGGGTGAGAAGTAATTTCTGAGGTAACCAGAGAGTGGCCGTGAAGGCATGAGCCAGACCATTGTGCTCCAGCTCCGCTTTAATTCTTCTGTTGCAAACCCCTCTCTCCGAACCCCATCTGACTTGATTTCCACGACAGGTCATTTGGGGAGTGTGACTGTGCTCCCACCTAGCCCTCCTCACAGCGATGGCTTTCCAAAGCTGCCTGAAATGTTCACAGTGAACGCTTGAATGTCAGAGATGCTCATCCGTGCTGCAGAAGCTCATGGCTGTAGATTTGGGAAAGGTGTAAACAGGAGGATTGCCCCAGTCCTGGGGGAGTGGAGTGTGGCAGATCAGGCTGGAATGCCAACCCCTGCTCTCTGGCTCCTGGGTGGGGTGAATTTCTTCCAGTGGCAACACCATCTATCTCTGTTTAGACACCCACGTGGAAGGGGAAGGAACAGTGGATTCCAGAAGAGCCTGAAACTGTTTATACAAAACTGTTTGACTGGAGGTTTGGAGCTGCGCAGGTTAGAGCCGATGCTTCTGGGTGTCTGGATTTACATCTGGCGCGGTTGCACCGTGTGCCTCGCTGTGCCGGGCTGGTGTCCCTCCCAGTGCCGCAGGCTGGGCACGCTGCACAGGGCGCTGCAGCGTGGGTAGCATGGAGCCGGGCTGGGAGGTGGGTGCTGGGAGGGCAGAGGGGAGGGGATTTCACACCCAGCACGCTGGCACAGGAGAACATGGGTTTTAAATACTCCCTTTTTAAAGAGTTGTCTCTACAATGAAGTTTCCTTCCTTCACCCAGACTGTCTGTTCTTTTGCCAGTGCTCTGTGGGCCGTGGGGAAGATGCTATCGGGTGTTTCTAGAACATGAGAGCAGGAGATGGACAGACGAAAGGGTTCAGCCCCTCTGAGTGAGTGGGATGGAGGAAGGTGCTCAGCACCCACAGGCAGCAGCACCCAGCCCGGCCACACAGGGACCTCTCTGGGGATGGTGCAGAGAGGCTTTGAGTCTGATTGCTCATTTAAAGTATAAAAAGGAGAGAGTAACTAAAAAGCCAAAGCTGAGCCACTAAGGGGTTTCACTTTCCAGTTTCTGATGTGGTGACAGTATTTAAGTTTGTGCATGTTCCCCCCCTTCAGATAGTAACTTCTTTTAATAAAGAATAAATGTGACCAAGTTTTCAAAGCATCTGGTTTCAGACTACTTTATAAATGCTTCTGGTTTTGATTTATATTTTTTTTCCCCGGTTACTGCCGTGGCAGGATACTTCAGTGTGCTTACCTTTTCATCTGAATTTTGGACTGCATGTACAATGCCTCCTTTCAAGTGGTTGATGTGTAGAGAGAAGGATGAAGGAGTGTGGAGATGGCACAGAAAGCAGAGGCACGTTCTTGTGTTCCCAAATTAGCCGGTATCCTTGGCCCTAATGTCTGCTGAACACAGAGGATCACGTTGCCCTGATCGTTTGCTCAGCTCCTCTGGCTGCCAAACAAACTGTGGGTGCTTGTGTGCAGGGTTATGAAATGAAACAGTTTTAAAATATTTTTCTTTCTGGTTGAAAAATGGTTTTCTGATTCAAATGTGAAGATACTGTCAGACAGCTCAGCCCAGTGTGGCTATGGGTTCATACTTCATGCTAACCATTACAGTGGAAAAATTATCCAAATGATCCTGCTGAGTTAGTGGCTTACTTCACTCAACCTGCCTGAACATGTGTTTTCCTGGCAGAGCCATAAATGGAGTTTCCTGTTGATTATCTTTTTCATCAAAGCAGTAATCTGATTTCTTAAAAAAATTATTATAGCAGCTTTTGAATTGAGGCTGAGGCTACATAGGCACCCAAAACTCTGGAGGCCTGGAGATAACGCCAGTGAGTCAGCACGCAGAAGTATCAGCATGAGCCAGATCTGAGTATAGGTTGGTAGAATACAGCCATCTCTGTCATAAAGTGTAAAACTACCCCCGTTGAATTGTGCTCATCATATAACCTCAGTGGAACTTTCATTTAAAGCACCCAATATTCTCCTGTCCATTCTTTTACAGGCGCATGACGAGGTCTGCCCTGAGTTCCCGCTGACGTGCGAAGGCTGTGGGAAGAAGGTTCCCAGGGAGAAGGTGACTGTCAGGGAACCCTGCGCTGCGGTGGGGTCGGGTCCTGGTGGGCTGACACCGGCGTTCTCGGAATGGGGAGGAAAAATGAAGTCTGTTAGAAAGTGGAGAAGGCAATTAAGTGGCAGCCGTTAGTACAGATGTGACCTTTCTGTAAGGCTCAAAACGCTGGTAGGGTGCGAGCAAACGGGACTCGGCAGCACTTGGAGCTTTGTGTTCGTGCTGCCACTGCCACCTCCCTCTGAGCGGCGTTTCCCATGGGAAAAGCGTGCCTGTGGCTTGGTGGGTACTTCCATCCTCTGTAAAGCAACCGTATTGACCACTGCTGCAGTAACAGAAAGGGAGCCCATCGCCAGCTAAATTAATTTTTCTAATTAATCATGTAATGGAATCTGTGTCTATATTCTGCTGGCTCCTGGGGCAAGGCTCAGAAGTCTGAACATCAAAGTTTTGGGAAACATCTTCAGAAAGCACATTCATCTGAAACCCTCCTTCCTACTGCGGGCAATATTTGTAGTTGTAGCAGGACAGGGAGGACAGAAGCATCACAAAGATGAGCAGAGAGTTCTTCAAAAAGGGCACCGTAGCAAAGGGCTTCGTGCTGGGACCTTGGGCTACAGATCAGCCAGAGCCCAGCAGAGCCTGGACTTGTAGGGTTCCCAGAGGTGATCTATCCTGTATTTAAATATTAATTATCTCTCTCCAAACTTTTGTTGATTAGCTGCAGCCATTGTAACTCTGGGTAACCTGACTCATTGTGCAAGCCAGATGGCTTGAGAAGCTTTTTTAAAAAGTGGTTTAAAAACAGTTTTAATCGACATCTGTCGTAGCAGATGTAGGTGTTAAATGTGGAATATGGTGGTTTTTCAGAACAGACCACTGATATCTGATGATGAGAAGTGTATCAAAAACAAGATGACAATGTGCCAGTGCTTGTTAGCATTAATCATGCACTGTGTGGGAACCCAAACGAGTCATCTTGGCAGCTGGGGGTTTGTGGTGCTTCTCTGGGGGAATATCCATCGCTGGCCTTGGTTCTTCATGGCAGCTGCTGGATGAGAGGTGGCCGAGGTGGGGTGTCCCTTGGTGGCCTAGCAAGGGGATAGTGGGCCCAGCAGAGCGTTGTCCCTTGCACTGGTGGACCTGCAAGAATTGCTATGAATATTCTGACAGGACCACCAGGAAGATTTGTTTTGTCAGATTTATAACGGTAAGCGGGAAGTAAAAATCCCAAGCTGTGGCACATCCTGGCCAGGGTTACATGAAGTGCACACAATTAAACACCTGGCTGTTGCCAAGGATTGTTCCTCACGCCACCCATCCCTCTGCCCTCAGTGAAGCTGTTGCTCAGCATCCATAACATGTACCTGTGCTGGCTGCTGCTTCTTTCTTGCATATGCAGGTGAGCAGAGAGGCCTGCTAGCCATCTAGAGAAAGAGAAATAAAACTTCCTTCCAGGTGTCAGCACTATATTTATATGACAGTGAAAGTCATACCTAATGGTGGGCAATGTCCAGGTGTAACCACACACTTTGGCACGTAGTTATTAGTGATGGCTTGAGTGTCCTTCAGATCGTCTTCTACTGGGAGCATGTAAGATCTAACGTTGCCTGCCTTCCTTTCTAGTTTCGGGACCATGTGAAGACTTGTGGCAGATCTAAAGTGCCTTGCAGATTTGAGGTTGTCGGATGTACTGAGGTGGTAAGGGCTTGTCTGTTTGTCTGTTGATGTTTATCTTGGGACTTGTTTTCAGTTCCAGTGTTGGAATTAACCTGCAGACTAC
>JAOXNH010000007.1:12677443-12687560 GCA_028566575.1 Bartramia longicauda
ACTGTTGTGTTCAGGTATCTGAACAATGTCATGTTTCACACCCTTTGCAAATGGAGAGTAACATCACCTGCTGTCCAGAGTTTGCGTATCCGGAGAATGAACTTAACATGGAAGGAAACCACCTCCTTCTTGAGGAACACCCGGAGTGCTCTGAGGCTCTGGTAGTTACGCTGCTGTAAGCACAGCTCCTGCTAGAGCTTGGTCCAGGCCATATTTCTCCATGTGGCTTAGTTTTCCCAGCTCCTAGTGGTGATGTTCATGTAAATCCATCCTCGGGGGGGACTATGCAAGGCTTTGTCCTTTGGTGCTGTTAAGTACATCTGACAGAGCCCTTTTGGGAAGCGATGGAGGAAGACAGAGTAGAACAGTGTCTACAGCTGGGGAAACGAAGCATCTGCCATTGTAGGTGATTTGCCACATTTCTAAAACAAATACCACCCACCCACCAAAACAGTTCTTTTAACTATCTTTCTTTGTTTTTTCCCCTTCATAATTTAACTTTGTGACTTCAAGAGGAGAAATTTTTCTGTGGATGGTGAGAGCGTAGATTGAGCTTGCTGAAAGAGGGGTATATTTCTCTTCATGTAGGTGGAAAATGAAAAGTTACCAGAACACGAAAGCAAGTGTCTGGCGGAGCATCTCTACATGCTGCTGAGTTTTGTGCTCAGCCTCAAGGCTGGGTCTGGAGACCTGAAGCCCCTTCCTACCCTTTCCTCATCACAAAACAACTCCCCGCTCCTGGCAGCAAACGCTCTGTGCTCAGAGTCAGAGCTCTCCAGGTCCCTGGAGCTTTTGGGAAGGTGTGAGGCCCTTGAGAGGAAAACGGTGACCTTTGAGAACATTGTCTGCGTACTCAATCGGGAGGTGGAAAGAGTGTCTCTAACAGCCGAAGCCTACAGTCGGCAACATCGACTAGACCAGGAGAAGATTGAAACACTGAGTAACAAGGTGTGTAACCCCTGGCTTGTGCTTTCCAGCACTCTGAGCAGACTTTTTTCTGTTTCCTTTCCATGTTATTAGCCTAGCAAAGCTTCACCGCTTAGCCCCGAAACTCTGCACATCTAAAATATCATTTCTGCCTGTGCCCATCCCTCAAAAGCTGCCTGGAAAAGATGGGAATTAAATTGACATGCATAAAACGTTGAGATCTCTGTTAGTAACCAAGTTATCCAGACACCAAGATGTTATTCCTAGGTGAAGTTTTCCAATGAGAGAGCACCTAGCATTTCCCTGGATCTCTCTGAGTCCATGGGGCTGCTCCCCTTCCAGACCTCTCAAAAGGAGTGTCATCACTGATGCTGCACTACAGCCTTGTGCCAAGCAGGGTCTGGAGGTGGGAGGAAGCTGCCCCACCAGCATGGTCCAGTACGGTCCCTGCTGAGCGCTGCCGCTGGGAACCTGTGCAGCAAGGGAGCTGCCAGAGCTGGTGTCACCCTGTGTGAGCCAGCAGGGATTAACCCTCTGGAGACCTTGTTGGCTGGGTGTAGGTTCTTCTCTTTCTCAGTCTGGTTTTGTCACAACGCTGAGTTGTTTTTCCCGTTCCCCCCCCCATCCTCACTTCTTGTGCTGCCAACGTAATGGAGCTGCTCATCGGGAGGATTTTTCCATTTGCTGTGGGAAAGTTTCCAGCTCAAGCACTGAGTTGTATTGATGTATAATGACAGGGATCAAAAAGAGCCTTCAGTGAATTGGCTTACGATGCTAAATTTCTCCCTCCCATGACCCCTGTCAGTTCTGACGAAGGTCTCTCACTAAAGAGCCCTCCCAAAGGGATGCTGGTGTCTGCTGGCTTTCTCGGAGATCACGGCAGGACGTGTTTTAACCAGGCTGCACCGTGTGTCCCACTGAGCAGGTCCGGCAGCTGGAACGGAGCATTGGGCTCAAAGATCTGGCCATGGCGGAGATGGAGGAAAAGATCCGCAGCATGGAAGCATCCACTTACGATGGTGTTTTCATCTGGAAGATAACCGAATTTGCCAGGAAGCGTCAGGACGCAATCACGGGCCGCTCTCCTGCAATCTTCTCTCCAGGTTACTGCCCACAAAATTGCAAAAGCCTTTTGCATCTCAGCTGGGTGTGGGGTTTGTAGTGGTGTTTGTAGCAGGGGAGGTGCCGGCAATTCAGATGTACTTCTGTTCTGTCCCCCTTTCCTTGTGGTGCCTGAACTGCTTTTTTTATTTATTTATTTTTAGCATTGGGCTAAGTGAAACCGCTGCTGAAAGAGGTGGCTTTTTGATTGCAGAAGACCTTTTTTTATTTCTCATGATGGAGAATGTAACCTTCTTAGCTCTGGAATAGCCCTGTATAACCCTTTAGTTAAATTTAAAATACTAGGAGATCATAAAACCAGCAATAAAATGGTTAAGGAAGGGAGGAAATATATACTAGAGCCCCAGAAATATATTTTAATGCTGAAGTCACGACAGTGCAAGAGACAATGTCTAAATAAAGTCCAAACCATGCCTAGGGAAGTGCTTGAATATCTGTTAGAGGAAGGGGCTCTCCTTGCAGAACTGTCCCAGCCCAGCACTGCTCTTCCTCTTCCTAAAAAAGAAAATCTTGGGCAGTGGTGAGCAGTAGGTCATTATTTTGTTTGCTTATGAAAGCACTTCCCAGACTCGCCACCGTAAGGTGAAACCATCTCTTTTTGCACAATTTGATTGCTTGGTGGGGAGCTCCCCTCAGAGCAGATTGGTTGAGGAGGGGGATTTGCTTGGGTCTGAGCGTGCTGGAGAGCCTTCTCGGAATACCCAGAGCTGCATGCAGACCTAGAGCACCTTACACCTGCTTCCTGGTGCTGTGAAAAAGCAACTGAATTTTTAAAACTACT
Source organism: Bartramia longicauda (assembly GCA_028566575.1). NCBI lineage: Eukaryota > Metazoa > Chordata > Aves > Charadriiformes > Scolopacidae > Bartramia > Bartramia longicauda. The sequence continues at coordinate 12,680,274 of JAOXNH010000007.1, forward strand.
TCAAAATCTGTTTTCTGGGTGAAGGCTGTCCTTTTTCTCTTGAAAAACTGAAACAAAAAAGGGATTCCCCTACTTGAGGTCTTGAGGGGAACTAAACTGCTACTGAAGCTGCACATGCAATTAGCATTTCCTTTTCAAAGTCAGCAGCAGCCGTGGAAAACCCCTGCTCTGCGGCCCCTTTGGGACGGGCAGCATTTCCTTCCTTTTCCCAAAGCTGACAAGTCTGCTTCAAATCTGTTTTGTTTGGATTGGAGAGAGGAGCTTAAATCCTGCATCCTCTCTGTCTCCCGCACTGTGCTTGGGAGCTGCCTGCCCTGGATGTCTCCAGGGGCGATGGTTTGGAGGGAGGTGCTGGACGGAGCTGAACCTTGTCCTCTGGCCATGGGTGTCTCCGCTCACTGTGCCCCAGCTCAGAGGCTCCTCAGGCCCCTCCATGGGCTGATGCCACCTGGGTTCCCAGTGGTGGGGTGGGATTTGTTTTTGTAGGTTGGAGAATCAACTCAGCTGGTGGAGGGACGAGTATCAGAGTCAGCCCAAGGGAGGGAAAGGAGTGAAACCTCCCTGAATGCAAGAGGCTCCATACACCCAGATGTTTGAGTCTCCATGCTCTGGAGGCACAGTTCCTCCTGAGGCTGCAGCTCCTGGTCGCGCGTGTCTCCTCCTCGCTGCGTGAGCCAGTCCCCGTGCACGCAGTGCCAGGGCAGCGAAGGCTGGGCTCAGCGCCTTTATCAACTCTTCAATCAAAGGAAAAACATCTTTGCTGGTCACAGACTGTTCTTTGTGTTGCTGGTTGATCTCTGCAATCTGCTCGTGACAATCTTGTACGTGGCTGGAGGGGACCGGAAGGCGAGGGCTGTCTCTGCCTGACGTTGGGATGGCTTCTGGAAAGGACAGGGCTTGTTGTTTTTTTTTATCTTGCAAGTGCAAAGTACAAGGCCTTGTTTCCTGCAGTAGTCAGTTGTGTCATTTAGGCAAGAGATCCTCGTTCCTGGTGCTGCTTTAGCTGAGAAAATTAGGCTGAGAAACAAGTGTTTCTTTTGGAGGTGGGGTTTTTTTAATCTTAGAAAGTGAAGCAAATAGACTAGTCCTGTTCAGTCTGGGAAGGAGAAAGCTGAGGTGAGAGAGGTCTGGGTTGTGAATGGGATGAAAATTCAGAAAGGGAAATGAGTACAATTGTTTAGTTTGCGTTTAAACATAAAGGCAAGGAAATACCAAATGAAATCAGTGTTAAAGAGAAGGAAGTAGAGTTACCACTCGCGTTGTGACGACATGACATGACAGCCACAGGATTTTGTGAAGGGCAAAATTGGAGTTCAAAAAGGCAAATCTACACAAGAAAGGTTCGTCCAGGGCATGAAACGGGACAGCCCGAAGTGAAGCTCCTGCTGGAAAGCCACCGTGAGACACTGGGGGTGGTTTTCTGGGCTTTTGATTCGCTTCTGATGCCCTTTGCCTTTGCAGGGGCCAGTGGGAAGGAGGGTGCCCTGATCTCTGCTTTGGGCTGGCGCTGTGGTGCACAAGATGTTTAGCATTCTGCCTGCCTTGCTGCCTTCCCTGGGTACTCCCACTGCTCTGGAACCATCCTTCCTCCAGTTCCCCACCTGGTTGTATGTTCACAGGGTTACCAGAGTGCTGGGAAGCCCCAGGTGGGTGGTGAGGATGTGCTGCTTGGATTAGCAGAGGGTGGCATCTGCCCTCAAAGCCTTTGGGTGGAGAGGAAGGACTAGAGGAAGTGAGTTGGGGGGTTCCAGGAGGGAAGCGGGTGACAAAGCCCTGATCTCTTGCTCCTCTCCCTTTGGAAGAGCACGGTGTCTCTGCCAGCGCTGGTCTGACTGTTCATGAAAGTGCACCAAGCCCTGCAGTAAAATGCCAGCTCTGGTCTCCTGCCCCGTGCCCTGAGCCCGCTGAGCCCCGCCGTACCCGAGGCCCGTGGCTCTGTGCCGCTGTGAGAGGGCGGTTTGTGGCAGGTCCCCTTCTGAAACATATTTCTGTGGCCCTGCACGGGTCTGGTACAACAACACGGGCATTCCCAGAACTGCTGGAGAAGGAGAGAGCCTGAGATCCTGGAGCCCGTCCCTGGCCTTCCCAGGCCACGCAGAGTGGCTTGGATCCTGATGGGAGCCTGAAGCTCTCTTGCTTGACCCTCTGCCCCCGTCAGAGGCAGTCATGTTACGGTGAGGGTGAGTGGGTGCTGGGGATGGTCTGCCCCCAGGCAGGGTTGTTTTGGGGGAAGAGGTCATTTTGTTGTTCCTCATCAGTGTTATTGCCATGAGCTGCAGCTCCTCTAGCAGTTGTGTGTGGCACAGCTGGCGGGTCTGGGGCCATGTGGTGAGGAGCGCCCAGCTCAGCTCCATCTTCAGGCTGTGCCCAGGACTCTTGTGCTGCCGTGGCCAGGGGGAGAGAGCCCAAGGGGCCGGCTGGTGCCTGCTCTGTGCCATGTGCTCTGTGGCTCGGATAGACCAGGGGCCTGGGGCTTCGGAGCTTGGGCTGTCTCCAGGCTGGTCTAAGATGGCATCTGACTGTTGTTTGTGGCTTTCCAGACCACCTCTGTGGTGCGGGTATTTTAAGATACAGACCTGGTTTCTTCCAGGATCTGAACTTTGGAGTCCTCAGAGTTCAAAGGAACCTGCTGATGCCAGGCTTTGCTGGGTTTGATACTCACTGTGTCCGTTTTGCGACTCTTTGATAGCTTTCTACACGAGCAAATACGGCTACAAGATGTGTCTGCGTGTTTACCTGAACGGGGACGGCACCGGGCGTGGGACCCATCTGTCCCTATTCTTTGTGGTGATGAAGGGACCCAACGATGCGCTTCTGCGGTGGCCCTTCAACCAGAAGGTAGGTTTGGGACAAAGCCTGCTGTGCCCAGCAACGCGCCTCTCTAGTTTTGCACCTACTTGAGCTTCTAGGCATGGTTGGTCTGGCCTACTTAGCAAGCAGAAGTTGTTGCTCTTGCTTTGCAAAGGAAGGACTTTGATATGTCGGCTGCCCGGGGGATTCCCCGGTCACACCGAAAGCACCAAGCGTGCGACAGGGCATGAGATGGCAGAGGCTGTGGCAGGAGAGCAGCAGCAGCAGCAAGTTTGGAAAGCGAGTGGAGCCTCTGCCTGAATTCGGGGTGAGGGAAGGTGGTTGTGGCCTCGGTACGTGGGGCACAGCTGATGCTCACTCGGCATTAGAAGCTCAGGTGAGGGTTCCCGGACATGGCAGTTTGCGGAACACCTCAAGGCCGAGCGGGCGAAGTGTTGATGCAGAGAGAGGGGACGCCTTTTTTTGCAGGGGAACAGCAACCTGTGACTTAAGGAAATACCCATGTGGGGTGTTGGTGCTGGGAGCAGACACCATGCCAGCCGGTTGTAGGCTTTGGGAGTTGGTCTGAAAGCCCCATGCTGCCACACAGCAGTGACAGGGCAGGATGTGGGAAGGTTTCTACAAAACGTCACTGAGATGATGTTCTCTGCTGACCCTACATACAGGCGTTTCTCAGCTTTGTAGGCACGTGGTGGGGCTGTGGTTGCTTTGGTTCGTGCACGTTTAGCAGGCGGCGGTCGCTGCGCTGCGTTTCCACGTGCTTTTTATTCAGCCGCTCTTGTATGTTTTCATGTTTTTCCCCAGGTAACCCTCATGCTCCTGGATCAGAACAACCGGGAGCACATCATCGATGCCTTCCGACCCGACGTGACATCCTCCTCCTTCCAGCGACCCGTCACAGAAATGAACATTGCCAGCGGCTGCCCGCTGTTCTGCCCCGTCTCCGTGATGGAAGCCAAGAACTCCTACGTGCGTGATGACGCCATCTTTATTAAAGCCATCGTTGATCTCACGGGCCTCTAACCCTCCTCACCTCTGGGAGCAGTGAACGCAAAGCCAGCCCCGAGTGGGGCATCCCCCTCTTGTGCTGCACCTCAGGCAGCACTTGGAGCAAGGAGGGGGCAGAAAGCGGAAGGGGAAAAGCCCTTCCCAAAAAGGGACCTTCGCTCTGAGTGGAAACGAGGTGTCTGATGGGAACCCTCTTCCCTGGTGTCAGAGAGACCTTCCCTGAGAAGAGGTTTGGGTGGACGTTTGCAGTCTGCGGGGTACAAGAAGATCTGCAGGGACTTGGGTGTCTGAACTGCTGCTGTCTGGGCTCCCAGTGGAAACCAGTGCAGCTCTTGCTCTACCAGTTTAGTGCACATCCTCAGTGCTGTGTAGTAAAACAAGGGTTTGGCCTTCCCAAGCACCACCTCGTGTGGATGTTTGGCTCAGCCGTCTAGGATTTTCTTCAGAGATCTGTGTTCCTGGAAGTTTTGTGTGTGGAGCGGCACGGCTGCTCTGGGCCTGGGTGGCCGGGCAGGGTGTGTGACAGACTCGGGGTGAGCCGGGCAAGAGGTGCAAACTGTTTGGCTGCTGTTTGGCTGCTGTCGGTGTGTGCAGCGAGGGCAACTGAACCCAGCGGCGCGGCAGGTGGGAAGCGGTACCCTCTGGGCTCTGCTGGGTGATTGGGGGGTGTTTCTGTGCCCTGAGCAGCACAGGACAGGGCAGGCAGTGCCCGCTGTCAGGGAGGGAGCGTGGGGCAGCACCAGGGATGCCCGAAGTGAAAGAGGAATGAATTTTCCCTGCAGACTGCTTGTCCTGTCCCGGGAGAGGAGGGTGATGCAGGACTCAGTGCAGGACTTGAGCCTCCTCCACTCCTCCGGGTGGACTTTTAGCCAGACTCTGCCATTCTCTGCCTGCCTGTGCCTCAGCAGCGCTGGGCAGGGTGATGGCAGTGCTGGACCCTGGCTTTACTTGCACACAGATGCTCCTGGCCTGGCTTACAGTCCCATCTTGGTGGCTGCAGCAGCACAGACACACCAGCCTTCTCAGGTGCCGTGCTCCAGCTCTGCTGCCACCATCCATCCACACGGGCACTCTCACCTCTGTGGCTGTGGCACTGAGGGATGAGGCAGGTCTCTTGTCCCCCTTTGTGGTGGGCGGCTGTTGGCCAGGCCCTGCCCTCCCCAGGCTCTGCCTTGCCCACCAGCGGCAGCTTTCCCCTGTCCTTCCCTCAGCTTTGGGAGCAGCATGGTGCTGGTTCCTGGTGATTGCATACTGGAGCGCTCTCTGCTCAGCCCCTCACTGAGCCCGTAGCCACCTGGCTAGGACCTGGGGTGGCTGATAAAGTCCCTGAGTGAAGTTTGCTGTCCCCTTTTTGTCCCTGGGCTCCTGTCACTGCTCCCTTCTGGGCAGCAAGTGTTCAGCACCCGGGAGGAGGTCTCTGTGTTTGTAGAGAAAAACCTGCTGCCCCGTGCCTGCCTTGTGGCTGGCTGGGCCCTCTGGATTTGTTTGTGGTGGCCATGAGGAGCTCTGGGGCTGGGCTGGGCTCCGAGATTTCCCTGCCTTTTCTGCCCAGGCTCCTCTTACCCCGGTCAGTGTCTGAACGGGCCCCAGGAGAGGTTTTGTTTGTCACAGGAGCCCACCTGGCAGTAGCAGTCCAGGACCTGGCCAGAGGGGTGGGCAGCAAGACTGGAGAGGAGTTACCCTCTTCTTCCTCATGGCTGCCATGGAGGAAGGCCCGAAGCCCCTCTGTGCCAGCAGCTCTCTGCCTGGTGCCCAGCCTGATGGACACAGAGCCCCCTGCGCTTGTGTTCTGCTTCCACTTCTGCTCTGGCCTGGCCCCCCCCCGTGGGGCCATCATCAGTGGAGATGGGCTGTCACCTGGGGAGTCCTGCTGGAGCCGACTGTCCCCCTGGGGGCTAGCACTGCCCTGATGCTCCTGGGCTGCTTGGGGGGGTTCCTGCTGCTGTCTGGGGAGCTCGGAGGGTCCCTGATGTCCTTCTCCAGGCGGGCAGGTAGCTGAGCTAAAAGGTACTGTGCTGGCTGGGGCCTCTCCCATGGCTGGGAGCCCTCCTGCCATGGCTGCTGTGACACAAGGGCTGTCCCTTCCCCTGGCAAGGATGTGGGGCCGGAGCTGCCTGCTCCCTGCCTTGCCGCAGCCCCCCGGGAGCTCTTGGCTCTTCTTGGAGGTGGAAGAGGGGTGGCAGAGCCCTTTCTTTGGGCTCCCTTCCAGCCTGGCCTGGGGGAGTGATGCCCCCTGTGTTGCCGCCCTTGCCCTGTTGTTTTAGGAGGAAAGAAAAAGCCTGGCAAAGCCCCAGCCCTGCTCCCACCTGTAGCAGCGCTTCCTAGCCAGACCCCAGCGAGCTCCCTGCCCCACAGAGGCTGGGAAGGGCCTGGGAAGGGGGAGGGCAATCAGCTCCACTCATTTAGCCGTTGGGAATGAAGGGTGTGATATGGGGGGGAGGCTTGGTCCGAGTTGGTGTGAATGTGTGTGCTCTGGGGGTCCTGGATACACAAGTGCCTGCAGGGGGGCCAGGGGGTCTGGCCAAGGGGTGCTGGGTGGGGGTCTGGGCTGTTTTGGGGGGGTGGGTGATGGTCCTGCTGCCCCAGCGGGTGCCTGGAAGGTGGGTGGGAGAGTCCATACTTCGAGCATGGATCAGGCTGAGCCCTTCCTGCCCATGGAGGGGACACGGGGCCAGAGCGGGGTACAGCAGGGGTGACAAGGACACGGCAGGGCAGCCGCTGTGACAGGAGCCCGTAGGAACTGCGGTACTTCTTTTCCCTCAACTGTAGCTGAGGAGAGAGAGATCCGGTGCTGACAACACTTTCTGGTCCTTTTCCACTTTTTGGCAGCTCTGGTGGGTGCAGTGGCTGTTGTCGCGTGTGTCCCTCGCACAGCCTGTGTGCTGCAGGGCAGGGCTATGGCACCTTCCCGGGCACAGCTCTGCCATCCTGGCTGGCACACGGGCACTTGGCATAAGCCACCACTGGAATTTTTTGTGGGGTTTTTTTTTTCTTTTTCTTTTTTTTCCTTTTTCACCACAGCTGTTGGAGAACACCCATTGCTGCCTGGCACTGGGAAGTAAGTTGTTTTTTTTTCCCTTGAGGATGTAATAATGGTCAAAAGCACTAATAAAAGCAGTTGGATGAGTGTCCTCGGGATGGAGGAGGCTGCACGGGCTGGAGGAGGAGCAGGGGCAGCATCACCTTAATGTGGGGGTTCTTTCTGTGCTGAGAGCTTTCCCCAGCCCCTGCTGCCCTGCAGGAACCGCAGCTGGCAGGGCTGGGGGGTGGGGAGGGTTGAGATTGTGCCCAGCACCAAACTGGGGTGCAGGAGCTCCTGGAGGGGGGTGACTGGCCCCAGCCTGGCTGCTGGAGCTTCACCCATAGCGTCTGGGCACGGGGCTGGTGGGAGCATAGAATCATAGAATCGTCCAGGTTGGAAGAGACCCTTGGGATCATCGAGTCCAACCATCTTCCCTACTCTACAAA
>JAOXNH010000007.1:12687660-12698813 GCA_028566575.1 Bartramia longicauda
GGGAATCAGCACTCCTGCTTAACTTGGTGTCATCTGGGAACTTGCTGATGATGCACCCTATGGCCTTGTCGAGATCATCAATAAAGACGTTAAACAGAAATGGGCCCAACACTGAGCCCTGAGGCACACCGCTTGTGACCGGCCACCAGCTGGATTTAACTCCATTGAGCACCACTCTGGGAGCAGGGAGAGGCAGCACTGCTGGCACCGCAAAACAACGGGAAGGCAAACACACCTTGTTACACTCATGGCCCTGGTGTTGGCTGAGAAAGCAGCTGCTGAGTTCCTCCAGGACATGCTGATTTTTGGGAGCGAAGTGCCCGCACTGCTCCCACCACCCTTGCAGGAGGCCCCGTCCTGGCCCTCCCCCCCACCCCCGGGCTGCAGAACCAGCCGAGGGGCTGGGGGGCAGTGGCATGGCCGCAGAAGACAAATACAAGGGGTACCCAAAGGGGCCTGTCCCCTCCAGGGAGCAGCCAGACCTATTCCATGCAGGTGCAGCACAACACACCAAGGAGGATGTGAAAATGCATTGGGGACAGTGGTAGCAGCAGCACAGGGACAGCCCCAGCGCTCGCTCCCGCTTCCCTGCTTAGAAACCAAGGGAGGACACGGAGAAGCTGGGCTGCTCCAGCCTCTGTGCTGTCCCAGAGCCTGCTGTGTTTGGCCTTGGCAGAGAAAAGCTTTCCCAAGGCTGCCAGGAGCTGCTGCTCCCCCTGGGCCGGGCTGTCCCATCCTCTTTCCTGAGGGCAAAGAAGATTTGGGCAACTCTCTGCCTCTCTCCTCTCCTGCTGGCTCACAGCTCACTGCCTGCACCGCTCAGCCCAGGGCACGTAGCCCCAGTGGCTCAGCCACCTCTGGAGCACCCCAAGGCGGCAGGCACAGCCCTGGGACGCTTCTGGCTGCAGTGCTGCTTCAGCAGAAGAGCAGCCCTCAGAAAAACAAACTCGCATTGCAGAGATGCTTCAGCAGAATATTTATTCAATGCCATAGTGAAGAGCAAAACTCGGTACAAACATAAACCCTCAGTGCCTTGCTCACTGCTACGCCGAGCCAAGGGGAAGCCATTTCACAGTCTCGGGGGAGGAAGGTAGAGGCTGTTCCTTTGCTGTGTGACTGGACAGAGCTGGATGTGGATCCTGTGCACACACACGTGAACGACTCCCTTGTTTCTGGAAGTCCTATGATGACAGAAAATTTGGGTACAGGGGTTTTGGATGAAGCCACAGGCAGCTGCTGGGGCAGAGCAGACCAAGGGTACAAACCCTACTGCCAAGCACCACAGGAGCCGTTAAAGCCATCGATGCAATCAGGACAGTGTCTGCTGCCTCCCTTACGTCTATTTCCAACCCAAGGCTGTGAGTGGCACAAACAACTGCCCCTGGTGCTCCCAGGGGAGCCCCAAAACACCTCCCCCACGTGCTTTCTAGAGCACAGCTCCCAGCGATGACTGCTTAATTTTAGACCCTCACTTGGGTGGCTGCTGGAGGAGAAAAGCTTCAGGGACAGATAGAGAGTAAACACCACTGAGTTTGTAATTGCTTCAAGTGAGCAGCTCCGCCGTCAGAGGGGTCCCTGCAGGAGCCAATCACCAAACCCTGCTCAGTCATTCCGGGTGGAAGGAAGCTTATTTAGGTGTCACTCAGGCAGGAGGGCTGCGTTCCCCCGGTCACCTGGGAGTGAACCCCTGCAGCCACCCGTGGGCACCTGCACCTATTCACAGAGAACATACCAAGAGAACCTAAAGTGCCACAACTTGAGTAGTGTGGGAGGGAGGTGACCATGAGACCCACCAGCCGTCCTCACAGCCGCTCCCTTGGGAAGGGACAGCAGATCCCCTACAATAAATACGTACGTTGCCAATGCCGGAGCTTATTTAAGTGCTACTCAGCAGAGGAAGACGGAGGCAGAGCCAGCAGTGTGTTACCACCAGCCCTCCCCACTCTCAAGTTGGGAAACTGGCAATACCAACACGTAGTTCTAAGAGAAGGTATCGACAGGGCACTGGCTGCATCCCCAAGGGCCATGTGAGACGCCAGTGAGGACACCAGCCCTGCCTGCCCGCTGCCCCCCCGACCCTACTGCCCCCCATGGCCAAGGTGCCATGGGGAGGAGGCACTCGGCGTTACCCAGCAGCCTGACTAGTTGCCTGTGGAGGTCTGGGACAAACAAACATTAATAAAACTACTATATTAAAAGAGTCCCGCAGTGAGGCAGCACAGCGCCGCCGCCTCTGCCAAGTGCTCTGTGGCCGGCAGCTCCAGGCGAGGTCAGCCACGTCCCAGCCTCAACCAGTACAAATGCTGGAGACGTGTCCCAGTCTGTTCTCAGAGACCAAAGCTCACCCAGAGAGCTGTGACCAAGTAGCAGCGTTCGTGAGAAGCTGTGGGGCGCCCACCCTGCAGTGACCAGCTCGGGCTGCCACCAACCAGGCCCAGGAAGGGGCCCTCAGCTCTTACATTCTGTCTTTGAAGCGGATGCTCCGAGGAGGAAGCAGTTCCCGCCGCTGGGGTCCCTCCCGACTCAGCAGATGGGATTTGTGTGCCCAGAGCTCGTCTCTGTTGCGCAGGGCTCGAAGCTCTGCAAGCTCCAGAGGAGGTGGCTGCAGTGAGGAAGCTGCAGGAGCAGGTGTACCCGGGTTCAGCTTTTCTGGTTCATGAGCCAGGAGAAGAGCAGTTTCCTGGGCCTGGGTTTCCTGGCCTGCTGGACACGCACCGTGCGCGGGGAGCGCCAGACCTTGATGGTGGTGTCATCGCTGGCTGTCAGGAGCAGCTCCTGCTCCACTGGGCTGAATGCCACTGAGTTAACCACGTTGTCATGCTGCAGTTTGGCCAGGCAGATGTTATAGTGCCGGTCCCAGATGTAGCCATGGCGGTCCTCTGCCCCACTGCAGGGGACAAGACACCAGTAAGGAGTCACCCCAGCAGCCTCAGTCACCTGCTGCTCCTGACCTCCTTCCTCCTGTGCAGGTGGAGGCAGAGGGTGCCCCAAGCCTCCACCTGCACCCCATCACCCATGAACTTCAGCCTGGGCACCCCAGCTCCCTCTGGGATCCAGAGGCTGTTTTGAAGAGCCCCTTCAACTGGCCCCATGGCACCTGTTGCCTGCAGCCCCCAAGAAGGCTACTTGCCACCCCCTGCCAAACATGCTACAGCCCAAAATTTCCCCTTTCCTCCCTGATTTCACAACAGGACCAGGGCACACAGCCTTTACCAGCAGCCTCTGATTCAGCCCCCCTCCTCTGTACAAACCTCCCGTTTCCTGCTCTGCTCACAACACACGGGAGTTCCCAGCACACAGCCCAGCCCCCGCTTGCACAAGCCACCCCACAGTGCCGGCCCCGAGGCCCTCCCGGACATGGGGTCAGGATCCTGCCCACCCCCCATCGCCCCACACCTTGCTACAAAATCCCTGCTGACATCCAGGAAGATGAAGAAGCATTCCTCGTTGGGCGTGTAGGCCCGATGCGCGCGCAGGGCTCTCTTCACCTCCTTCATCGTCTTCAGGTCGAAGACGTGGAGATCAATCTCCTCAGCGATGGGGGGTGGCTGCATGGGGTCGGAGATGACACAGTCCCGAGGCCAGGCACGGCTGTTCACGTACAGGTACCTTGCGGAGGGGACAGAGGGGTTACCCTGCACCTCCCTGCATGAGACGAAGCTCAGAGCCCCAGTTGAAATGGCGCAGTGCAACCAGGCTGGGCAGGGACCAAGCAGTTTCTCTGGTCCTTAACAGCCTGCAGCTCTGCTCACTAAAATCCAGGCTGAAACACTGGAATGTGTCACCGAACGACTTCTTGCCCCATTTGAAAAGGAAAGGGCCACCACCGTTCAGACAGTGGGCCCTAGGGGTGAGGTCAAGCCTCTTTAATCCTGTTAAAACCAATTTTAAGGATGGTGGCCTATTGATCTGCCTCAGGAACAAGACACATGCAGGTGAGCAGCTCCACCAGGAGCTCTTAGAAGGCTCCGTGTCTGACCCTGTCCTGAATAGGGCTCAGCAGCACAGTGGGAGGACAGCTTTCCTGCTGGGATCTGGGGAAATGCTCCAGTAGGGCACATGACATCAGCACCAGGACATAAATGGGATGTGAATGGGCAGAGCAGCCTACGCAGGCACTCTGCTCTATCCGCTGCAGGCATTTCTTCTCCGGTTCTCCCCCAAAACCCATAAGCCACCATCACCCACCCCACGCTGTCCAAGGTCCGCACTGACCCCCCCCATGCTCACCTGTGGTCAGGGGAGAGGCCCATCCCGATGATGTGCCCGTGGATGTCGATGACGTGATCCAATGAGTCAAAGAACTCATCCGAGCGCCTCTCCTCCCCCAGCACTGGCCCAGCAGTCGTCATCTGATGGGGCAGGATCCTTTTAATCCCTTGGGGATAGAAAGCAGAATCAGGTGGATCTGAGGCTGCTGCCAACAGACAACAGGGCGGGTGGAAGTCCCCAGGCTTCAAGAAGGGGCTTCCCTTTGTGCTCGTAAGGAAGGAGAACTGGCTGGCTAGCTGAGGACGGTGACAGGGCTGCTGTCCCTGCCAAGCTCCTTCCCGCTCTCACAAATGGGCAGTGTCCTGCCCGAGAGCACCCCAAGTGACACGCTGGCATGTTCAACCGTGGCCAGGGAGATTCCCAGCTCCGGGCTGCTGCAGCCACAGCTCACTCCAAACCCAGCCGACGCTGAAGCCAAGGAAGCTGCGCTGGTCCCCAAGACACTCTGTCTGCAGGAAGGTTTTTCTCTGAAATGAATCCTTGGGCTGGGCCCGTTCCTTGCAATGCCCAGCCTGGAGAAAGCCCAGCAGATGCGCTGGCTGTGGCAGGGCTTTCCCTCACCACTGCCAAGCAGCAGCCCCAGAAAGCTCCAAGAACAGGGATTTAAGCCCAAACTGGGCTCAAGTGCTTTATAGCTTTTGAACTTCCTGACCTGCGTGCTATGGGTCACCCTCTCTCAGCCCTAGACAGGTCCCAAACACAAACCATCAACAGCAGCTTCGTGGAGGACTCCTATGAGCCTCAGCAGCTCTTGGGCACACATGGGTTTAATCCTCAGCGGGTCCAAGAGGACCTGAAGAGGGCCCATCCCATCACTGCTCTGAGGGAATCGCTGCTGAACACCCTGGATTTTAGCTCCCTCCCACACACCAGCAAGGTTGGAGTGACACCACACTGCACCTCAAGCCCAAGGCCCCTCACAACATCACTGCATCTGAATGTGGGCAGCTGAGGACCTTCGCTTTTCCACCCAACTGGCATTGCTTGCCATCCTCATTCCCACAGCACTACACTCCCAGTTCCAAACCCAGCTACGTGTCCCACACACACACATACAAAGCAGCGGAACAGGCGGCTCTGCCAGTGACTCAAGCCTGCCCCTTGCACGAGGGAGACAGGAGCTCAAAGGAAATTGCTGCAGAAACGCTGGCTGCAGATCAGGCAAGATGCACCGATGCCCAGGAGCCGGGAGCGCGGCTCCCATCACCAGCTCCAGCCTGGCAAGAGACGAGCACAACAGCGAGCTCTTTCAAGTACCAGTTCCTCGGGGGCTGACAGCAGATGCACAGAGGCTGGTTCGACACACAAACCAATGGGCAAATAGAACATTTTGCAGTGATTCACGGCTGGGAGAGGAGCCAAGGCAGGGTTTGTCCTTCTGAACAGCCAGTCTGTGCCACGGGCACCGGCTGCCAGCCAGGGAGTCACCGGAGTTCAAAGCCACCAAACCCCACGGCCCTGGGAGGCTGCACTGGGAGTTGGAGTCTGAAGGCAGATGCCACCTCTGCGCCACGCTCTGCCTTCACGCACTGCAGGTCCCAGCCCAGGAGGCAGCGTCTGCTCAGGTCGGATCAGGCTGCAGCCACTGCTCCCAGGGCTGAGCCAGGGCAGACCACCTGCCATTCATCCGAGCCAGCCCAGGGACCACCATGGCTGGCTGCGGACCCCGCATGGACAGCAGCAGAGCTACACTCAGGCCAGGTCCCATCCCTAACTTAGGTGGGTAAAGGCCAAGCGACTCCTCTCCAAGCTGCCTACAGCTTTGGAAGCTGCCTTTCCCTGCCTTACTGGGCTGTACTGGTACAGGACCAAGTAACAGGAAGGTGAGAAGAGCCCACGGCAGGAAAGCAAGGCAGTAATTGTGCAAGCAGCAAAAGGAACTGAAACTGTCTGGCTTTACAGAAGAGATTTTGTGCCCAGAAGCAGCTCCCCTTCCCTCCCCAAATTTCTACTGATCTGTCTGGTCCTTTCCACTGAACTCCTCTGGTAGCTTTAGGGGCTTTTGGAGCAGCAGCCAGACTACCTGCTTCTGCTCATCACTGCACTTATTTCTTATAAATTCAGACTCTGCTTGTTCCAGGGCCTCAACAAGAGAGCCCCGCATGAGCAAGGAAAGTCCTGACCAAAAAAAGGTCACCAGCAGCACCGCTGCCTGGCTTGTGCTGCAACTACAGCCTCTTGTCCCCATCCAAGGAAGGTGAGAAAGCACCAGCAAGCAGCCTGGGATCACTTTGCCATGGAACAGCTCATAACCCACTGTGAAACCTCTCCAATACAAGAACAAGGGTGCCCAAGCGTCGTGCTGAGGCTGAAAGGCCAAGTGATGTGGGGTGATCACACGTTGGGCAGAGGGGGAGGCAGGCGAGGCACTGGGGCAGGCAGGGCTCTCTCTCCCAGTACTCAAGAGCACTGTGCCAGCAACATACACATGAACCCCAGGGTGCTTCAATGAGCCTTGCCCTGATGCCCTCACCACCCCACAAGACAACAGGACTGAGGCCCTTCCACAAGCTCCTATCATGGCAATCACCACCCTTCACATCCACCCGCCTGTGTGTGACTCGTGGCTGATGTCCTTAAGTCAGGAGTTCCTTCTTGATCTTCTGCTCAGCCCTTGCCACAACTTTCTCGTTTGGCCACATGTCAAGCCCAGTAGCAACAAAACAACCCTCAGGCAAGCACTTGTGGGGTGGAACCCCCTTCAGTCACCGGGGCATCTCAAAAGCCTCCCATATCAAGAATCCATCAGCCTGAGCAAAACTGTAACTCACTCACCACAAACAGGCAGCAAATAAAACACGTCTTTTCCAGACTCTAATTCAGAGCGTGGCTGCAGCCCATGCTCCCAGGGAGGCTGGCATGCCCCGGGCTCAGACCACAGCCTTACCTATCTGGTGTGGGGAGTAGGTCAGGCATCCCGTGGTGAAGATTAAGTATTTTGTCTTGCTGTTGCTGTCCGTGGGGAGCAGGTTCGGCTCGGGCGGTTTAGTTCTGCTGCGTACAAACAGCTCAGCCACCTTTGTCTCCAACTCTGTCTCAGTCATGGCAGGCCTCACTCGGCCCTCCATGATATCATCAAAGAACTGCTGCAGCCCATCCTCTGCTGTCACACCCCCTTCATCTGGCAATTCCTGTACTGCTGGCTCCAGAGTCTGCTTGGGCTTGGCCTCCTCTTCCTCGCTGTCACTGCCAAGATCAAAGACTGGGCAGGTGGAAGAAGCAGCCAGCTGCTCCTCGTAGTCCAGGAGCAGGTCTGGGGAATCGTACCGGCTGCAGTCAGCCACCATCACGGTCCGGATAGTGCTGGCATTTAGGTTCTGAATTTTGAAGAGCCTCTTCACTACGTTCACATTCTCGGACTCTATGCCCTGCAAGCAGAAGGGGGAAGTAAGCAGGAACCACCTCACTGGAGGGTCACTCCTACAGCTCAAACCAGAAACCACCTGCCCAGACTCTGAGCCCCCGCAGCGGACACCAGCCACACACACAATTCTTTTTGCGCTGCTGTATGGAACGCTGGCCACGAGAACCGGCCCAAGGGGCTGGCCAGCTTGGCTGCACTCCTTCCCAGCTTGGGGGTGGGCACACAGACAAAAACTCCTGCAGGCAGACAACAGCAGAGCGGGAAATACAGAGGCCCAGCAGCCTTGCCTTCCCTGCCCAAGGTCATTAGCTGGCGCTGCTCAGTGCTTTACAGGAATTTCAGGAACAGGCCTCTGTGATAAACATAGGTGCAGTGTGAAGTGCCTCAGCAGAGGCAGAGGACCTCCCTGCTCCTAAAGTTTGCCTGTAGGCCTCAGCAGAACCACTCTGGTTATCCGCTCCCAGGCACAAGCAGGTCTTTTCCTGCTTGTGGTGCTCTGTGGCTGGACTTCAACACCCTCTGCCAAAGCAGGCAAGGTCCTTCCTCACCTCCCGAACAGTTGGAACAGGTTCCTGAACCTCCTGAACAGAGATGGAACAGTTAACACTGTAGTGTCAGCACAGTGCATAGATGTGGTTATGGGAAGGGTCTCTGCTACCAGAGGATTTCACCTGGGGCCAGCACCAATCGTGCTAAAAATCACAAAATGCCAGGACGTGCAGCTGTGAGATTGAGATCCGAGCAGCACACGTGCCAGAGAATGAACAAGCAGCAAACAAGCAGTCTAAGGCCAGCACACACTGATCTCCTGGTCTCAGCACAGCATAAGAGACAGCGCCTGCCCCACAGAAATGCCAGCAAGGACAGGCAGGGCTGAGCTCAGCCTCTCGGCTGCCTCCGGCTCCCGGGAACAACGCACTGAGCTGCCAACTGGGAAAACAGCCATTGCTCAGACACATGCCAGACTACAGCCATCCCAGGCCCAGCTTCATGCTATCGAGAACCTCAGCAACCCTGCTGTGGTTCAGCCACTCTCCTGTTGAGCAACGCACGCTCTAGGGCACTGCAGTGAAGTCCTCATCCCAATTAATGGGGCAAGAGTTAATGGAATCTGGGGGTAGAGTTAGAATATTGCAACATAGCACCGAGCATGGAAAAACCTCATGTAAGGGTTGCCTCAAGCTCAAGATCCTGAGGGCAAGTCAGAGAAGACAAACAGGGAGGACAGGAGGCCTGGACCATTCATTCCCACTCACGCCTCCTCCGCAGCTCTTCCTCCCCAGGAGCCAGCAGGAAGCTGCGCTGCCTGTGGAGCTGGAACAAAAGCACCTCACCTGGAAAGCATTGTTCAGCCACAGCACGGAGCAGGAGGTTATACGCCCAATCCGATGCAGGTTGCCAGATATCAAGTTGGTTTCATTCAGCCAGCAGCCAAACACATCATAGGGCTTATTCCTCACCCTGGAAAGCAGCGTGAAGTTCTCTGCAAGGGAGAGGAAATTCAAGAGTGAGGCAACGGCTCCTGGCAAGGGCTCTGGAGAAACCATGGAAGAAGACACGAGACGTGGATTCAAGTCTCCGTGGGAGAGGCACCGATGCAGCACCTCCACTGCAAGCTGAGCAGACACTGCCCAACCACCGCCCAGTTCCAGTGGCTGCTATGGAGAGAGATTACATCTCTCTTCTACAGAGATGTGTGGAGAAAGCACACACAAGGGAAACAACAAAAAAAAGGGGGAGTCAGATAGAGCCAGACCAGAGCACAATCTAATCTCACAGCCTTTCTCCAAGCGTGGCCCAAAGCAGAAACCCCCAAGGACAAGAACAAGCCAAACACGTACAGAACTTGTTCACTCCCACCCCCAGGGCTTCAGGCCTTTCCGAGCAAGACAGCTGTGCATTCAGCAGCACTCCTTGACTTTTTGCAGAGTGGGACTGTAGCACAGAGACAGCGAGAGATAATGCAGTTGGGATTAGCAAGTTTCATGGAACTGCAGCAGAAGAGGTGAAGCAGACTCAGATGAATGCGCCTCAGAAAGCCACGTGAGACCTCGGGGTGGGACTAGCACCACTTGAGTCAGAAACAGTGACTTCAAGACAACAGGTAACGCAGATAACTCCTGCCTTGCCCAGACTGTCACTTAGAACAGAAGTTAAGTGAGAATAAATATATGCCACGCTGCTTTTAGGTGATGCCATGCTGACCTGAGCAGAGATAAGGCTATCCAGAAGGTTTACTCTATGAAACTGCATTTGGGACCCCTTGCACAGATGATGGGAGGACAAGCAGAGGCCAAGGCCACCACAAGTCCAAAGAGGAAGGGAACCCAGCACCCACCATTTCACACCTCCCAAGGAAGCCCGGGTGAAGGCGAGGGTGGTAGTTACCCATGCTAATTACGGCAATCTCTCCTGAGGAGGAGTTGTGAGGCCCCACAAAGACACCTGACACCAAAAGGAGGGAGTCATCGGAGTTGAACTGGGAGAACTGCGTGTAGCTCCAGTTGTATGGCCTCATGTTGGAGCTGTGCTGCAGGGAGATGTCCAACTCATTGCTCCAGATCTAGAGACAGGTGGACAAACAGTCAGGAAGCTGTTGAGAAGCCTGAGAGAGGTTCCGCTTTATCTGTTCTTAACTGCATCCCAGTCCCAATTTCCCTGTCAATTCCCCTGATAGAAAATGGCCAACAGCTTTGAGAGCAGCTAAATGCAGGACTGCTGCTCCATCAGCCAGTGGAGAAGGAGTTGAGGCAGTGAGTGGCACTGTCACAGCTGGATTTTTCAGCGTGTTCAGAGAGATTTCTCCCAAGACAATCACTCATGCGAGACAACTTCTGCAGTGGATGGTTCTCTCTGCACTCTTTGTTAGACCCACAGCACAACAGGGGACTGATTCGCACCGAGAAAGCGGCCAGAGCCAGGCAGGCACCTCGGCCACCTTCATGTGGGCTGGAGCTGGAAGCCACAGCCCTTGAGGCTACATCTGCAAGAGTCATTAGTTCTGTGGCTTTGAGAACAACTCAGCATCTGCAGGAACCGGCCTAAGTCCAGGGACACCTGGTCAAACCTCTCCTCTCCACAGACTCCCTAAAGGCTGCTCTGGTGGCTAAACCCCACATTATATCAAATCCGGAAGGGTTGTGCAGGGCATGCTGCCACTTTACCTTGACAGTACAGTCTTTGGAGCACGATGCAAACAAACAGCCAGAGTGGGAGAAGCTGAGGTGCAAAACCTGGTCATTGTGCTCCTTCAGGGCCTGTACTTCCACACAAGGGATGGTGTCGTAGAGCCTCTGGAACTCGTCATACCAGGAGACAGCAGCTGTAACACACGAGCAGGGATATGGGACAGCAATGTAAGTGGAGGGAAGCGACGGACCTGAGCTGAACCTGGCAGCCACAGGATCAGTCTTTAACAAAGCGCAGTCTCTGCTGCTGGCAATTTCACTGAATTTTTAGAGTTGGAAGGGACCATAGAGATCATCCAGTCCAACTCCCCTGCCAAAGCAGGGTTGCC
>JAOXNH010000007.1:12702784-12733614 GCA_028566575.1 Bartramia longicauda
TTGACCCCGGCCCTCTGGGCCCGCAGCCGCCCGAGGCTCCCGCCTGGCCCGGCCCCAGCCCTGCTGCCGTGCCCGCCTGACCCTGCCGCTTCCCGGCAGAGTGGGTCCCGCCAGCCCGGCGCCATGGCAGCCCTGGGCACCCTGCTGCTTCTCGGCCTGCTCCTCACGGCCCCACCGGCACTGGGGCAGCGCCCGGGGCGGCGGCAGCGGCCGCCCCCTCCCCAGAGCCCACTGGAGAAGGTGGCAGCTCAGGAGGGGCTCAGCCTCCCCCAGGTGAGGGGCCAGGGGGCACCCAGCCGTCCCCCCCCAAGGTGGGGCTGGGGTGCAGGGAGGTGAGGGGGGGGGATGCAGCCTGTCCCCTTTCGTGTCCCCCTCCAGGGACCCCACAGTGCCACCCCTCAGATCTGCCCTCGCAGCTGGGCCCCAGCCCAGCCATCCAGCACACCCCCAGCCCCAGCTTGGCCCCCCGGCACTGCCCCCAGAGCTGCCCCACAGGGCAGACCAAGGGACCAGGCTGTGGGCAGAGGTGCCAAGTGAGCAGAGGCGGCACGGAAGAAGGGTGCTTGGGGTGGTGGGTGCTCCAGGCAGCAGGGTGGTGGCACCCTGTGGTGGTGGCCTGGCAGACGGTGCCACCCCCGTGCCATGCAGCTTGCAGGGAGGTGGTTCCTGGTCGGTATGGCCTCCCGCTGCAGCTACCTGGCAGAGCACAGCCACCGGCTGGAGGCCACGGCAGTGACAGTGACCGTCCTGGACGGGCAGAGCCTGGCAATCAGCACCTTCAGGAAGCTGTGAGTGACGCCGACTGCTGGGGCCACAGGCAGGGACAGGGATGCTGCAGGCAGGTCCTAGCAGGGCTGGTGCCCTGGGATCGGGACAGGGGATGCTGGATGGGACAGGGACGCTCCAGGCAGGTCAGAGCAGAGTCAGCATCCTGGGATGGGGATGCTGGATGGGACAGGGACGCTGCAGGCAGGTTAGAGCAGAGTCAGCGTCCTGGGACAGAGACGCTGGATGGGACAGGGACACTGCAGGCAGGTTAGAGCAGAGCCAGTGCCCCAACCATGGGCCCCAAGGAGGAGAGAGCTGCCTGGGAGCAAAGTGTGGGTGGGATCTTCACTGGGATGTTTTGTGGGAGAAGTCCTGGCACCCTGCCACCCACATGGCCACTAGCCCAGGGTGGGGGACAGCCAGGCTGGGAAAACTGAGGCACTGATTAGGCACATGGTCGCTCCATGGGTGCCGAGCCAGAGCCCAGCTCTCAGCAGCGGCATGGCTGAGGAGGAGGATCTTCAGCTCAGGCACTGCCTCCCAGTTCAGGGTGGGCTGAGGGGCTGAAGCAGGCTCAGAGCTGCAGGAGCACACAGGGACCCCTCGGGCTCAGTAAGTTTTCAGGCTCTGCGTCTCTCGCCGTGTCTCCATGGGGATCTGGGACGTCTCTTTGCCGCATCTTCCCAGGGATGTCTCAAGAAAACTCATACTGTGTGTGCCCAGGCAATGGGGTGGGAGAGGACCGGGGCTGGATCCTCCCCAGCCTGCGCCGACAGCCTCCTCCTCTCCCTGTACAGGGATGGGACGTGCTGGGAAATCCGGCAGCGCTACCTCCCTGCCCAGGCCCGCGGACGCTTCCTCCTGAAGGGTGAGGGGGGCTGGGCTGGGGTGGCGTGGGGGCTGCAAGGACCGTGGAGCTGGAGCTCCCCAGTCCCGCTCTCAGCAGGGCTTTGGTACCAGTGCCCTCCAAGTATCCCACCTCTGGGGTCTCAAAGTGCCCCAGTGCCAAATGCCATCATGGTGGTGGGGAATGGCACCCCGTGGGGCTGCACCCCCTCTGGACCTGATTTCCACCCCTTGTGTACCCTGCTCATGGTGAAACAAGGCCCCTGGACAGTACTGGGGTTAACCAGAGTTAACTGTGACTAACTGGGGCTGTTCTCTGTCTTTCCCAGGCCGTGGCTCTGGCAGCAAAGTGGAGGTGGTGGTGGGTGAGACAGACTACAGCACCTACGCCATCCTCTATTACCAGAAGGGACGGAGCATCTCCATCAAGCTCTACGGTGGGTTGGTGCTCAGGGTCTCATGGCAGATGAAGGACAGGGGCAGCAGAGGGGTGGGAAGCCCATGCTGGGTTCAGGAGACACCTGCAGGAGCCCCAGAGGCAGGATGGGGTCTCTCTGAGGGTCCTGGTCCCCAGATGGAGAGTTTTGTCCCCAAATGCTGCAGGGGGGTAGGGGGAAGCTGGTAAGCAGCTTCTCTGAGCTGAAAGCCCCCTTGTCCCCGAGCCTTGCTTCAGGGCACACGAGGGGCTTTGGGGCAGAGCTGGAGGCTGGTGACAGCATCTTCCTCCCCGTGCAGGACGGACCAGCCGGGTCAGCGATGCCATCGCAGACAAGTTCGAGCAGCGCATCAAGGCTGTGGGCCTGAACGAAGACGTGACCTACTACTTCCCCCAGTACGGTGGGTGGCACACAGTCCCTGGGGAGCAGGGGACACCCGCAGCACGGGCTGTGCCCAGGAGGAGCCTGGCAGCAGGGGCTGGTGTCCAGCCCATCCAGCATGAGGAGAGGGAGGCATATCCACATGGGTTTGAGCAGCTTGTGGCCCTGTGTCACCCGCAGTAGAGCCACATGTCCCCATGCTGTGGCCACTCCAGGGACAAGGATGCGAAGTGCAAGGATTGGGCTGTGCAGAGCCAGGGAGTCCCAGGTGTCCAGGCAGGGTGACCACCCCGGGCTCTCTCTCTTGCAGGGTTTTGCGACTCCGCAGACGAGTCTCACATCCTCGACGGTGAGTTGTGGGTCCCGGGTGATGTGCTGGGTCCCCCCCTGTGCCAAGCTTGGCCACAACTCAGACACCACCCTGCCCTCGCTGCGGGCTGGGCACTGGGCCAGACCCACACCACACCATGACCCTGTCATCCTGCCCCAGGGGCGCAGGGGGCCTGATCTGACATGGGGAGTCTGTGCCAGACCCTCTCCAACCCCTCAGCTCTTCTCTTTCCCTTCCAGAAACGAAGCCTTAGGTGCAGACAGTGTTGCCGGGAGGTCCCCAGAGCTCAGCCCTGACCTCATCCAGCCCCCCATGGCCATGCAGAACCGAGCTGGGGTTTGGGGAGACCCTGCTGCTGCTCCACAGCACTGCAGCCAGTCCTGGGGCTCCCCGGCTCTCCCAGCTGCACTGGCAGCCATGCCTGTCCTTGTCCTGTACTCCCACAGCTTTGTGTCACTCCTCTGCTCTGTGTCCCGGTGCCCTGCAGCAGCCAGTGACACCCCAATAAATGCCTCGGAGAAGAGTCTGTATCTAGGTATGTCACCCCTCAATCTACCCCAGCAAGGCCAGCACTGCCTCTGCCCTGGGACTGCTGGTGCCCTGGCACTGTGCTCCTGGCCTGGGGGGTGCCAGGGCGGTTCAGGGAAGCCAGGCAGCCCCCTTCACGTATCTCCGTCATCCTCTCCCTGAGCCTCACCCCAGCCATGGGGTTGTGGCAGTTCCTGATTTACTCTCGGGTGCTGCAGCGCACCTGAGTCCGGCTGGTGAGCAAGAGAAAGCCCTGAGCACCTAGCGCAGTGTGGGGAACAGTGTGGTGCTGGATACCCTGGGGCCTTACGGGCTTGGTGGGTGCTGGAGACTGGCACAGGGTCAGCCCTTCCCTGGGACAAGCCAGGAGATCCCAGAGGAGAGAACGTCCGCCCTGCAGTGGTTCTCCTTGCCATCCCCAGGGCCTCCAGGCAGTGAAACACCCCGTTCCCCTGCCCCAGCCCTGTGGATCCCATTCCCCAAGGGGCTGCTGCCTGGCCAGACCCCTGCCTGTGTCCCAAAGCCAGCACCAGGCTGGAGAGCCAGGCAGGGGGTGCCCTGAGCACGCTGCAGGGGCTGGGGGTGCTTGGACCAGGGGTGCAACCAGGGGAGAGGGGCTGCACCTTTCTCCCCTACATGTCCAGCCTGGCTGAGGCTCTCCTGCCATGCGCTTGGGTGTTGTGGGTGAGTGGTGCCAGCTCCCCGGTGCAGGCTGGGCGGTGGGGGGGTCGGGGAGCAGCCCCCAGCAGGCACCCTGCAGCCCCCAGGGTGGGGAGCAGCCCTCTGCCCCCAGCGCCGGCATTTTGCAATCGTAGCGGAAACCAGTAACACATGTTGTTTATCAGGGACTTATGTAAGGGACCGCCACGTGACGCGCCCAACACCAGCCCTGTCCCCGCTGCCCACGTGCAGGGCAGGGGTGTCCGGCTGTGCTCGCAGACCCCCCCCCAGCTGCCTGCTCCAGCCTGGGTGTCGGGGGGTTACAGATCCGGCTCACTTTCTGCCCTGCACCCACCCACACCCCACAAGTATGGTGGAGTGGTGGCAGGGCAATGGGGGGCGATGGGGGGCAGTGGGCAGCCCTGCCCTCCTTCCCAGGGGAGCTGGGCTGGTCCCCAGGGATCCCCCTGCACCCCACTCGGCCTAGCCCACCTTTAGGTGGTGTGAACCCATTTCTGAGGTGCAAATGCCCAGGTTGTGCCTAAGAGTCTGTGATCCACAGCCTGGGTACTTCCATCCTGCCCTGGAGTGGGCTCTGCCTGCCCCCCACTGCCACCAGTTGCCCCCACGTGCCCCCACGTTCCTGAGCTTGCTCCCAGCTTTGCCACCCAGCTCCTTGGGCTGCCCCCCTGCTTTGCCACCCCTAGCAGAGCCGGGAGAGCAGGCACCCCCTGGGCACCCCCTCCTGCTGCCTGGGCAGGGCAGGGAGCTGGGGAAACCTGGCCAGCGGGAGGGCTTTGTGTCCCTGCCCCAGCACAGAACTGCAGTGACACCCGTGGGTGCTCCGTGCCTCTAATGCCCAATGGAGAGGGCTCCTCCCGGCACCCCGCACCCCGCTGGCGGGCTCACACAGAGGCTGAGCCCCCAGCCCAGCATACGGGGGTGGGGGCCCAGCCGGGCTCTCGTGATGCTCAGTCCTGCCTGGCTCAGCTTTTGTTTTGTTTTAATAAATCCGCGGAGCTGGGGCCAGCCCAGCGTGTGGGGTGCAGGGGCAGGCCGGGCTCGCAGCTGGGTACGGGGAAGGGAATGTGCTGGGGGGGAGGGGGGGGGAGGTAGAAGGGGGTTGCCAGGGGAAAAAAACAGCTGTTGTGAAAACAGGCTCCTTACATAAAGTGCCTTGGCAGGACCATGCTGCGGGGAGAGCCGCAGGGCTGATGTTCTGCCCAGCATGGCCAGCCCTGCCCGAACCCTGCCAGACCCATGGCTGCAGCAGCTGACACACAGTTTTCACCCCCAGCCTTCACCCTGTGGGTGATCAGGGTCTCCCCAAATTAAGGGGGGGAGGGGAGGGCAGCTCAGCACCTGCTGGTGACCCCAAACCATGGGGGAGGATGTCTCCCAGCCCCTCTCGGCAAAGGGTGCGGGGTGGCATGGGGGGGTGAAGCACTGTGGGATCTGTCTGGCTGTGTGCCTGTCCCCAGGGAGCTGGGTGTCAGGGCTGCCCAAGGCAGGGATCTGGCTGCCCCCCAACACCCCAGCCCCACATCTCGCCATCGGGCTTCACCAGAGCTGCATCTTGATGGGTGTCACTCCGGCGGGTGGCAGGGCTGATGCTGAGATGCTTCCTTGGGTGATGCAGGGACGTGAGTCAGGGCAAGGCAGGGCGTCCCACAGGAGCACCCGAAGGTGCCCACCAGTCCCACAGGTGGGATCAGGACCTGGTAGGCGCTTGACATTCCCTCCACCTCTCTTGGGCCCCTCTCTGAGTCTGAGTGAGGCCGTCCTTCAAGGAGAGGGCAGCCAGCAAACCCTGGCCCCCGGTCCTGGCCCTGTGCCCGTGGGCCACCCCGGCTGCCTGCACTGGTCCCCATCTGCAGCGCTGGGGGCAGGGAAGCCGCTGCGCTGGCTGCGAGCTGTGTTTTTGCTGTGGAGCAGTTTGGCACCCTGAAGCAAACATGTCATATCAACAGGAGGGAAGCGTTTTCAGGTTCCCCCCCCCTGCCCTTTGGCTTGGGCGCTCGCCCCTGCTCTCGCTTGCATAACGGCACAGGGGGAGGCAGGGCTGGCCCTCTGGGGGCTGCAGCACAGCCTGCCCATAAATAGGGGCCTGCCGAACTCTCCAGCACCGTGGCGCTCTGCCTGCTCCTCTGGATCAGCTCGGCTCGGCGCAGTGGGAGACATGCACGCCACGCTGCTCGGCGTCCTGGGGCTGGCCCTGCTCGGGGCACTGCATGCACAGGACACCATCCCCGTGCAACCCGACTTTCAGCAGGACAAGGTGACCCTGCCTGGCAGGCATCATCTGCATGGGGATTTGGGGTGTTTTGGGGGATCTTCGCCCTGAAAATGTGCGGAGATGGGATTGCAGGTGGATTTGGGGCCAGGGTGGCCCCGGTACTGGGAGGGGCAGGGCGGCTGGTGGACCTGCATCCCCCCATCCCTGAGGAGACCTTGAGGCTGGGGTTTGGTGGCTCCAGAGGGGATGCAGGGTCCAGGCTCCAGCCTGTGAGGCAGGACAGGGCAGGTGTGGGGCTGGGCCATCTGCTGTGCCATGGAGTGGCTGTAGATGCACAGGGATTTTGTAGGAGGTACTGAGCTCAGTTTGAGAGGCAGCATGGCAATGGGTCATGGACCCCTCTCCCCAACACAGACCCCAGCCACCCCCAACCCAAGGTCCCCCCAAAACAAGGGCTGCTGTGCTGGGGGGTTCCACACACCTCTCTGCTCTCCCAGCCCCCGGGTGCTCACACTGCCCTTCCTTGCCCCATGATGGGCAGGACCCAGAGCAGGGCAGCCCCAGCCCAGCTGCACACTGGGGTCCCAGCCCCACAGCCCTGGAGTCCCACTGAGCTGGGGCAGGGGCCACAATGCCTGCTTCCCCAGGGAACCCCCAGAGGGGTCCTGGGGAGACAGAGCCACCCAGGGAGGGGATGGGGATGGAGGCACGTCCTGCAAGGATGGGGGTCTGGCACATCCTGCCAGGGTGGTACCAGCACAGCCCATCTCCAAAGCTGAGAGCTCCGCTCCAAGTGCACTGAGCTGCTGGCCACGGGGACCAGGCTGGGATGAGAAATGCTGGTCCCAGGGTCCTGACCCCTCCTCATGCCCCTGGACAGATGGAAACGACATCTGAGAGCCAGGCCGTTCTGTCACCCCCTCCCTGGGCCTGAGCCAAAGAGGAAGGAAACACCTCGAGTATTGGGCAGTGAAGGGCATGTCGAGAACCAGGACTGTCCTGGCTGCGGGGTTTTGTGTACACCAAAAGCTGTAGCAGCTCCCTGGGGGGACGAGGACCACAGGATGCCATCCTGCCGTGGGGTGCAGGCTGGCAGGGGAGGGGAACAGTAGCCCAGGTGGCTGAGGGATGAGACGGGGGTGTCTGCCGGGCTGGCAACTGAGCAGAGGTTTTGTGCAGCTGACAGGGAGATGGTACAGCATTGGCCTGGCCTCCAACTCCAACTGGTTCAAGGAGAAGAAGCACCTGATGAAGATGTGCACCACAGTCATCTCCGCCACTGCAGATGGGAACCTGGAAGTCACCTCCACCTACCCCAAGTACAAGCATGGGGAGTGGGTGGGCGAGCAGGGGGTGCTCCCCCATGGTCCCATGCCTGGGACTATGGGTGGGCTGGAGCATCCATCCTGGCCCCTCTGATGTCCTCATGCTGTGCTCCCCAGGGGTGACCAGTGTGAGAAGAGGAACAGCCTTTACACCAAGACGGAGCAGCCAGGCCGGTTCAGCTACACCAGCTCACGTGAGTGCCCAGCTCCCAGCCCGTCCTTCTGTGGGACATCCTCTGATGTGCCCCCGGCTCCCAGGCTGGCACTGCTGATGCCTGTCCCTGCTCCTGCTGTCGCTGGAGCATCTCAGGACTGGCTTGGTGCCAGGGGCTGAGCTGTGTCCTCCCTGTCCCCCACAGGCTGGGGCAGCAAGCACGACATCCGCGTGGTGGAGACCAACTATGACGAGTACGCCTTGGTGGCCACCCAGATCTCCAAGAGCACTGGCTCCTCCACCATGGTGCTGCTCTACAGTACGTCTGCCCTGGGACCCCCATGCCACCCACACCCTGGGGTATCCTTGGTTGGGGATCTCTCCCATGGGAGAAAGGCAGCATCATCTCCCAAGATGGGATGGCTGGGTTGGGACCCCCTTCCTGGAGAACCTGTGCCTTTCTGGGCTGCCCACGCCCCAGGGCAGTGTGACCCCTCCCTGAAGGAGGTAGGGGGGCTGTCTCTCACCCTGCTCTCGGCTGCAGGCAGGACGAAGGAGCTCAGTCCTGAGCGCATGGAGAGGTTCACCCAGTTCTCCAGGGAGCAGGGCCTGTCGGAAGAAGAGATCCTCATCCTGCCCCAGACGGGTGAGAGGCTGGAGGGGCAGGGGGGTGGCAGGGAGCAGGTGGTCAACTGGAGGGGGTTGAGAAGTAGACCCTTCTGTCTTCTGCCTGTCTCCCTGTGAGGCTGGCATGGCATCAGCCATGGTGGCTGGGCAGAGCCCCATGCGGGGTTCCTTGGGGGTCAGCAGTCCCCCCCAGCCCCTGGATGAGCTGATCTCGCTTTTCTTCCTCCTGCAGACAAATGCATGGCAGATGCTGCCTAGGTGAGTCCTGCCTCTGCTGGGGCTCAGACCAGCCCTGCAGGGGGGCACTGGGGTGCTCAGAAGCGCTCCACCCCATAAAGCTCGCATCTCCTTCCTGCACCCCTGAAGCTGCTCCTCTCGCTGGGGTCCCCCTTACCCCTGCCGGACATCCCCCACCCCGGACCCATGAGGGCTCTTTTGTTGCCCCAGGCCCTGGGTGGTGGGTGACCACCCACTCAGCATGGGGCTGGCAGGGCTGTGTGTCCCCCTCTCTCCCCCAGCTCAGCCGTGCTTTGCCCCCACCGTCTCTTCCAGGCAGACCCACCAGCTGCTGCCGGCCAGAGCCCCAAGAGCACCACGAGCCCCGTCCCGTCCTGTCCCCAGCACACCCCCAGCACCACAGCAGCCTTCGCTCCCTGGCTTCACACTCCACACCTGTACCCTCGTCCCCATTAAAGCCCATATAAAACCATTCTCCTGCCCTTGTCTGCTGGGTCATTGCAGGGGGAGATCCGATGGGATGATGGGGAGGGGGGAGCACAGCTGGTAGCGGTGGGCTGAGCTGGGGCTGGTCCCGGGGGTCAGGGCTGATCCCAACTCCTGGCTGGGCCCCCAGGGTGGGACCCTGTGTGCACTCACAGTCCATGGCCACAAAACCTGCCCCATCCAGGGAAACGAGGTCCCCGGGGCTGGGACCCACTGGGGGATCCCCTCCCATCTGCCCCCTCAGGCAACCTGGGCTACCCCGGCCTCTCTGCCTAAGTTTCCCCTCCAGGAAACTGGCAGCATGGGGATGGGGTGATGGGCAAGCGCGGGGTGAGGTCTCTCCAAAAATGTGGGGGCGGGATGGACATGAATCAGAGTGATGGCTGTGAGCGCTGGATGTGTCTCAGCCCTGGCTGCTGCCTGCTCTCCATGCCATGAGCCCAGACCCTCGCCAGGAGCGGGATCTGTGCCCGCTGCCAGAAGCCTGGGAAGCCACAACCCCTTCTGGGGGGCACTGGGCTGTGGCTCAACCCTGGGTTAAAACACTGGCCCAACCATCCTCCCCCTTGAGGCAGGATCCATCCCAGCTCTGCCAGACCCTGGGGCCAATGGGCAAAAGCCAAGAGTGGGGCACTGAGGGCACCCTCATCCCCCTCCCCAGACACAGCACTGGGCATGGGCCATCGCCCAGTCCCTGACGTGCTCTGGGCTGGGTCTCACACAAGGCTGCATTCATTCAGGACTGGGCAATTAGAGGGGGAATGGGCCAACAGTGTCACCTAACCCGGCTATGAATTACCCCTGCTCTTGTGTAACCTGTTGCATAAAACGGGGGGGAGGGGGTGCTGCCAGTGGCAGGGGCTATAAAGGTGGGTGCGGGAAGAGGCAGGTCCATGCAGCCTCTCCTGCCTACATCCAGCCCCTGGAGCAAGGATGATGATGGTGGTGCTGCCCAGCCTGGCGCTGGCCCTGCTCTGCCTGCTGCGGGCAGGGGCCGAGGTCCCCGTGCAGCCGGGCTTCGACGCCGAGAAGGTAATGGCACAGGGTGCCCACCCGGCTGGTCCTCCTGGGCTGGAGGGGCTTCCTGGGGCAGGGTGTCCATGCTGTGTCCCTGGCCATGGCCAGGCACCCCCAGGCACAGCTGGGCATCCCCAGGCACCCACTGGTCCCAGCCCTGAGCAAAATTGGGTTAATCCTGGCCAGCTCTTGCCTGCTATGGCCAGACCCAGCAGTGGCCCCACTGCAGGGACGTGAACATTCCTGGGCTGTGATGCCCCAGAGCGAATGATGGCCCAAGGAATATGGGCCAGGCACTGCCTGCACCCTCCTGGCATGAGGTAGGGCAGAGTGCCCCACATGCAGGTGGCAGGTCTCCGTGTTAGGCTGGCTGGTCCCCACAGAGGGTGGCAGTTACCCCCTGCAGGCTGGCAGGTTCTTACAATGGGCTGTCAGGTACCTTATGGTGGTGCCAGGTCCCCCACCATAGGCTGACAGGTCCAGGATGCTGGGTGACAGGTCTCTATGGCTTTCCCAAACCCCATGGTGGTGTCCTGCTGCAGTTTGCAGGGACGTGGCATGTCGCAGCCATTGCTTCCAACTGCTCCGTGTTCCTGAAGATGAAAGATGGGATGAAGTCATCCATCACCATCATCAGCTTCACGCCGAAGGGGGATGTGGCTATGAAGCTCCTCTGGCCCATGTGAGTGCCCATCCTGCTCACCGTGTCCCATGTGGGGCAGGGGACTCCCCTCCTCACCAAGGCAGATTGATGAGGAGCATCGTCCCACAGACCCTCTGCCCCATCCTGCCTGTGCCCCAGCATGTCCCCTGGGCAGGCTGGGCTCCCCCCCTGCCCCCACCCCACTGCCCTCTCATGTGGCGTCCAGCCACCTTTGCCGTTTCCATTTTCCTTTTCCAGGGCGGACAAATGCCAAAAGTTTGAGCTGCTTTTCCAGCGAAGTGGGCAGGCAGGGCACTACATGGGTACGTGTGGGCAGGGGGGGTAGCAGCCATGGGCACCCTGAAACAGAGGGTGGCCATCACTGGTCCCCCGTGCCCGGGGAGAAGTGGGAGGGGGGGTTGGCCTCTCTGCCTCCATCTCTCTGAGTGGCCGTGCTGCGAGTGGGTGCCTGGCTCAGCTGGATCCCATGAGGGTTCCCTTCTTATACCTCCCCTTGGACAAATCTGGGGCTCAGGTCCTGATCCGTGAGCCCTGTTGGGAGCTGTGGAGGTGCCCGGGCTGTGCCACGTTGCCAGACCGGGCACCGTCTGGGGTTCTTTAGCAGCACAAGAGATGAGGGACCTGCGTGTGATGGAGACAGACTACAGCAGCTACGCCATCGTGCATGAGTTCAAGCGGAGCGGACAGGAGCCCCACAGCGCGATGCAGCTCCTCAGTGGGTGTTGGGAGTGGGGACGGGCACCCATGGCTCCCCAGGGGGAGGGACAAGCACCGGGGGGGGGCAGGGGCTGGGCTCTCAACCACCACTGTGGGCCACCATGTTGGCACCCAAGATGCTGGCCCCCCAGGGAATTAATTTTGGGGTGAATGAAATCTTGCACTAAAAATACCCCCGGTTGAATGCGGTTTGAACCAAAGCCCCCCCTGCAGTGTGCAGGTCCGGCTGCAGACCTCCAGCCCCACCAGCCACTCCATTTCACCCCAAGCAGGTGGGACACCCATCCCAAGGGGTTTGTGCCCCTTTGCTGCCAGCCCAGGGCAGCTGTGGGGTGGCCAGTGTCCACTCTGAGCCTCTATGGCTTTGCCCTTGCCCTTCCTGGGGGTCCCATCACCTCCCCGCGGGAGCCAGACCCCTGGCGTGGGGCTTGCTGCTGGGTCCCCCCGACTGACCAGCCTCTGCTTTGGGTGTTTCTGCAGCCAGGGAGCAGGATGTGAGCCCCCAGCTCCTGCAGAAGTTCAAGGAGCTCGTGCCCACTGTGGGCCTGACCAAGGACATGATGGCCATCCTGCCCAAGTCGGGTGAGTGCCAGGAGGGTGTGGGGCGGCACACACAGGCCCTCTGCTTGGGGACACTGCGGTGGGCTCAGGGCACTGCCTGTGCTATGGTCACCCCTCTCTGCTTTTCAACAGATCAGTGCGCCAAGGATATCAGGTGAGTGTGGCCGGTGGAACCTGGATCTCCCTCATGGCGTGGCCTGGGCTGAGCAGGGACTCACAGCCCCCCGGGGAGCCCTCCCAGCCTCAGGGCTCTGCATCACATTGGATTACCCCTGCTCTAACGGCTGACAGTCTGTCCTGCCTCTAATGGTTGTCCATCTGTCCTGCCTCCCTGCAGCTGAAGGGGCCCACACCAGGGCCATGTGTCCTCCAAACCTGGTGGAAATTGGGCTCTGCTCCCCCATCCATGGTGTCCCTTCCCATCCACCCTGGCCAGGCTCTGCCAGACCTGCTGCCCTGTGCCAGGATCACGCCTCACCCTCCTAAATAAATAGGTGCAGAAGCTGCCCTGGGGCTCAGTGTTTTTGTTGGCAGGAGAAGGGGTGTTGCCTGGGTCCCCAGGCACCCTGAGCCCAGGGGTCCTGGACCCGACCCTTCCTCTCAGCACCCCAGGGGTGGTGGGGGGCTCCTTGTCTGCATTGTTTGCTGCGCCCAGCATGGGGAGGATGCAAAGCAGAGGATGGAGAACAGTGGAACAGCCGTCGGGGATGTGGGTAGGGGAGAATCCAACCGGGATGAAGAGGATCTGGCTCAGCCCAGCCTGGTGGGCAACAGGTCTGAGCAGGCAGAGTAAGCAGTCAGGATGCCCCCAGCCCTGCCTGCACAGGCTCTGGCTCCCAGCACCAGCTCATCCCCAGGACCCCCCCTTCCCTGCTCAGTGCCCCCCAGGGCCACCAGAGAGGGAGTGGGTCTGCGCTGAGGTAAACACGTGGCAGGACTGGAACCCCCATGCCTGTCTCCCAGCCCCCTTGGTGTCCCCATCTGTCCACTGACCAGGGTAGGACCATGCTGCAATGAGCCCTGGGGGCAGCCAGTTCCCTTCCTCCATCCCCCTCCACCTCCTGTGGAGCAGAGGCAGCCCATGGTCCCCACCGCCACCCCTTGCCCCAGAGCAGGGGTCCCTCCATGCCCAGCAAGGCTGCGAGGAAGCAGCATGGACCTTTCAGGACTGTGACCCCAGGAGCCCATCAGAGCCAGGGCACAGGGGACATCACACCCTGGGAAGGAGGGGACAATCCCACAGTGACATGAACCCCTGCTTCTGCCTGCCCTGCTCTGAGTGTGTCCCACTCTGTGGATTCCCTGGAGAGGGTGGGTGAGCCTGCGTAAGCACCATGGGGCCAGGTCCTGACGGTGGCGTGCGGGCACCCAGGCTTGGGCACAATTCCAGTGGCACCCTCGGGGCAGATGCCAACCTGGCCAAAGTACAGGTCACCGAGCCCCTTTGTGTTGGGTCACTGGGTGATGGTGCTGCTGTGGCCCATGCCAGGAAACACAACCCCACTCCTTCCGTCAGCCCTCCATCAGCCAACCAGGAAACAAAAGCTCTCTTTGTTCTTTCACAAGTGACTGAAGAAACCCGGGGAAGTCCTAAATTTCACCACTGTTGCAACAGCTCCAGCAACCCCGCTTCTCAGCACCTCCAGGGCTTACGGGCATTCCGTGTTCCGTGACCAGAGGCTGTTTACCCCAGCGTGACTTCAGCCCTTCAAAACCGCCACCTCGCCCAAGGCATCTCTGGCAGCGTTATCCGTGCAGCTCGGCAGGCAGCAGCACCGGAGTGGGTGGAGAAGGGGGGAGCACAGCAATATAAAGCCAGCAGCCCCGGCACTGCTCTCCATCCCACTGGTGAAGCTGGAGGAGACTGTGGCGAGATGAGGACCGTGGGGCTGAGCCTGGGGCTGGTCCTGCTCTGCTTGCTGTGCACGGAGGCTGAGAACGCCAGGGCTGTGGGGCTGGACAAGAGCAAGGTGACCTGCAGTATTCCCGGGAAGGGAAGGCGGAAGCATGGTGTCAGGGTGGGGGCTGGAGAGGCGTTTTGGTGCTGGGGGTGGCTGGGGAACCTGCAGCCACTGCTGGCTCTGCTGTCATACCCAGGCGAGGGCAGTTACCCAGCTCCAGCGTAGGTACCCCAGCAGGGATTTCAGTATCTGGAGGAGATGTGGGTGTCCCATGGCCTGAGGGTGTCCTGGCACAGTCCCTCAGGAGGGGACAGCCCCTGCCTGCTCCTCCAGACTCACAGCACTCCCTTGCTGCCAGATTGCAGGGAAATGGTACATCATTGCTATGGCCTCTGATTCTGAGAGCTACCTCCGAAAGAAGGATGAGCTGAAGATGGCAATGGCCACCATCATGGTCCTGGAGGAAGGTGATCTGAAGGTCTCCTTTGCAATTCCCACGTAAGTGCCAAGTGCTTTTCTCCATGAGTTTCACTGACCAACCCCCTCCCAGGACCTTCACCAATGGGTCTCCACCTGGGTGCCACCCACCAAAGCCCTGGGCAGGGGGCGAGGCAGGGCCACCAGCCTGGCAGTTTGAAACAGAGGCTCAGGAGAGCTGCGCTGTGGGGACCCCTTCATCAGGGCAGACCAGGCAGGCCTGGGGCAGAACCAGCCGAGAGCAGTCCCACCATGGAGGCTCAGGCACCCTGCTTTTCCCAGCAGGGATACAGCAGGATGATAAGGGACCCTATGATTAAAGCTTTCCCAGCAGGACCAGCCTCATCCCACCAGCTCAGAGCATGCCACCCCACAGGGCAACCCTCAAGTGCCAGCACTGTGCCCTGCCAACCCAGGCACTCATTGCTCCAAGGGTGTCATCTGTGTTGTCCCCCCCCTGCCCTGGCCACACCATCTCATCCCTGACAGCAAGTCACACGTTTGCGATAGCAAACCCAGAGCTCGTCCCCAGGGGAGGGGAAGGGGGGTCACTTCACCCCAGCTGGAGATTCCTTCACTGTTTTGCAGCCCGGAGGGGTGTAAGAAGTCGGAATGGATCTACAAGCAAACAGGAGTCCCGGGTGAATACTACAGCCCTGGTGAGTGGGGGAAGCCTGGCCCCCGGGACAGGGTGGGAGCACTTCCCTTCATCCCTGTCTGAAGCAGCTTGTTTTCCCTGGGGATGTGTTCCCTCAGGGGTGCCTGTCTGCCTTCTCCTGAGGTCTTGGGGTGGGACATCCCTCTGCAGTTAGTGACCAGCCACAGGACAAGGCTGATCCATGCCAGGGCTGGTGACCCTCTAATGTCCCTCTGCTCTGCTGTGATCTGTGGGCTCCCCCAGGCTTTCAGAGGAGCGATAGCAAGAAATAAAACCAGGAGGGGGAGACATAGAAGACAGACATACCTGGTAGACCTTGCCCTGGCATTCTGATTCACAATCTTACAGCCCTTAAGCAGCGTGGGAGCTGGCAGGGGGAGGTAATTAATTTTTCAATTTCCTCAATGTCCTTTTGCAGAGAGAGGCAATAAAACGGCGCAGGTGGTGGATACCGATGGCGAGACGTACGCAGTTATCTTTGCCTCCAGAGTGAAGGACGGGAAGACCTTGCACATGTTGAGGCTCTACAGTGCGTAGTCAGTGGTGATCTGACTGGGATGAACACCTCGGAGGTGTCGGGGTTCAGTGTCCCAAGAGGCCAGGAGTCAGGGGGCCTGTGGGAGAGACCCCTTCCTCACCACTGCCCTCCTGCCAGGACTTATTGCCCAGTGCAGGGGCAGGGCAGGGGAAAGGGCAGTGATTTGGGGCTGGCAGGGAAGGCTGGTGCTCAGGCTTCTGCGCTGTGCCGAGAGTCCCTGGCCTCTTGGTGAAATGGGTGAAGAGTGTGGGTCCTGCTGCAAGGGGGGCAGACACGGTGGGGATGGGAACCAAGAGAGGAGACACTCTGCTGGTGCCAGGACCTCCACTTCTTTCTGATCCCTGGGAGGGGTGTCTCCTATGCCTGCCCACCACTACTTTCCAGGATATCCAGCCCTTCTCCCAGGGACAATCATCCATCCCATCCTCGCCCTGGATGGGCTCACCAGCTGCCCAGGAGATGAAGGGACAGGCCACAGCCCGGAGCTAACGTGTGTCTTTGCCTTTAGGCAGAACCCAGGAGGGGAGCCCCAAAATTACAGCGCTGTTTAAGAAGCTTGCGAGGGAGAAGAGCTTTACAAATGAGATGATCAAGATGCTGCCCAGGCAGGGTGAGCACTGCCCAGCACCGTGTCGGGCTGGCTTAGTCAATAAGGGGAGCCAGGACGTGTCTGCAGGGACCAGCTCTGCCACCACTTCGTGGTCTGAGCTGGCAGGAGAAAGTGCTCTGGTTTGGCACGTCCTGGCTTTCACCTTGCTCAAGTTCATTCTTGGGTGCTAAATGGGACGAGCCAGACCACAGCCCCGCACTCAGCCTTTCTCTTTGTTTTCACAGAGGAATGCAGCCTTGATGAAGTGTAGGTGAGTTGCTGCAGGACAACATGGATGCAATGCCCTCAGCTGGAAATTGTCCCCCTCAATGCCTCAGCAAGGGCCGCCACAAACTTCTGGAATTACTTCTGTTGTTCAAACCTGTCCTAGAACTTGCACCCAGGTAGAACTGTTCCCTTTGGAGCTGCTCTGCAGTGGGGACTCCCACGGTGCAGCTGCCAGCGGTGAGCAAGGGCACTTGCACCAAAACCACTGGTTCAGTGGAGAAACAGCTGCAGAGCTCATCTAGCAGCAAGGACTGGGGCATCAGCTCTTACCGAAGGGACCTCAGGGCTGTGGACTGGCAAAACTGGCCAGAGGTTGGGTTGGTGTCTCACCACACATAGTTGCTGTTGGTCCACTCTGGCACATGATTTCCCACCACAGCAGTACACATTCAGTTGTAGGGGTTAGATAGAAATCCATCACTGGAGATGGCTCATCTTACAGAGCTGGAGGCAACTGGAAGAGAAAGCACTGATCTCCTCTACAAAGGCCCTGCTGGGCCCTCTCTATTGGCCTCCTCACCTCAAACACTCACCCCACCTTTCCCGGCTGTTTTCTAGGAGGTGCAGCCTGGCTGATGGATGCTCCTACTGAACAATGCAAGCCTCATACTCTGAAGCTCCAGGCTGCTGCTCTGCCTTCCCTCTTCCAAGCTTGGTGGTCAAGGCTCTGACATATCTCCTGCTCCTCCAGCGCACAGTCCCTGCTTTCTGCCAAATAAACAGAAACTCACCCTGGAGCTTTTTGTAGCTGTCTGGGGAGAACCTGGGGTGCTTGGGCATGTGGTCCCTTCTGTTGTCCTCCTGTGGTCTGTGGATGTGAGATGGATCCCGGACTGAGCTCACCCAAGCGAGGACATTTTCATAGCCCATCGGGATTTTCCCCCTTGGGTGCTTCCTGTGGGGCAGGACCACAGCTAGACAGGGGTGAGGTGAGGGGTGCAGTGAGGCTGGAAATCCCATGGGCATGAGGTGGAGAAAGGCTATGGGACTTGGCCACCAAGATAAAAGCTGGAGTTTGGAATGCTGCAGCCTCCGCCACAATCCAACTCACCTTCCCTCTACTCGCCCTGCGGCAATTGTAGCCCTCTGCCCCCCGGGAGCCCTGCTTGTCCACTAGCTCAGACTGGGCTAAGGAAGGGGCAAGACTCAGCTTTGGGACCTCACAGTCCTGCAGTGCTGCAGGGCTGGTGGAAGGTGAGTGTCCGACTCCTCCAGACCCAAACCCAGAGTGCCGGTGCAGAGCTGCACATGGTCTCTGCCACGGGGCATCGCACAGAGAAAGCCCATCCCAGGGTAACATTATGGTAGTGGTGGTGGACATCTGCCTCCAGAGGCTGCCTTGCTTTGAATTTGTATTTCTGAAATTCCACCCCATCCTTCCTTTCCTGCTCTGTCCAGCCCCCCATATCCACCCAGGAGAAACCACAACCCACTCGGGGTAAACTGTGTCCCCAGCAAAGCCTCAGCAGCTCATGCAGGCCCATCTCCAAGGCCTTGGCCAGTGCTTGCAGGCACTGAGGTCTGGCAGGGTATGGCAGCTTGTGCCTCTCCTGGAAAAGAAAGCTCCTCCAAAATCCTCTCTGCTGGCCTTTCCTCCTTGCCTGCCTCTGGCCAGCCTGGCCAGTCACCCAGGCAATCATTTCAGCCCTGGATATGCTTCGCTGCAGCGTGACAGTAGCAGGCACCCCAGGAAGGTGTTGTTCCAGCACCTGAGCACCTTGGGATGTTCCCAGATACTCCTTCCTCCTCCCCAGGACCCAACTGGGAAACTGCTCCTCCTGGTCTTGGTGCGGAGTGGAGATGAGCACTGGACATGTCCCAGCAGCAGCAGGGCAAGAGACTTCACTGGGACTTCCCAACCCAGCCATCCTCATCCTCTTTGGAAGGAGCCCAGCGTTTCCAGCAGGAATTCTCCCTGGAAGTTTGGACTGGAAGAGTTCAGCATTTGCTGAACTCCCAGGAGCATAGGGCCCACATGCAGCTTTGCCTCGAGGCTTGTTTTCGGCACATGAATTGAAGCAGATGAAAACATCCTGCTGCCGGCAACGCCCTTCACCAAGGGCTTTGTGTGACGGGGAGTCCTGGTGTCTCCACATCATGTTCCAGCCAAATATTTCCTTCCTGCCGTGTGCAGGCATCACCTTGCCAGACAGCAGTGAGATCATTTCTCTTTGCCACTGACATTTTCCACTCCTCCTTTTGTCCATCTGTTTTTCCCCCGTGCCCTGCAGCAGGATGCTCACAGGCTGCAATTTCAGATCCTTTCTGGGTGTGAGTTTCTTCCATGCAGAGCAGGTGAGGGATCCCAACTGCAGCCCCCCACGATCCTCCCATTGAGCCTGTCCCTGTCCCTGCTGTTCATCCAACGCTCATCGGCTGGCACAACCCCTCTCCCAGCATCCTGCCTTCAGCTACGGGCGGGGATGGGGGCAAGGAGAAACACACAGGGACAGGGTGAAAAGAGGGTTGGACATGCCTCCCCCTTATCCCCCTAGATGTCTTCATAAATTTAATGACATGGGACTTTTCTTCCCTGAACATTTAAGGGCTTCCTGGGGTGAGGCACCTTCTTGCGGCTGGTGAATCCGCCCATCTCTGCTCTCCCTTTCACTCGCTGCAGTGGTTTCTCCTGCAGCTCCTTTGACTGTTGAGACAGGCACCGGGTGGGTGCAGCGGAGACAAGTCCATGCACCTGGGTTCCAGTTGGCTGCCGGAGAGAGCAGAGGGGTGTTGGGTGGGTGGAGGTGCTGGACCAGCCTTTGATGTACGAGGAGCAATTTGGAGACTCACAGCTGATGGCTGTGGTGCTTGCTGGTGATGTGAGACTGTCCTCTATTCATCCACCTTGTGCTGTTCCAGATCTTAAATCTTTAGCAAGTCTCCTTGCTCTGCAGCTGTGCCTCTCATCCTTCTCTCTCCCTCCCATGCTTAGGTCATGTCCCTGCTGGGGCTGGGTGACCAGACCTGGACCTCTACCCATCCAAGAAGGTGTGGGTACAGGTTAGATTTATGTGGTGCCTTGGCTTGTTCCCCAGTCTCGTCCTAACTTCTTGTGCTGCATCTGCCACCTTTGGCACCTGCTGCATGTGGATGAGATGTTTTACAAGATGTCTGTTGGCACAATGAGCTCCAGGGTGGTCTTCCTCCCTTTTTCTCTCTCAGCCACTCAGACAAGTGAGAATCTTCCTCCCTAGCCTATGGCAGCTTGTCCTCTGCAAGCTTTGATGAACACCCTTCTCAGCTGACCAGGGGATGTCCAACACCCATCTCTTGTTGGCTTCTCCAGAAACAGTATTTGTGAGATGTGATTTTCCTCTGCAAAAGTTGAATTCAGTCTCCACTGTGACATAATTTATCTATACATCAGCCAGGTCAGCCATTTATTACAGCTTCTGTATCTGCCCACACTGCATAGTAGATCTATTTGTCTGTGGTCTCTTTACCACTGACAGCCTCTTTAAAACCAGGATATTTGCTTCTTCTAGTCTTCTAGTGAAAACTAGAGGTGGTAAAGGTGAGTCTAAGCAGCAGACGACATGCAGCACTGAAACATCTGAGTTTCATACCTGATTGACTGGAAATGCCATCTCCTCCCTCTTACTACTTCACTTGCACTTTGGCATTGGTAGGACAGACTTTTTCAAGTATTTGCAAAAGCGATCATCTGGCCTGGGGATCCACCAAAGCTCCTCCTCAGACAAGATAGATGAGTTTCTTCTCTTTTCTATTTTTTCTATTTCGCATTTTCTTTGAATCCTTACTCTGAATTTGACTGGCTACAGCCCAAACATGTCCTAATGATAAATTCCTGCTCCTGATGCTCTTGAAGAAAGGAATATATGTAAGTGCAGATGTAATTTCTCAGAGTATAGGAGCAACGGGACAAATTCTGGGGCCTTCGTTGTTTATTTTATATTTTAGCAGTTAACTTGGGGACATTTTACTGTCCTCATGCGGGTACAGCTTCAGCAAGTTTATTTTATTTCTGATCAGCTTCTTTAAATTGATTTAATCATGCTGGCTTCCGCTCAGGCTTTCCCTTTGTAACGTTGTTTAGGGTTTGTATTTGATAATATCAGCTTAAGCGCCCAGAGTGAAGCTAAGCTGGTCTTTCCTGACAATCTCTGTGCCATATGTGATATTTAATCCTCTTGACTTTCCCCTTTTAAATGTGACTCTATCGGATGGCCTCTGGTTCTAAGCGTAGCACTGGCTGTCATGAGAATGGTGTTTTGATTTCAGCCCATGAGCTAGGTCCCGCTTGCTGCTCAGGACCTGTGGGGTCTTGGCCATCCAAAAAACCCCATGGCTGTCCATCCAAACTGCTTGGAGCAGCCATGTGTTAGATCCTCATGGATGTCCCTTTGTGTGTGATGGGAGCTCGCACCACCATCACCTGCCAGTACTGTCACCACAGCAGGAGCCACTCCAACAACATGCAGTCATCAAGTCTTGTCCGTCTGTCTTGGATGGTGTAGATTGAGACCATGGGGTTCCCCAAGTGCCACTAGACATGGGACCTGGGGGGTGCCAGCCCAATTGAGCCATCTCCACCCTCCAGCCTCGGGGCCAGCCCCTTCTCCGGGACCTGGGCAATGGGCATTTGCTCTCCACAGCACAGGCATGAACAACTTGAACTCCCATGGCTCAGGAGTGAGTTGCCTCTGAATTGCCAATTACTGCTTGTAGATACCTCTGAGCTGGTCTGAGCCCCATCGGTTTTGCTCCCTGTTTTGAGAAGGGATAAATACAGCTCCTGTCCCAAGGCACAGCAGCAGCACAGCAAGCCCCCTGTAGCCTTTTCAGAAGTTAAGATTGCAGAAGTTCAGAAACTTTTAACAACACCAACTGAGACTCATTAAAAGTGAAGGAAAAACCTCGGTGCTGCTGGGCAGCAAGGTGCTCTTTGGGCCACAGCCTCACAAGGCACTGGCACCTGAAACACAACTGGCTTTGGATGTTCCCACTTCCCCAGGTGTTGAAATCCATTGAGACCGTGTGCCTGTTTTCAGCCTGGATCATCTCAGGATGTGGTTTTCTGCCCTGGCTCTATGACTGGCTGACCCAGCACCACTGATGGGAAGTATCTGGCGGCCTGAAGGAGGGAAGCAATGTACCTAGGGACTTCCCAAGCTGCACCGGGTCAGCATCTCCTGAAATGCATGAAGGTGTGTTAGTCCCAGCAATGCCCAATATCAGCGATGATGTACCTCCTGGGGACAACATAGCTTTGGGGACAGGTTGTTATGGTGGAATTGCCATTCAGAGAGGCCTCAGAGGCCCCCGGAATGGGATAGCACAAACCTCCTGACGTTCAGCCAAGGCAAAGGCAAAGTCTTGCTGCTGGGCTGGGCTAACCCTGTGCAACTGGGCAGACTGGGCCTGCAGGGAGACATTGCAGGAAAAGCCCTGCATCTCCAGTGGGCAACAAGCTGGTCGTCTACCAGCAGAGTGCCTTTGCAGCCAAGGCAGCCAGACCCATCCTGGTCTGGGTTAGCAAAGGGCAGCCACCAGCTCGAGGGAGCACCTGTGGGACTGTGCTGGGAGATCCGGGCCCAGTTTAGGGATCCCCAGTACAAGAAAGGCCCTGATGAATCACAGAGACCCTAATGGAGGACATGAAGCTGGTCAGTGCCTGGAGTACAGCAGGTACAAGGAGAAGCTGAGAGAGGTGGGCTGGTCCAGCCTTCAGGAGAGAAGGCGAAGGGGACATTGAGCTGCCGTCTCCACCTGCCTCAGGGAGGATCTAGAGAAAATGCAGCCAGATTCTTCCCAGAGTGCTCAGTGTTAGGATGAAGGGCAATGGGCAGCAGCTGCAACACAGTAAATTCCAGTAGGACAAAAGGAGAGAGTTCTTCGTCATGAAGGTGGTCTTCCACCAGAGCAGGTGTCTAGAAATGTCGTGGGATCCTTGGAGATATCCAAACTGAGGTGGACAAGTTCCTGAGCAGCCTGATCTAACTTTAAAGCTGGCCCTGCTCTGAGCAGGGGCAGGACCAGAGATTCCTGAGGTACCTTCCAACCGAAATCTTCCTGTGTCTTCCTGGGCCGATAATGAGGAACCCAGCTGAACGTGGCCAGCTGAGCGCTGAATGCTCATGGAAATTATTTATTCATTATCAACCATCTGTAAATTAATTATAATTGTGGCCAATACCAGGGACAATGCCCACTCCTAACACGTGTGCCCTTAGTGTGCCCTGCCCTGTCCCTGTGGTGTCCCCTGCGCTGCTGCCAGACACCCACGGGCAGAGCAGGGAAAGGCGGAGGCTACTGTAGTGAAATAGAAGGAGAGAGGTTTCAGGCTCCAAAACGCACTTGTGTGGGCTTAAAAGTGGGGAGAGGGGTTGAGTGGAAGGGCAGGGAGTAGTGCCCCATCAGGGAGAGGTGCTCCTGTTTTTGGCCAGAGTCCCCATCATTCTCCTTTCCCCAAAGATGTGGATGCTCTCGGGCCACACATTGACATTTGCAGATAGGTGCATCTGGGGGGAAACATCCCCTCCAGATTCCCAAATTTACGAGAAGTGGAAGGTCTCCAAGCAGCAGTTCAGAGAAACAATACACCTTAGGCTTGCTAGAGCCCCTTAAGTCATTCTTCAATCTAGATGAGCATGTCCAGAAGAAACCAAGGTTATACAGCAAACCCAGGAAGTACATTCATGGTTGCAAAAGTGGGAAAACAAGCTAGAAAAGGAAAGCACAGGCTGAAGAGCCAAACTCCGACATATTCCTGGACTCAGGCTGTTGCTTAAGTGTGTCTCTGAGCCACTTTGGCTGCAGACCCCACTGCAGACCCTGCTCCGCTGCAGGACCACCCCTCTGGGTATCTCCAGCTGCTAAGAAGTTCAAAGACAACTTCAGACCTGCCCTCCAGTCCTGGCCCCTGGAGGTCTGAAGCCCTCTTTGTGGGGGTGCTGCTGGAGCACCCCTCAGGGGGTGTCCATGGCCAGGTCCTGAGCGCAGGACTGGGCAGACCATACTGCTTTGCAGTGTGTTTCCCTGCTCCCACTGCATCCCAAAGCACCGGGCTGTGTGGAGCAATTTTGGACCATGGGGATAAACAGGGGATATTTTCCCAGGTGCCTCCCAGGAGTGTATTGAAATCACCCTGGTGTCCCAAACAGTCAGTGCTGCCAGATGCAAAGAGAGAAAGCATCTTCTCAAGGTAAGCCGTGCAAGTGCTGGGTCACTGGCATCCCCGAGCTCTGTGCAGGGTGAGTGTGTGAGGGCAGGACAGCT
The DNA here is from genome assembly GCA_028566575.1 of Bartramia longicauda. Taxonomy (NCBI): domain Eukaryota; kingdom Metazoa; phylum Chordata; class Aves; order Charadriiformes; family Scolopacidae; genus Bartramia; species Bartramia longicauda. The sequence goes on from JAOXNH010000007.1 coordinate 12,726,450, forward strand.
GCAGGATTGAGGATGGAGTCAGTCCCACACTGGGGTCTGAGGGCCAGCTCTGCCCTGCTTTGTGCCTCTCTCCTGTGACCAGCAGACGTGGTGTCCTTGCAGCCCCTCTCATGGCCCAGCAGCCAGACAAGTACCTGGGTGCCTGGTACATGTCTCAAAGTTGACCGCCTGCAGCTCTCCTGCCTGCAGCACGGCAGCGTCCCTGCCCCTACTGCAAACACGGCTCTGCCCGGCTGCAGGCGGGTCCCTTTATTGCCTGTGCCACCACCCACGTCCTGACGGAGTTCCTGGGATGCAACTCTACGAACCCAGCCAGACTGCGGCATTAGCCCGTGCTTCACACAGAGCAGCTCCCATCAGCTGCCCCCAAGTCTATCTCAAGCTCACTTGTCTCATATTAGATTTGATTGCAAATCAAATGCAATTTAATTAGCAAAAAGGCAAACAGACACTTCCAATGACTGGCTGATCATTCAGCTAATGACTATCAGATGAGCAGATTTAATTGCAAACCCCTACAGTTATCGGAAAATGAAATGAAGATGCCACTTGCATCTCGGTCACAAAACACCTTTGACATCTCCTCCTTCCCTGGCTCGCAGGCTCTGCTGTGCTTCATCCTTCCTGCCTGCTCCACCTCCCAGTGAGGCAAATGGTGCCAGAGGTGTGAAGCTGGTTTTCTGCTAGTCTAGGCTGTGATGATGCCTTGGGGAGAGTGGATCCTTGGTTTGCCCCTGATTCTGGAGGGGGCATGGGGCGCAGGGACAGAGCTGGGAGTGGGTGTCCTCCCCAGAGGTCTCATGCCAGGTTTGTCTGTGTGCCATCTTCCAGGTGAATCAGGCATGTAGTGCTCCATGTCTGCTTCATTAAGCAAATGCAAAGGTTCTGTGCACATCTATTTATACTTAGAACAGGTTTATATTAGGTAAAGGGAAAAGTTTTCAGTGATGAGAGAGATTTAGGAGCCAAATCCCCTCCTACCTTTGCCCCATGATGTGAGCACTTTGGGCCCCAAATCTCTTGAGAAGAAGGCATGAGGCAAGACCTTGGCTCCTTGTCCAAACTCTGGTGCATTAGATATAAGGAGATGATTCCTGGGTCAAAGTCATTTTTGAACCTGGGTTTAAGCTGCTAGCTTTTGCTGGCTTGCCTGTGCGAGTGTTACCCACAGCAGTGTGCTCGAGCAAAGGGCTCTGCTCCCTGATGCCACAGTCATATCCCTACTTGGCTTTGCTTCTCTGGGCTGACATGTCACACCGTGTCCTCTCTGATGGACTCTGCCTTCTCCAAGCATCCTGGCAGCCCAGCTTGGCTTCCTGCTCCTTGAGTGGGCTCCCTGCTCCCTGAGCACCACCCAGCAAGGTCTCACTAATGTACCACAGCATCAGTATTTTCCCACGTAGACTGGAAACCTTCCCGCTGTCCCCGTGGACAGTTTGGCATCCTGTGCCACACTCATCACTCATGACTGCCCTGGGTTTACCAGCCCACTGGGTGTCCAGCCGAAGACCCTGTAGGCAGGTAGACTGCTCCGGAGTCCCAGAGCTCCTGTGCCCAGTAGTTTTCTTTCTTTTTCTTTCCCCTAAAGCCTTGCAAATGCCTGGTGCTGGATTCCTCTTCTCCCATCGGACATAGACCCCATCATGAAGACGTTTTGCACCCTTGCTGCAGGAGAAGCAGCATTCACTCTTCCTGAATCCAGGTGCAGCCACGCTCCGTTCCCACAGCCCTGCTGATGTGCAGCAAACCTCTGAAGACTCCTCCTTCCTTGATGCTGTTGTCCTCATGTCCTCATGCTGTCATCAATCCCCCTGCATTTGCCATAAATTGTCATTGTCCTCCTGGAAAACTGGGAGTGGGTGATGTCCAACGTCCAGGGCACTGAACTGAGAAGCCCTGCGGGGCTGCCTGTCCTCCAGACACATGACTGAAGGGTGTTTATTAGTCTCATAACACTACAAGCAATTTTACCAGTCTCCTTGCACTCTTTCATCTTCTAGTGCAGACTTTGCTTTAACATTTTTCAGGCTCTTTTCTTTCCTTGCAGACTTTCCACTCTTTCCAAATATCCTCCTTGGTATATATATGTTGCTTGTTTGCTAGAGGAGAAGCTCTGCTCCACCAGCCTCTCCCTTTTGTTCCAAAAAGAGTTTTTAGCTGGGTTTTGCACCATTTTTTTTTCACGAAATCCCAGCTCTTTTCTATGTTTACACGCTCAACTTCCTAAATCTGCCCAGCTGCAGGAACCAGCTCTCCTCACTTATCCTGATTTGTGCTTGTTCACAGCCACAGCCACCAATCTGCTCCTATTGATCTTCCCATTTACGCAAAATGGCATTGACTCATGCCTACTCTAGCTGAAGTTATTTTCTCAGATAGCTCTTCTAAAAACAGCCTATTTTTCAGGAACAGGTACAAAAAAACCCCATCAGCTAGCTTCATGCTGTGACCTAGTGAAGAGATATGTAAGATGTCATATCCAAGGATATCTGGAATGACCATTATAGACAAGGCTGTGATTTATAACACCACTACTCCTCCAAAGAGTTACTCTTCCTGGAAGAATTTCTCTCCTGGGCCTTTGTCCTCACCCCAGTCTGGCTGGGGATCTGGACAGGCTCCCAGCACTGTCCGGGCAGACATTCCTTTCCCTCCTTCCCAAGGCAATTTAGATCCAGGAAGATTGATTGTTGGTGCCTTTCACAGTCTTGTGCCGTTCTACCCTTCCTCCTCACCTCCCTTTCTTGCCCTCTCCTCCTGTGTTTACCATTGCCTCTGCTCTGGTCACACCAGGTATTTCTCTGACCTCTGGGAACACCTGCTGCCATAGGTGGCTCCATGTAGTAATTGCAGTTCCTCCATACCACCTTTGCATGAAAGGAGGCCACAATCATTTGTGTTATTTCCTATGGACCATCTGCTCTTCCTGAGCCAGAGGAGACACCAGCCTTTTGCTGCCCATACCACTTTCCCAGATGCTCTTATTCCTATGGGTGCTTCCCTTCACTCCGCAGTTATGCCCTTGTTTACCAGCTCCTATTCTTCCAGCACATCCCAAAACACCACGGAGAGCACATGCCTCTCCTTCGACCTCCATTCCCATCACAGCTCAAAGCCTGGCATCAGATCCCTGAAGGTTTCTCCCCTCCTTGGGCTTGCTGCTCCTCCCTCCCTCCCTGTTCACATACCCGCCCCGACTGCTGGGCACAAGGACAAACCCACAGCCCATCTCTGAATCTCCACATTGTGGAGCACATCCCCAGCGTGGTGGACTTGTCCTTGTTTCCTCTCAGAGGGAGCTTGCAATGTCATTTGGGGTGCTGAAGTCTTCTCAGCCTGGCGCCCACCTCCTCTTCGCACCTAGCAGATGCTCCCATGCTTCTCCCTGGAAGGACCTGGTGACAGCTCTGTCAGCACTAAGAGCTTCTTGCAGGCTTGCATGAATCCCGGATCATCTCCTTACTGCTCTTTGTGGGGATTCAGTAGTTTTAGGTTCACGCTCAAAATCTTCTGTATTTCATCTTCATTTATCCCTGAGCTCCAGTTTCTCATTAGATTCAGAGTCTTTTCCTTTTCCTGAAGGCCAGCAGCTCTGCTATTCCTTGACACCCTCAAGCCTGTTTGAATTACACCATCACCTTCAGATGCCTTTCTGGTCCTCCTGAGATCTCTCAGAGGTCCTTCCCTTACATTGCTTTCTAGGTGCAAGCATGAGGCTAATATCTACAGTACAGTATTCTCAAGAAGACACTTTTGTCTGTAACTTTTAACAATTTCTTTTTTTTTTTTTTTTGAGAGAGGGATAAGGTCTGATCCTGAAATCTGTGGTGGAGAAGGGAAGCAGGAGATCCTTCTGTATCTTCACTAATGGAGTGAACACAATTTGCTCCCGTGAAGGGCAGCAACTGTTCAGCAAGACAGGGTTCAACCTGTCGCATTGGATATTTTGTAGGATCTTTAGACCATGCTGCAGTTGTAGCTCAGGAAACCTGGAGCAGGGGGAGGAGCTGCTCTCATTCACTCTCATTTAATGGTCCCTAGGATCCTTCCTGACTGCAGTGGTGAGGTCCTACCTCTCTCTAGTATCCTTTAGGTGACACAGAGTTGAGGGCTGCCTTAAGGATCAAAACCTCATGGGCTGAGACCCGCCATGTGCCCCCACAGGGGCAAGGTGTGAGGGGTGCTGGCACAGTGGCATGGCTTCAGCCCACCCCCCAGCAGAGCTGGTGATGCCCCACAGCAGGGGTGAGCACTTGCCCCCCTCTACCTCTCCTTGTCTCCTCCTGCTCTCCCTGTAGATGAGCTCTGAGTCCCTGCAGCGGGGAAATCAGCAGCAGCCCCCACCATGTTCCTTCTTTCGGGGTTTTCCAGTGCCTACAGAGCGCAGGTGACCCTCTGCCTGTGCTTCTCACTCGTTTACCTGGTGACAGTGATGGGGAACCTGCTCATTGTGACCCTCATCTGGCTGGATGCCCACCTGCACTCCCCCATGTATTTCTTTTGGGGCCACCTCTCCTTCTTGGACATCTGCTACTCCTCTGTCACCCTGCCTAAGATCCTTGGAGACTCTTTCTCAGCGCAGAGAACGATCTCCTTTGTGGGCTGCATCACACAGATCTATTTCTTCCTTTGCTCTAGGGGCTCTGAGTGCATGGTCCTGGCTACCATAGCCTACAATTGGTACCTGGCCATCTGCCACCCCCTCCTCTACCCGGCACTCATGAGCAAGAAGATGTGCCACCGCTTAGTGGCCATTTTGTGGCTGAGAAGCTCCTTCTCATCCCTGATTCAGGCCTTCCTCACAGCCCACTTGCCCTTCTGCAGGTCCAACACGATCGACCACTTGTTCTGTGAGATGCCTTTCTTGCTGAAATTTTCCTGCAGCCCAAACACTCCCCTCAATAAGGCTGCCTTGTATGCTTTGTCTGGGACTATAGTGGTGGGCTGTGTCCTCCTTACTCTCATGTCGTATGTTCACATCATCAGGGCTGTCCTCCAGAAGGGATCAGGGACGCAAAGGGCCTTTGTCACTTGTACCTCCCACCTGACCATGGTGTCCCTGTTCTTTGGTGCTGGGGCCATTGTGTACCTGGTGCCTCACTCCAGTGGCTCCACGGAGATGGATGAGGTGCTCACCCTGCTCTATGCCGCTGTCACTCCCATGCTCAACCCCATCATCTATGGCTTGAGAAACAGCGAAGTCAAAGAGGCCATCATGAAAGCCCTGCACAGGAGGGTGTTATAGATGTCCATGGTCTTGGTGACCCAACACACAAGGGGTCTGGGGCTCCTTGTCGGGTGGTGCTGTGTGGTGCAGATGGGGGCACAGGTGGCAGTTCCCCGCTCTCCCTCACAAATGCATCCAATGCTCAGACCTGTTATTACCAGATAGGGACCTGGGAGCTGGGTACCCACTTCACAGCATCATCTCCCTTTGTGTCTGGGAGCCGCTCACACAGCTGGCTTGAACTGGCACTGCCAGCCTCAGGAAGCCCATCTCACACAGGAACAATCCCGGCAAGTGAGTGGTGTCTCATCCCGTCCCAGGAGCCGTCCCAGGGCACCATCATCCCATGTCAAGGTACCATCCTCCCAGTGTGGAGCACTGCAGATGTCTTCACCCTCTTGGACCAGTGGCAGAAGGATGGCACACAACATCCACTGGAGATCTGAATAGACCTGAATCTGAATAGATCTGAATAGGAGCGGATTTTGTAAAATTGGTAATTGCTTGGCCACAGGAGTTCTCCCAATAAGTAATAAGAATAATTAGTAAGTAATGAAGTAATAAGTAATTCTGGGAACATTATTCCTAAGAAACAGGTATTGCCCAGGCAGAGAAGCTGTACTGGCTTTGCTGTGACGGTGCTCTTGGTAAGCCTTATTTTTTTTAATCATTTTTCTACACCAGGGCTCTGTCAGGCTTTCTGGAAAGAGGTTTTATTCCTAAGCAGAGTCCTTTCTGAGGTGAAACACTGTGCAAAGCACAGCAGTAATGCTCGGCTGTTTGCGTGTCCTTTTAAGTGGTGGATAATCTTGTCTGGGCTGGACTTGCAGACACTGCAGAGCCGGATGTCTTTCCCTTAATACAATAAAATATGCATAAGGAAGAAAACCATTGTCAGGAGATTGATCTTTGTAGTTTCAGGAGTCAAAGATAATCCTGGGAACGGTGAGCTGCTTCCACATGGAAAATGGTGGTGATAAAGCAGGAATGTGCGTGGTACCTGAGCACATCTGGGAGAGCAGATCAACCTGGCTTGTGATGTACCTTCAGGAAGGGTAGAGGGCCTCTCAGCAGCACTCAGAGCCAGGAAGGCGTTACCTGGTGGTCATAAATACATGGGTGTGAAAGAACACTGTGACCACTGCTCAGTGTGTGCAAGAAGATATGCCTACAGGCACCACGACACGCATCCATCTCGGACCTCGGCCAAATGCTGCATTAGGATTTCTTTACAAATAAGACTCTGTAAGACTCCTACTTAGCAGAAATAACAGCAACTTGTTTTCTGTGAATAGAAACACCTCTGTCCTTAATGGAGCCAAGAATTTCCCAGTAGGAACCCAGTGTGCCTTATCCCACTCAGGTGAGAATGCAACACATCCTGACAGAGCACACGAACAAGGCAAGGCCAGTTGGGGAAGTCAGTTTTTAGGACATCTACAAAATCAGCAGCTCCTTTGGACTTAAAACAGGAAATTCATGTCCCTTCAAACCCACAATGCCCGGAGCAGGGTGAGCCAGAGCCACCCCCCAGCCCTCTGCTCTCTCTACTGACAGGGAAACCTGTGATTTCGTAACTGGTCCTGTCAGGTGTAGCTGCGTTGGTCTCTGGTCAGGTAGGCACCTCTGGGGGTGCCAGGGAAAGAGGGTGGGGAACCCCTGTGGCAGGGAAGGGTCAAGCACTGCAAGTCCTGAGTGTGCTCCGTGCTCAGCCTTCATCAACTCGTGACACTGATGGGTGAGACCACATCATGATATGGACCAACAGAGCTTGCCGTAAAGACCAGGAACATCATAGAATCACAGAGTGGTCAGAGTTGGAAGGGACCTTAAAGATCATCGAGTTCCAACCTCCCTGCCCTGGGCAGGGACACCTCCACCAGACCAGGTTGCTCAAAGCCCCATCCAGCCTGGCCTTGAACACTTCCAGGGATGGGG
>JAOXNH010000007.1:12744701-12757079 GCA_028566575.1 Bartramia longicauda
CAATTGTCTCACTCAGCAAAGTTCTGGAAGAAGGGGTTTGGACCCATCTTTTTCTATACTGGCAATGAAGGTGACATCTGGACTTTTGCTCAGAACTCTGACTTCATATTTGAATTGGCAGAGGAACAGCAAGCACTTGTGATTTTTGCTGAGCATGTGAGTATTTTAGTCATTACGCATGCTATAGAGTCTTGTTCTGTTCAGTATTACCGAATTCAGCTTTCTGCAGGTCTGGAAAAATAACATCTCTTGCCGTGAAGCTGAGGTATACCTGCTATAAGCTTTCTCCTCGTGGTAGCAGCTCTTCTTTACTTAATGATGAATCTTTTTTTACTGTGCATACCAGCAATCCAGGATACGGACTAGTGTTTCAGTAAAACCTATGCTGTGGTGTATTTGCCTTAGACCAGTGCTTTTGTATGTAGCTTCCACAGGCCTTGAACTGCACTAGAGAGTTATTTTGTTTTGATAATATGTAATCTCTCTAGCCTATGAAGTCCCAAGCCAACCTTTCCCACACCATTCTATTAAATTTTCTATTCCACAACTTATGCATGAAGAGATTACCCTGTTCCCTTTTGTTGTTGGGGATTTCAGGAGAGAGACATGTGCCCAGGGCCCATTTGGCACCCACTGAAGTAGCTTGTGATGGACTGTTCATCCTCCATAGAATATGTCCTGAAGGTCTCTGTTTAGCAGATGCAGGAGACAAGGCACTTCCTCAGTTACGGACAAGTTAGAGGACACCACGAGCTCTGTTACCACTTCCCATTTGTGCACACTTGTCCCAGTTCTGTTGTGAGAACAGAGAAGACCCAGACCTTGACACCAGAATTTCTGCAACATATCTCTCCTTTTAGAGGTACTATGGGAAGTCTCTTCCATTTGGACTTGAGTCAACAAAGCTGAAAAAGACCAGTCTGCTTACCGTGGAACAAGCCCTCGCTGACTACGCAGTGCTAATTACTGGGCTTAAGCAGCAGTATGGTGCCGTGGACTGCCCTGTCATTGCTTTTGGAGGCAGGTAAAACTTGTGTGGGCTCCTTCCCTTCTCTGCATCCTTTCCCAGCCATAGCTGTGCTGTCCTCACAGATCTATCTAGCAAGTTCTAATGGCAGAGCTTTAAGCTATCTGATAGAGAGCAGATGTGCCTGTGCCTGAGCTCTCAACAGCTCATCACCACGTCCCAATCAGCTCTCCCATCAAGAATTAGTCTCAATTTGTGGTTGCTTTGGAAAAGCACCACTGAATGGATGTTTCTAGGCATCTTCAGTGTATGAGTGAGACAGAACTGCAGAAAAAGGGAAATTGCTGCTGCAGGATAAGAACATTAGAAATACAGAAAACTGTAAAATATTCCTTCCAGGGTCCACCCAGCTTTTTATTAAACACAGCCTCTTTAACAACATCCAGCCATGTTCATTGTAGGCTCCTTTGCAAGTCTGCTCTGCAGTCTGCTGCTTGGTTGCTCTTGGCTCCTTAGCAGGTCCTTCCCCAAAGCATTTGCTCAGAGCTGTGTTGATGTGATGTCCTTGTCTCTTGAATGGCTTCCCACACTTATAGCAGAGGGATACTTCTGTTCAAAAGGCTTCCACCAAGTACAGGGCTTCTAATCCAGCTGCAGTGAGCTAACAAGTATTTGACCTCACAGTTAACATTAAGCTTCCAGCTCACTGTGGTGGTGTCTGGACTGTTGATCTCAGGGGTATTTGTACTGTGACTATCAGGCCAGTAGCTAGTGTAAAAAGGGCCAGGAGCTGTCCTGGGGTGGGGAGGTGGGAGAGGGATTCAGCAAACCCTATTAGACTACAGCTCCATGTGTGTAAATCAGAGTTCAATCTGCCGCAGCCCTGAGCAGCACTAAACCCATGTGAAGAATACTGAAATATTGCAGGGATGGAGCAGGACAGCATTTTCCATGGGAGGAAACACAGAATCACAGAATCTTCTAGGTTGGAAGGGGCCTTCAGGATCATCTTGTCCAACCATCAACCTCACTGACAAAAATAAACACCCGCAAAACAACAAAAAATGCAACACCATCACTAAACCATGTCTCCCAGCACCACATCAACCTGTCTTTTGAACAATTCCAGGGATGGTGCCTCAACCACCTCCCTGGGCAGCCCATTCCAATGTCTGATAACCCTTTCAGGGAAAAAATTTTTCCTAATATCCAGCCTGAACCTCCCCTGGCGCAACTTGAGGCCGTTTCCTCTAGTCCTGTCGCCTGTGGCTTGGGAGAAGAGACCGACCCCCACCTCTCTACACCCTCCTTTCAGGGAGTTGGAGAGAGCAATAAGGGCTCCCCTCAGCCTCCTTTTCTCCAGGCTGAACACCCCCAGCTCCCTCAGCCTCTGCTCAGAAGACTTGTGCTCCAGACCCCTCACCAGCCTTGTTGCTTTTCTCTGGACCCACTCCAGCACCTCGATGTCTTCGAGCCCCCCTGCGGCTGCAGATTGGGTTGTGCTCTGCCACGCCAGTGCAGACCGTGTTTCCCAGGCAGCAGCCGGGGTGCCGCTTCCCTGGGAGCTACTCATTGCTCCCGAATTTAATTTTCTGTGTGATTTTATTCTTGGAGTTAATTTCCCCCCACATTTTCTGGGGTGGCATTTGCTCAGCTGGCTTCCACCATGACAAATGAGCCCTCATGGGTAGGCCAGGAGTGGGGGAGGTGGGGATGTGTCCCCCACAGGACGCCGCAGGTTGGTAGCTGCACCAGGGACCTGGGCAGGGCTCCATCTGCAGGTCCCCCTGGGGAGGGAGAATGGGTGGGAAGAGACCCCTGATCTCTGTCATCCCAATTCCCAACGTATTCAACATCAAGGAAGAGTTTACAGTTTATGGGAGAGACGTGGTGAAAGTTCCTCCTCTCCTTTCACTGCAGCTTACTGGGGACCCACAAACTCATGTGTGCTCAGCTGTGCCTTGTGGGTGCTGGTGTGGGGACAGCTAGACCTCGGGGAGGAGACACTGTGGTCCCACAGCCTGGGAGATGCGGCGGTTGCACTGTGCAGGGTCAGGCCTTTCCGATCCACGATTTCCTTGGCAGCTCTGGGTGTGGGTTTGGGATCCACAGGTGGTTGGTCTCGTGGGTTGGAGCAGGACCCTGGTCTAACCCCGGGGCTATGCTGCCCAGAGGGGGCTTCCTGGGGCTGCCACAGCCCCGCAGAGCCCACCCCTCCACAGGGATGCCTGGGCCCTTACCAGAGCGCCGAGGCGGGGGTGAGTCCAGGACGTCTGCCTGAAACGGCTCTTCTGGGCCATGGGGGTATTAAGGGAGGTAATCAGCTTAGCTCCACCATGTACTTACCGGGGGGGTGCTGGGGACAGGAGGGGCTATGTGGATGCTGGGGACAGGAGGGTTGACAGTGTGAGAGGGGCACTGGGGACAGGGAGGTTGATGGTGCTGGGGACTAGAGTGGTGATGGGGGTGTTGGGGATGGAAGGGGTGCCAGGGACAGGAGGGGTGACAGTGTGGCAGGGATGATGGGGACAGGAGGGATCATGGGGTGGCTGGCGTGATGGGGACAGGAAGGAGATGGGGACACTGGGGACAGGAAGAGTCATAGAACGGTGGGGTGATGGAACAGGAAAGTTGATGGGGTTGCTGGGGACAAGAGGGGTGATGGGGATGTTGTGGATAGGGGGGGTTATGGTGGTGATGGGGACAGGAGGGGTGACAGGGTGGCCTCTCCCCAGGTGCAAGGCACTGGATCCCTGGGCACTGGGGACAGGAGCTGCCATTGGTCTCATCCCTGCATTAATGCCATAAACACAGTGCCCCGGTGCTTTGTCCCTGCAGGGGTTCTGGCCCTGATCCCTGATGGGTGACATGGCTCCCCGGAGCTGGCTGCCCCCTGGGGCACTGCCCCAGTGCTGGGGCATCTCCTGCCTGTGTCTGGGCTTTACCGACCGCCGCTGCCGCGGGGGTGACCAGAGCACCAAATAGCAGCAGCAGGCCTGTAATTAGCCGCTTCATGAGCTAATGATAATTGCAATGGGAAGAAACTGGCCGTTAAGTGCCTGGAGTGTGCTTTGAATTGGAGGAAGGAAGCGCAGCCAGAGCACGTCCCGGTCCATGCCTCTTCCCGTCCCAGAGCATTGTGGCCTGCCAGCTGCCCCCCCCTCCCCGTGGTGTGTTGCTCTCCTGCACAGATGGAGGGGGGCAAAGCTTTTGTGGGAGCAAGGTTTGCTCTTTGATAGAGGGGGACCCATTGCTTCAGGCGGGTGACATGAGAGGTGACGTGTCAGCTGGTGTGCTGGCGGGGGTGCTGGCGCATCCCAGCACAGGGGTTCCCCAGGCTCCTGGCCCCTGGTCCCTTCTTATAGAAAAGAGATGGCAATAGAGGGGGAGGGAAAAAGGTAGGGAAGGCGCCGCTCTGGCTGTGCACCTGTAGCACCCATGGGTGCTGCCCAGGCTCGGCAGAGGAGCACCCCTGGGGAGATCGTGGTGCTCGCATGCGGGAGGAGCAGCTCTGCCCTGGGGAGCTCATCGTCTCGCATCTGTCGGGGATTATTTCCCAGCCGCCCGCTAAGCCGGGAGAGAGGGCGGCCCTGGTGAGCTGCCGGTAATGTGACCCATCCTGCAGCTGTAATTCTTGGCTTCCTGGCTGGAAAGGAGAGGGCTTCCCTGAGCCAGCCACCTCTTGCAGGGGATAAAATCCCGAAAAAAATCTCGGGGTCCAGCTGTTTCGGAACCATCTGCAGCCCTTTTCCAGGAGCCCCAGGATGCTGCATTCACGAGCATCCCTGGGATGCAGCTGTGTATCCCAGGAGCTCCCCATTTTTTGGGCTCACGGGGCCCCCCCAGTTCCTGGGCTCTCTGCCCCAGTGGGATGCAATGTCCCACAGGCTTTTATGGCTGGTGGCGGCTGAGTCAGTGCGGGTGCAGCTGTGGGCGCAGTCCGAGAGGGGTGGGGTGATGTGGCCCCTGCTTTTCCACCTTGCCCTGCATGTCCGCTGGGACGTGGGCTGCCTGCCTGGGGCTCCCCTCTCATGAGCCATTGGAAAACCATAAGGGTCAGCCCCTGTAGCCTCCGGGACCTGCTGGTAAGTGGCTGTGTCAGGGAGATGGGCTGGTGGAAGCACAGAGGCCGATGCCAGGCATGAGGTGGAGGGTGGGGACAGGACAGACGGACTCCCCACCCTGACCAAAGCCACCTGTGCTGCCACCGCCTCCAAGCTGTTCGAGAGCGTTTAATCAGCGAAATGGTACTGGTGCCTCGTTACAAAAGGCTGCAAAATGTCTCCTGGTGCCGTGGACGCAGCGAGGTGTGGGAGAGCTCTGGGTTTCCCACAGAGCATCTGGCCCCGGTGGGCGTAGTGGTGCTTTGCCAGGGAGCTGCCACTCCAGGGTTTTATTCGAGCCTGGCAGTGGGAACACGCGGGAACGTGCAGCTGCTCCCAGATGGCCGAGCTGTGCCGGCACGGCCATGCCTTGGTCTGGTGGCTCTTTGGGTGCTCATATGGGGGAGGTGGGCTTACGTCTCCCACCTCCCCAGCAGCAGCGACGGCTCTGCAAGGAGAGGTGGCTGGTGGCCGTGGCTCTGCTGTGCCATGGCTTACTGGGCAGGCAGGCGCCCTGGCAGACGGGGCTCTGGGTGCTACCCTGCTGATCAGCCAGTGCCAGGAAGAGGCAGCTGGACCTGAGCCCTTCGCTTGAGGCTGCTGAGGGCTTCAGGTGGGTCCATGCTCTGAGCAGAGCTGTAAAAGCTCCTGTACCACCGGGCACAGCCCACTCCGGTGCAGGTATGGCAGTGGTGATAGCGATGCCCATCCCCTGCAATGCCAGCACAGTGAGGGACCAGCACCATCCCATGCTGCCCATCAGGGTGTCCTGGAGCACCACAGGCATGCGAGGAGTCGTCCCCCTTGCTGGGGGTCACACATTGCACACTCACCGTTTGCACACCGTGCCCATGTGGGGCCAGCACTGGTAACTTGCTTGTGGTGGCACCCTGCACCTTGGCCCTGACCAGCGAAGAACAGCAAGGTCCCTTTTGGCATGAGGTGCCACTGGGGACAGCCTGGCGTCCCCAGTACGGGTGGATGCACACCCAGCTGAGCTGGGGCCGGCAATGCAGAGCCAGCACAGGTGTGAGTGGGCAGCACTGGGGAAATGGCATATGGCATCTGGTTTTCTTTTTTAAATTATTTCTTCTTTTCCTGAATACCTGAGGCAAAGCGCTTGTGGCTGGAGACAGCCCTGGCACTGTGGGGTCACCCTGGCTCGGTGAGGGATGCAGCATGTCACCCTCCCAGAGGCGGCACAGCCTCTGCAGGACTGGAGCTGCCCTGAGCAGCTGGAAAGGGGCAGTGAGCCAGGGCCGGAGCCGGCAGTGACCAGGGATGGCTGGGCTGGGGGACTGGAGGGGTCTCGCTCAGTTTGGTGCCCCCTCGCCTGCTGCAGGCAAGGGGGTAGCGTCCTCTGCCACCTCCCAGTGGAGGTGCCATTTGCTGGAGCCACTTCCATCTGCCCAGATGCCATCTCCCCTTCCCACAGTGCCCATCAATCCCGCTCCTCTTCCCCTGCTGCGCCAGGCGGGTTGCTAGGTTGGGGAACAGGGGGTTTTCTGGCCTGTTAAGGGGTGTGAGTAGCAATGACACAAAATCCCACTTCCTCGGCCTGGCAGGGGGAGGCTGCCTGGTGCTCCCCCAGCCTGAGATCACAGCAGCAGCTTGAGATTTTGGGGTGCTTGTAGATGGGATCTGCTCTAGAGCGAGGCTGGGCTCTGCGGTGACATTGGTGGTTGGGGAGGTGAAGTGCAGGGATTGCCAAGGGTTTGGTGTCCCTCACCCCTGGGGAAGCCTGGCTTGGTCTCTCTTGGGCCTCCGTTTGGTGGCATTGAACCTGGAGGGGGTCAAGGCTCTGGGAGCCCATTGTGATGGCCTCAGGGCTGCAGCAGGCATGGCTCCTGTCTCCTCTGGCACCCAGCCCCACTGTCACTGTCTCCGCAGGCCCCTGCCCGCCCCACACACTTGGTTGGTCTCTTCCAGCACTGGGTGCACACCCACGCTGCCTGCGCTGCCTGCACTGCCTGAACACTAGGGCTCCAGCATGGGCAGTGCCTGCCAGGGCTGGGGGCTCCAAAGCAGCCAGCAGTGGCCTTTTACCTGGATGGCTGCCCATGGTGGCATTTTCCATCATTCCTGGGTGGGGATGCTGCTGGTGAGACCAAGCAGGGTGCAGCCAAGGCGTTTGCTGTGCAGGCAGTGGAGCCGCTGCAGGGACAGCCCTGTCCCCCAGCCTGTGGAGCAGGGCTGCTGGCACTGTCCCTTGGCCATGACATAAGCCCTGCTGGGGACCATCTCTGCCGGCATGCTTTATCAGCTGGGCCAGACCACAGCGCCTGCCCGGCTGAACCAGAAAAGCTGGAAGCTGGTACACGAGCCCCGGTGGCCTTGGGGACTGGAAGGCCCATGGCACGTGGCCTTTGCCTGGACAAACCCACCGCAGCCAAAAGCAAACATGCGCTTTCGGCCACAGAGTGCTCTCAGGGGCCGTCACGTGCTGGTGCTGCCGCAGGAGGGGGTGGCTGGGCCAGGCTGTCTGTGTGGCCATGGCTGTGCCGCATCCTCCATCCCCACGAGTGGCCTGACGTGGCCAGCATCCCCCTGCTCCCGCTGTGCCGGGGTCAGCATTTGGGGAGAGCCCCGCTCAGCCCCCGCGCAGCCGCCTCCGTGTGCTGGAGGGGTCTCCATCTGCTGCATTTTCGGGGGCAGGAGCAGGGCGGTGACGTGAGCGGCTGCAGGCAGCGGCGGGGCTCCCGTGGGGGCTGCTGGAGTGGTGGCAGAGCCGCACTGGCTGGGGCCGCGGTGCCAGAGGCTGTGCCCGAGCAGGGAGGTTGCTCCTTGGGGTACAGCCCTGCCTGAAGCCCAGCTCCCCTCTGCCTGTTTTCAGGTGCAGGAAGCAGCCGGACAGGGGGGATGCAACCGGGTCAGAGTATGGGGCCCGTCCCACAGTCCGAGTGTGTCACCCGTGGTTGTTGTGTGTTACACATGGTCAGTGCCTGCAGCTGGAGCGGTGCCAGGGCTGGGGCAACCCCAAGCATCCAGCCCAGCTTTTGCTGTGTTACTGTGACTGCTGGCAACTGCCCGGCTCACTCCGGGGGCCATGTCCCTGGGCATGGAGGGAGCCTGGCTTGGGCTTTCAGGGTGTCTCAGCCCCCCAGCTCCTGCCTGCTGCTGGGCAGGAGCATCTGCCCCTGCCCCGGGGAGGCTGTGGGGCAGAGGGAAGCGAGACCTCAAGGACTTGAGCATGATGTGGGGCAGCTGCCTGCCTAGGGCTGGCTCCAGCCCTTCAGAGCCAGGATCAATTCACGGAGCCTGGGAGAGAGCCCCAGAGGGTGCCGGCTCTCAGGGGAAGCCGGGAGGGCCGGCAGGCTGTAGGAAGGTCCTACATCACCTGGCCAGAGGAGGAGGAGGAAGGGTGACCTTGGAGTGGAGCTGGCAGACACCATGCCACTGCAGGGCCCAGGCTGCCAGTGTTGTCCCATGCCCTCGGCCATAACCATCCCTCGGAGCATGCGGAGGCTCAACATGGGAGCGCAGAGCTGCACCCCTGTTCCCTGGGCACCCCAATATCCCACCATGCCTGGCATGGTCCTAGGTCCAGTGACCATGCCCCACCAGGGGCCGTGTCTCACTGCCGTGCAGGACCGGATCCCCGTGGCCCGGGCTGAGCACCGTGCCCACGGTGGCTGATGCCCAGTGGGCTCAAGCAGCTCACGCCGCTGGCACCGGTGCCCCATCAGCTGGCAGGCTGAGTGTTGGTGGTGCCAGTGCACAGACCGTAAGAGCTCGGACCAGTGCTCAGCGCTAATTAATTATCCTCTTACGTTAACTTTTATCTCTCTATCTGCAGCAGTGACGCAGCAGGGGCAGTTCTTGCCTTCCCAGCCACCCGGACGTCCTCCTCAGTTTTATTTTTGTTTCTTGTTTTCCTGTATGTTTTGGCGTAAGTGTTGAAAAACAGCTTTGCCCAGGGCCATGAGTGCCAGCAGCTCCGTGCCCTGCCCAGCCATTGCGAGACACTGCCAGACTCTGCGGTATTTGGAAGGCACAGGGGAGACACCCCTGCTGTGGGCACCCCTTGTCTGGGCACCCCGCTCCTCTCAGGGCACACCCAAGTGCCCAGCACGGCTCTCCTGGGGTGGGTCCTCGGGGCTGGGGGTGCTGTGCTGAGCTTTCCCCGCAGGATAACCTGCCCAGGGAGTGTCCGTGTGTGCACACACCTCAGAGCTTGCACACCAGTGTGTCCTCCTGTGCACAGGGCTGTTCCTGCTCCCACGCATCCCGGCTTGTATTCACCCACTCTTTGTCTTTCCATGCCAGCTGCACAGTATCCCACTCGCCCACTGGCCTTGGGCTCAGCTCCTGCCTGCAGGGAGCCACCTTGCCTTCTCCAGCACTGGCAGCTTGTCCCAGCCCAGAGCCCAGTCCCCAGGGTGGGGGTGGTCAGGGTCAGATGTGCCCCCATGGCTCCTGGGTGTCAGCACGCATGGTGCTTAGTCCCTGGCACTGCCTGGAGGTGCCCATTCTCACCAGCTGGGGTTTGGGGTGTGCTCAGAGAGTGGCAAAGCCCCCACAAACACCCTCACCCTGCAGGGTGCCCATGTGGTGATATCTGCTCACTAAAAAATGGTTGATTACACATGGGGAGCTTAATTAGATCAGTGCCCGCCTGTCTCGCTCCTAATCCCAGCCTGTGACGGCTGGGCAAACACAGCTCGTTCCTCAAATAGAGATAACGACCTTTTTTTATATTGCAGGCTGGGGTTTATTTAACCGGTTGCTGGGCACTGGCTTGGGGCTGCCTCCCCCTCGTCCCTCCCGCTGCTCTGAGGTGGCTCCAGGGTAGCTCCGAGGGTCCCACTGGGGTCTCACGGTCCTGGGTGACCACAAGTGCCAGTGGCAGTTGCTTTGCCCGTGGTGTCGGCGTGGGCGGGCGAGGACTGGCAGGGATGGCTCAGGGAGTGTGGGATGGTGCCTGGAGCCTGCTCCTGCCATGAGTCACCGCAGGGCCGGGGGCGGCCAGGGCTGGCCCTGCTTCCGGTGCGGGTCCGAAGCGGGGCTGCCTGCTGCTGCCTGCAGGGAAGGTGTGGGCATGGCCACGGGTGGCAAGGTGAAGAGCAGGGCTAGGGGAGCTGTGTGCTGCACCCCACCCAGCTGTGCCCCCCCCTCCAGATGTGCACCCCCCATCCAGCTGTGCCCAGCCCAGGACACCAGTGGACTAAGCGGTACCTGGTGCCACGCTGCCATCAGCTTGCGGTGGGGACATCCGTGCTCACGCCCCCGCAGTGCCAGCAGTGTCACCATTCCTGGCAGCGGCTCCTACTGCTGTCAGTGAAAGCCGGGACTGCAGAGTGTCCCCGTAGCCCTATGCCACAGGTGAGACCTGTGCACTGGCCCTGTGTGTCACTGTCCCAGCTGGTCACGGTTCTTCTCTCCATCTCCAGACATGGTTGGCCACCATCACCTGGTCTCAGGACTCAGCTTTGCATAGGACCTGGGGACTTTGTGTCCCCTCAGAAGGTCCCACAGGCTTGAGCCAGGCTGGAGGAGGACCGAGGCTGCTCGGTCACGTGAGCATCAGTTTGTGTTGGTTGGATTTCAGCTGCCAGCCTGCTGGGCCACTGCCTGCGTGGTGCAGGCAGGGGCTGGAGACCCTCGTCGCTACCAGCTCTGCAGGACTTGGGGTGATCTGCAGCACCCTGGGGCTTAGGGCATCCCACGGGATGGTGACATCCTGGGGCTTGTGGTGTCCTGTGGGATGACTGCACCCTGGGACCTGGGATGTCCCAGGGGATGGTGGCGGCCTGGAGCTTGGGTTGTCCAATGGACAGTGGCATCCTGGGGCTTGAGATCCTGTGCTTGAGATCCAAGGAAACAGCCTTGCACAGGTCGGAAAATCATGGAATATCTTGAGTTGGAGGGAACCCATAAGGATCATTGAGGCCATCTCTGAGGTCATTAGAGCCTGTGCTTAATTGCAGTCAGTAATGACTTTGCTTAGGCAAAGGGGGGGCAGGTCCAGTGAGCACATCTGCACCCGTTAGCTGCAGGGGGACCTGCCCTGCGCAGGTGTGGCCAGGGAGGCTGGATCCCGCGCCAAGAGGCCACAGGGAGCGTTTGACCCCTCTTCTCCTCCTGACCTGTTTTCTCCTGTCCCTGCAGCAGCATCGTGTCCCCGGAGCCTGGACTGTGCCCTGCAGCGCCGGGAGTTCTGCCCACCAGGGTCAGGTGCCTGTGGCCCCTGCCTGCCCCCCTTCCAGGAGGATGACCATGGGCGATGCATCCAGAAGCAGCTCTCTTCCAGCGGTAGGTGCACCCAGCCTGCTGTGGCTCCTTCTGTGACCCTCCAGCCTGCAAATCTGCCTGCAAACTTGCCCCGCACCCCCATGGCTGCAGGAGGTTCTTCTGCCTTGGGGCAGCCCTCAGCCCCAGCAGCCCCCTGGCTCCCTGTCCTCTGGCTTCTTCTTTCCATGGCAGCCATGTCCCCATGGGGACAACAGCTCTGCTCCCTCTCACCCCCAAGCCTTGGCTCACCACGGCTGTGGGGTGGTTTAGGGGCTGGCGGGGAGCACACGAACCCACCCCACTCCTTGTGCATCCTGCAGCCATGCCAGTGACTGTGTGCGCCACTGGCCCTGCCAACACCCAGGGGTGCCCAGGAGCCCAGGGATGGGAGGGAGACCAGGTGGCTGCTGGGGTTCTATGGGATGAAGGCTTTTCAGAGTAGGGGACATGGGCACACAGAGCCCCAGGCTTTGCAGGAGCAGGGTAGCAGGTTTTGGTGCATGGAGCTGTGACTTGTGCAGACCCCTTGGTGGAGGCAAATGGATGCCTGTGGCCTCACTCATCCCAAGGCTGAGCCACGCTGGTGTTTGGGATCTCAATAGCTGCTTCGCAGTGGTTTGAGATGTTGGGCTGTGGTTTGGGTCTGCCATCTCCTCCTCTACTGGTGCCCACACTGGTAGGGCTGGAGTCGGCAGCGCTGCTTGGAGCCCTGCCTGGCTGCAGACAAGGGCCCTGGGTGTTATTACCCCGCTCCTTCCCCAAGGGAGCTGGGGGGCTGTGGCAGCCTGGGGGGCTGTGTGGTGCCAGCAGGCAGAGAGATGGGCAGGGTGTCCCTGGGGAGCAGCCGCCCGCAGTCCCCACACAGGGCTCTCCCCGCTGCTGCTGCGGTGCATGGAGGGTGCTCCCGGTGCAGCCACGGCACCTGTGCCCTGGCTCGGCTGCACAATGAAGTATTCTATAAGCAGCTGGCTGGTGTCTGGCAATCGCCAGCCCTTGTTCCGGTTGGGGACTTCAACCTAGCGCACATCTGCTGGAAATACCACACAGCAGAGAGCAGGCAGGCTAGGAGCTTCCTTG
>JAOXNH010000007.1:12769893-12787468 GCA_028566575.1 Bartramia longicauda
CAGGGCCGGGCGGGATGGCGGCGGCGACAGTGGTGACAGGCTCCCCCCTACTCCTCTCCCCGCTGCCGGCGGGTCCCTGGCTCCCTCAGCTCGCCCCCTTCCCGCCCCGCCCCGCCGGAGAGCGGGGCTCGTGGCCTGCGCGGCGCCGTTTCCATTGGCAACGCGCGGCGGCCGGTAGCGGGGCCTGGTCACCGCCTGAGGGCCCGAAGGGTCGCAGGACGCTCTGGGGGCGGCTCCCGGGACACGGCTCCTCACACCGCCCCTTTTCCTCAGGGATATGACCTGCGGGAGCACCGAGGGGGGGGAGGGGTCCTGGGAACAGGGTCTGAGAGGCCCCGGGGAGACCTGAGGGGGGTGAGGGGTCCCGAGGAGGCCCGAGGACGGGGTCTGAGGGTCCTGGGGAGGCTCTCAGGGAAATGATGTGGAGCCTGGAGATTCCCAAAGGCCCGTGGGGAAGTGCCAGGCTCTGTGGGCTGTGTGACTAGGTGGGGGTCCCGTGTCCCTGGAGAGGCCCTGGGCAGGGGGCTGTGGGACATCAGTCTCGGTACTGAGCCTCTCCTGCAGGTATGAAGGAGGACTCGTTCAATGTGCTGGACCTGGCGGAGTACACCAAGAACCGACCCTGGTGGCGCAAGGTCTTCGCCCCCAGCTCGGGGTCGAGCGCTGAGAAATACAACGTGGCCACGCAGCTGCTGATCGGAGGGGTCACGGGATGGTAAGATGTGCTGGGGCGGCCGCCGCTGCTTGGTGGCAGGCAGGATGCCTGTGGGGAGTAGCCAGGCTTTTGGGAACACGCTGACAGGTGCAGGGTGGTCATCTGGCAGTCTCACAGAGATGGAAAGTGTCCAGTGTGCTCAGTCCACTGTGCCCTGGCACGCTCTCCTCAGTGGTGGGAGGTTTTAAAAGCTGTCTCTAAAGGGGAGCCGGAGAACTGATGCTATCTCCTAGGGAAAGAAAATGGCATCAGGCTTTGATTTTCGAGGTGAGAGAATTCTCTTTTAACTTCTGGTTTAAAGTGGTGGTGTTGAATTTAAGACAGGCAAATATGAGCCTCTTGGAAAACAAGGATATGTCCTTCCCAGGAGGCGGATGTGCTTCG
The DNA here is from genome assembly GCA_028566575.1 of Bartramia longicauda. Taxonomy (NCBI): domain Eukaryota; kingdom Metazoa; phylum Chordata; class Aves; order Charadriiformes; family Scolopacidae; genus Bartramia; species Bartramia longicauda. The sequence goes on from JAOXNH010000007.1 coordinate 12,770,993, forward strand.
GGCATCTGCACAGACCCCTCCTGCGGAGGTGGCTTATGGCACCTGTGGGCACGGTCCATGAGGTTTCATGTCACTTGTAGCAAGTGCCAGGGCTTGTGGCTCTTTTAGCAGCTTCATTCCCACGTCAGCATGGCTTGAGTGGAAAACTTGGTGTAATCCCACTGCTTTCCTTCTTGCCCTGCCTTCTTCCTTCATCTGGCATAGCGGTAACCATCTGAAAGATCTTAATTTTCTGATAAAAATATGAGCTGGCCACCTCTCTCTTGTATCTTCACGAAGCGTATGTGTTCAGAAATGGGTTAAGAGGAGGTCTCTGTTGTTTTGCAATGTTGACAAGGAAACTGGGGTCAAAGTAAAGTCTGACCCCAAATTAAAGATGATGAAAGTCTGGTTTGGGTGGGATGACACACTAGCCCTTTGCTGCATGACCAAGCAATGGGACGGGGCTTTCTTGAGTTCTGGTGGCTGCAGCGATGTCTTTCATGTTGAGAGGGCGTAAGCCAGTTTGGAGACCTGTATTTCTTTAAACCACTGCTGCCTGCCTGGTTCAGAATTTTTCTCTTCTGAGAAATGAAAAGGAAAATTAAGAAGTTGTTTGGGCAACAAAGAATCCTGCCTTGTGACCTGCTCCCCGTGCTCTGCCATGGAGCAGCAGCAGATGTGCTGCCTAAATTTCCCTATTTCCCTTCAGAGATGGTGCCAGTTTTAAAAAAAAAAAACAAATCACTTGTTGATTTTGATGAAATCACATACTTCCCATTACTCTTTTGGGAGGTTGATGTCGAAGAGATAAGAATCAAAACTGCAAAAGGCTGAAATGTGATAGTGAGAAGTAAGAAGCTATAAAGCATCCCTTCTGCCTGGGGGCGGATCCTTTCTCTCTGGTTGCATGGGGGTTTCTTCTGCTATTTGTCGGGCCGTCTGCGGGTCTCAGGTGATTACTGCCAAGGGCAGCCCTGGCTGTGGGAAGCATGTTGAGGAGCCTGTGTTTGATGTCTCATTCTCCTGACTGGATGCTGATTGATTTGTAGGTGTACTGGCTTCATCTTCCAGAAAGTTGGGAAGCTGGCGGCGACGGCAGTGGGAGGTGGCTTTTTCCTACTTCAGGTGTGTATGAACAGTGGGGCAGGCTTTCCAAGAACCGTGCTGGTGGGGCCGAAGGGCTGTCGAGTGATGGTCACCATGCTTTGCCAGGAGCTCTGCGTGGCCGTGGATGATGCCAAGAGCGTGTGTTCCCTGGGGCACACGGATGTGGCAGCAAAGCAGGGTCTGTGGGTGTAACCTTGATCCCCAAAAGGTGCTCTTGCTGAGGGTCTGCTCACAGAGGCATGTGGGGGCTGTTACTGCAGGGGCACCTGAGTGAAGCAGGAGGCAGCCTTTAGCTGTGGCAAACCACGCTGCTGCTGCAGGACTGCCTGGTCAGAACTGGCTACTGTACTTAGTCCTGGGCCTGTGGAGATGGTGTTCCTGGAGCACCAGCCCTGGATGTGTCCTGGAACAGCCCAAGGGTGATTTATCCCTGTCTGTGATATGCTTTCTGTCAACCTGGCCCCCAGATCTGCCCCACCGCCCTGCAGCCGGGCTCCGGTGGCCTCTCCGGGCTGGGTAGCAGCGGCAGCTCCAGCGGCGCCGCCAGCGAGGGTGGACACTCCAGCGACAGCGGCGACGAGGTGAGACCCGACGGGACGGGGACGGGCTACTCTGCCCCGGTGCCCTCCGCCCTCGGGGGTACCGCGCTCCTCTCCGTGCCCCGGTGCCGTGCAGAGGCAGGGGGCGAAGCCTGGGCTCTCTGCCGGCCGCCCCGTCGGGGCAAGGAGCTTCCTGGCCCCTCCCGGGCATCGGCGGCCCGGCCCGGGCAGGGGCAACCGGGAACCCCGCCGGCGCCGTCCTGCCCGTCCCCTGCGCCCGGTGTCCCCGGGAGAAGCCTTAAATCCTGCCCATGTGTCCCAGAGCTGGGGCTCGGCCCGGTTGGGTCCGGGGAGCGCCTCGGGGAGGCTGCTTTGGGGTGAGAAAGGTGGTTTGGGGGACTTGAGAGAGCAGTTTTCAGTTGTGCTGGCCTTCCCCTGTAGGCGATGCCGTGTGGCCGCCCCCCCTCCTGCACGGTGCCGCGGCGGGGCTCGGGGGGTGCCCGGGACGTGCAGCCTCCTCCACCCCCGGCCGTGTGGGGGCGGCGGCCGCTTCCTCGAGCCCCGGGGGTCCGCGGGCACCGACGGCTGCCGAGACGCGGGCAGAGCCAGCCCGGGGCGAGGGGGGGAGGCTCGGGTAGTTATCAGCATGAGCGGTAGTTGTATTTTGGGTTAGCAATATTTTTAAATATTGGCGTAACATCAGCCCTTCCCTCCCGGGCGAGCACGCCTCGGGGGGGAGCAGCGGCAGATGATGCCGGGGTTTGTCGCAAGGTTCTTGCGAGCCGATGCCGGACGCGTTGGGTGGGTTTGTGGGGAGCTGTGCCGGGTACGTGCCTTGGGGATTCAGGAGCTCCCATGCACGCCACGATGGGAGCGTGGGGATGCGGGTTCCCCGGCCGGCAGCCTGCCGCGTTGGGTGGGGGTTAGGAGGAACTTTTTTCCCGGCTGAGGAGGGGTGAGTGTTCCCCGTGGCAGGGACGCTCCGGGATTTTTGCTGCCAATGTACGCCGGGAATTAAAAGCCGAGACTTGGCGGCAGGAGGGACGTCTGTAAAATATGAAATCACGCTGTAAATGTGGAAATCCGGTAAAAGATTGCAAAATGCCCCCGCAGCAGTTGATGGCTGCGCTTCAGGGAGGACGGGAAGCCCCTGGGTAAGCAGCTTTCCAGAAGGGAAGGGATTTTTTTTGGTTGTGGCAAAGAAGTCGCGAAATACACTCGAGTCATGGGCTCATCTGAGACATTTCATCGGCCCCGGGCCCAGGCGGGAGAGGGCCTGGTGAGGGTCTGCCCCGTGCCCGAGAGCCGTGGGGAGGTGAGTCCCCGCGCCCTGGGATAGCGGAGCCCATGGGGACGTGTCGTGGGATGCGCGGGAGTGGGGTGATGCTGGGATCACCGGCAAATGCGCCCATCAGTGCTGCCGCTGGTCAGGCCACGAGGGTCTGAGCCTGGGCGTTTAGGGGACGTTCCCAAGGCACATTGGGACAGATCAGGAGCTCAGGGTGCTCCCGGGACCTGCTTTCTGTCCCTGGGTCCTTGTGCCACCCTGGATCTCTGCCACGCCGGTGTGGGGTGAGCTGGGTGGTATGCTGTGGTCGGGGGATGTGCTGTGTGTCCAAGGGGTCCTGAGTGGGGCAGGGTGGGGTGAAGGCACGTTGGGATCCCTGAGGACAGCCCCTTGTTCAGGGATTGGGGAAAACCCTTCTGGCACCCACCCCATCACCCCATGGACCACATCACCCAGAGGTGGCAGTGTCTGGTGGGTGTTGGCGCTGCCACAGGCTCAGCTGAGACCTCTCTGTCCCCATCCCACGCTGATCCCGACACACCGACAGGCCCTGCTCTTGGCAGCCCCTGGGTGTGAGTTGTCCCCTCTCAGTTTGTCTCTGCTCCTGCCAGGATGCACCAACCTCGGAAGAGCTGGAGCAGTTCGCCAAGGACCTCAAGCACAAGCGCATCATGCTGGGCTTCACCCAGGCTGACGTGGGGCTGGCTCTGGGCACCCTCTATGGTAAGGGTCCAGTGAGGGTCCTCATCTTCCCCTCCCCTCCATGCCCGGGAGGAAGGGAGAGGCCCGGGAGGGGGTTGGAGCACCTGGGCAATGGGAATTTGTGCTCCTTAATGACCTGCAAAGGAGGCGGTGAGCACCAGCCCCAGGGCTCCCCGGCCCTGTTAAGTACAGACTCAGGCTGGAAGGGTTTGATAACAAGAAAATGGTTTAAAATACCCCCAGCTTCTTACTGAAGAGTGTTTCAGTGCTTTAACTCCCCGCTGAAGCAGTAGGGAGAATGGTCCCCCATTCTCAGGGACAGGGGATCCTGGAGGGGGGAGCCTGGGGAGCTGGTAGTGGGGGACATCCCCCGGTGGGGGGGCAGGAGCGTGACGTGATGCGACACCCTGGCTGCCTGCGCAGGGAAGATGTTCAGCCAGACGACCATCTGCCGCTTTGAAGCGCTCCAGCTCAGCTTCAAGAACATGTGCAAGCTGAAACCACTGCTGCAGCGTTGGCTCAACGAGGCGGAGAACACGGACAACATGCAAGAGGTACGGGGTTGGGGGGGGACAGGGCTGCGGGGTCACTGCACACCAGCAAGCTACAGCTTCTCCCTTTTACATGTGCTTTCTGGGAGAGAAGAGGGGAGCAGGGGGTGTCCCATGCCATGGGAGCATCTCGCTGCCATGGCTTCAGTCTGCTTGTGGGGGGAACCACTGCATATCGCTTTCTGCCATGCTGGGGGGAGCCCAAATCCCCCCACAGTCACCTTGTGACAACTGTGGCAGCTCCTGTCTCGGAGCAGCTTGAGTCTTGGATGAGCAGGAGGTGCAGCTTGCCTGGAGGGATGCAGGAAGACCTGTCCAACCCCCTCGCATCAGCTACAGGCAGTGCTGGGGCACTGGGAATGGCCCCAGTTGCAGTAGGGTGACATTCAGTGGACAGTCATGGGGACAAAGCCTGTCTCCATCCCTCCCATACCTCTGTAGCCCACCGCACGTGTGTCCAGAGCCTGGCTGGGGACATTGCCAGCCCCGTGACCAAGCATGTGGACTCTCTCACTTCCAGATGTGCAATGCGGAGCAAGTGTTGGCCCAAGCCCGGAAGAGAAAGCGCAGGACCAGCATTGAGACCAACGTGAAGGGGACACTGGAGAGCTTCTTCCGCAAGTGTGTGAAGCCCAGTCCCCAGGAGATCTCCCAGATCGCCGAGGACCTCAACCTGGACAAAGATGTAGGTTGGGAGGGTTTGCAGGGTGGGTGCCCAAAGGGCTGCGGTTTGTGAGCACCCACATCAGACCAGTTTGATACTGGAAGCTGTGGGAGAGCTGACGGGGCTGGTGGCCACCATTAGCCTGCCCGAGCCCAGCCCCAGGAGGAGGTGTAGCAAAGAGGGTGCTATGCTGGCTGGTTGGAGTGTGGTGAAGATGCCATCAGCCAGAAGGTGTTACTCACACGTCACCTGGGCCCCTCACCCTTCCCTGTTTCCCCTCCCTCGCAGGTGGTCCGGGTCTGGTTCTGCAACCGGCGTCAGAAAGGCAAACGGCTGCTGCTGCCCTTCAGCAATGAGGCAGAGGGAGTGATGTACGACATGAACCAGTCCCTGGTGCCCCCCGGCCTGCCCATCCCGGTGACGTCCCAGGGCTACAGCCTGGCACCCTCCCCACCCGTCTACATGCCACCCTTCCACAAAGCTGAAATGTTCCCTCAAGCGCTGCAGCCTGGGCTCTCCATGAGCAACAGCAACCACTGAACCGGGGGCTGCGGGGGCTGGCCGGGGGCTGGGCTGGTTCTCTGGGGGCAGCTTCACCCCAAGAAGGCACGGGCACGGCCCCGCTCTTGCCCTCAGCGCTGCCTGGGCACTCACTGGGCTGCCTCAGGGCTTTTGGGGTGTGAGGGGCAGGGGAAGGGCTGGGAGCCTGGCACGGAGATGGTGCCCACTCTCTGTGGTTGCTCCCAGCCTTTCCCAATTATGTGAGTCTACTGGTCCCCCCTGCCACCTCTCCTGGGGAGCAGCTGCTCCTGCCCCACTGCACCCCACTGAAGCTGTGTGTGCCCAGGGCACTGAGTGGAGCCGCCTGCCCCAGCCCAGCCGAGCTGCTCTCCCACAAGGCCCAGAAAAAAGTATTTTTTAGATTTTTTGGGGGTGGAGGGGTGGGGGGTGGTTTTATTATTTTTTGGAATGGTTTCTGGTTGTAGTTTTTAAAAAGTAAAAATCTTTGTAGTGATTACTAGTTTCCCAGGTGCCCCCTCCCTGTCACGTAGAGCAGGGCTGGGGTGCTGTGCCCCGGGCCAGTGTCCCCAGTGGCTCTGCCCACCCTCCTGGGAGCCAAGGGCCAGAGTCTGGGGCTGGAGCTGAGCCCTCGCAGCCTCGGCACCCCACGGAACAGGAGAGCTTCACCTGCCCGTGGGCAGGCTGGCAGGGCTTGTTTTGGGGGGTGGTGGGGGTCCTCCCCAGCCCTTGTGCCCAGCGTCACCCTGGGTCCCCCCGTGCCCTCTCTGCTCCAGCCGTTGTCCCTCTGCCCCAGCCCGGCTGCCCAGGGACCATCTTTCCCCACATTTCCCAGCCCAGGGGGGGCAACACCATCCTGTCCATGCTGCCAGCACCCCCGTGCCTTTGAGCCTGCTGTAGTTGATGATGTTTATATTTTTCTTTTTTCTTGATCACATTCCCTCTGGCAATTGAATAAATCTCGGTTCTTTGGGAGCGAGTTAGCCCTTTCCTTGGCCTACCTCACATCCCTGCTCCTGCCCAGTGCCAGGCAGCCCAGCGGGGTAGGTTTGGCTGCATGGGGGGCACAGTGGGGCTGGACCGGTGCACTCGAATAAGACTGACCTGTCCCCAACATGTCACTAACTCCTGGCTGCTTGAAGCCCGGCTCACTACCAGGAACGATGGCAGCTTGGTCCTGGAGGGACACCAGATTGTCGAGGCTGTACCCTCCACAATGCAGAGGTGGTCGGGAGTGGGGGAGCTGTCACCTTCCACCCAGTTCAAGCTGATTTTTCTATAGCTGCTGTTGGGAAGGGCAGAAGCCTAGCGGGATCTCACTTGCAGGCTGCTCCAGACCTGGGATGGACAGGGGAGAGGAACAGGGACAGGAAGCCTGGGCCGTCCTTGCCACGGGGCTGCCAGTATGGCATGGGTGGGCAAGGGATGCTCCCATGTGCGTGGTCCACCTGGGGCAGCCTCACACTGGCCACTCTGCCGGTGCCAGCCCAGTGTCTGGGGGATGACACCCTTGCTCTCCACGCCATCGCCTCTGCAGCCTGGTTTGCCACTGACCTGCACCCCCAAGGGATTTTTTTTTCCCTGAGCAGAAGCAATGAAATGACCAAGTCTGTCGGGAAACTTCTGAAAATGCCCTTTTTCAGCTCAGCTGCCAGTAAAGGATGGGTTTGCTCTCGGGCTGGCCTACAGCCTTGCTCCCACGGGCCAGACAGGAGTGAGGTGACTGCCAGCAGCTGCTCGCAGGGCATCCCGGACCCTGCTGGCTGGTACCAGCCCCGTGGGTGGGATCCTCTTGGCTCACCAGTGCCTAGGTGAGTCCCTGCCTGCCCACAGGGTGGGGACATGGCCAGGCACGGCACCCACTGGAAACTGCCCCCCCTTGGCCGCCTGGCACTTTAGGGGTGGGTGGGCTGGGGGTGCTGGAGGCTGGCGATGGGCAGGGTTAGTAGCAGAAACCCTGGGAAGAAGGTGACCTCCTTGAGGTTTGCTTCACGTTTCCGCTGTCTTGATTTTCTGCTCCAGCAAAAGGCCAGCCAGGAAGGAGCCCCGGGACTCCCAAACCCCCCTCCCCAGCACCCTGCCTGTGGGCGCTCGGGGCCACTGTTTTCAGTGGACCCAGAAACTGCTCTGTTTTCAGTTGACCCAGAAAACAATATGGGACGGAAATCGGAAGCCACAGAAATCAGAAGAGTACAGCGTGCCCGTCAAACTGCGATCCAGCAAGGGGTGGGCTGGGGACGCAGTGAGTCATCAGCCCAGGGCAGCAATGTCCCTTCTGCTAAAGGGATGTCACCACATTCCTTCACCACACTGCGCCCTGGGCAGAAGGAGCAGATCCTGGAGGGCAGCAGGCAGCTTGTGGGGTGGGTGGCAAGGGTGAGGTTGGGTGACTTTGGGGCTGCAGTGAGGGAAACTGGGACAAATCTGTGACAAAATGAGTCATTTATATGAGGGGTTGATGGCACCAAGCCAAGAAGCCCAGAAGGCGGCTCGGATGGAGCAGTCATGTCCCACACCCCAGTTCTATCATCTAACCCTAACATCTGCTGCTGATCCCAGATGGGTGCTTCCCCTCGAGGTGTCTGGGCATTGCCCCCATCCAGGGCGCAGGATACATGTGCTGCAGGGTGCCCACACTGCAGGGGTGTCTGTGCGAGGTCCCCGAGGTGCAGGATGTGTGCATGGTGCAGGGTGCCCACAGTGCCCTGTGCATGGCACAGGGTCCAGCACTGCAGGGTGCTGGCAGTGCGGGTGCCCATGGGGTGCACACAGTGCAGGGTGCGCAGGGGCTTGGCAGTGCCAAGGGCACACAGAGCAGGCTGCTGGTGCCACGGGGTGCCCACGGGACCGGCTTTGCTCTGGGCTCGCAGTAAGGCTCCAGACACCAGCAGCTCGCTGGCTTCCTGCTGCAGCAGGGCGGGCGTGCCGGCAGGGCAGTGAGAAACCGCAGCATCCCTCTGCTGCGGCCTGGCACTGAGCGGGCTGAGATTGCTCTCGAGAGCATCCGGTGTCCTGCCGGTTCTTGCTGGCATGGTGACACCGGCGGGTGGGGGTGAGTGGGGGAAATGGGTGCTGCTGGGCTGTGCTGGGAAGTGGCGGAGCAGAGGCTGTGCTATCCATCCCCGCTGCGGGGTGCTGCCATCCCCTCTCCCCCCCCAGCTGCCCCCAGCTCATCTCCTCCACCCCAGCCAGAAATGTCACCTTCGCCACTCAGCACAAGGTGGTGATGGGGAACAGAGTGATCACAGGAGAAGTTTGGGGAGCCCTGAGCCCTCCAGCAGCCCCCTGCCCTGCCCAGTCCCTGTGGCACAGGCAGAGCCTCTGCAGCACTGGCATTTATTTCCAAAGCACCATCTCGTCCTGCCAGCACCCTAGTGAGGTGGGTCAGTGTTGGGTCTGGGGGCAGTGGTGGGGTTAGTCCCATTTTGCAAGAAATTAAGTCATGCGGAGCTGCTCAAGCTCCCAGGGTGGCAATAGCTGGGCTGGGAGGAGAAGTCGAGGCTCCCGTGTCCCTCCCTGCCCCACATACTGGTCTGTAAGAGGGTGACCCACGCTCCCCCCACCCCATCATCCTCTGCTCAGATGCATCCCCGATGGTCCCAGCACACACCAGCCCCATGCTAGGTGTTGAACCAGCTCTCCAGGTCAGGATAAACACGGCCACGGGGCAGGCTGGGGTAGGCAGTACAGATGGTGCAGATCCGTTCCCTCCAGTCAGCATAGAGCTTCACGCTGTACCTCTTCTGCCAGGAGAAGAACTGCCGGTAGCGGCTGGAATTCATAGTCTTCAGGAAAGTGGCCAGCTCTGCCAGGGAACCAAAGTCATCGACATGAATGAAGGAGTCTGAAGGAATGAACTGCTCGTAATTGGCCCGGGGAGGTCCCAGCACCACGGGCACGGTGCCAGCCATCAGCGAGTTCCTCCAGAGCTTCTCGGTGATGTAGTCCTGGTGGATGGAGTTCTCAAAGGCCAGGTAGAACTTGGACTTGGATGTTGTTGGCAAGAGGCAGTCCTTGCAAAGAGGCTTTTTGTTTGCTTTCCCATATATATTCACATGGAGGTATCTGGAGAGGTTTTTGTAGACTTCAGCTCTTTTCTGAGTCCTGTGGTAGTTGCTGATAACCCAGGACACCAAGTTGGTCTTTGTGGGGATGTTCACAGTGGCTGACTGGTTTGGCACAAGCTTGCCATAGGGAATGAAGATGTCCGAGTCCCTTCTGTAGGTCATCACCCAGTTGAAGGTCTGGTTCCATCCCGCTAGAGCTTTAGTGTTGGAAGGGGACTCCAGGGACACCCACACCCAGTTCTGCCCCGGCGGCCTCTCCTTGGGCAGCATGTCCCTGCCGGGCTGGAGTCTGGTATGGGGGAACACCACCACATTTGCCTGGTCCAGGAGCTGCCGCTCCATGGTGAGCTGGCAGCCCGCAATACCATACACCTCACGACAAACGTCCCCACTGATGTTGGGGACCTGCTTCGAGGGCCATTTCCACACCAGGATCATCAGTGACTCAATGTGCTTGGAGGCTTCTTCAGAGACCTCAGAGGGGTTGAGGAAGTACCTCAGGTTCCAGAGGGTTGTTACAAACACCCCAGTGGTGACCACTGCCTTCATGATGGGCCTGCCCCACAGCGTCCGTGGCAGCAGCAGTGCTCGGGGCATGCTGCCAGGCTGGCTGTCACCTCCAGTGGCAGAGATGATTCCTGGGAGGAGAGGCCACCAAGGGCCATTAGCTTAGCTTGCCAGGGTCAAGGGGTGGTGGGGAGGCATTGGGGATGGAGAAAGGGCTTCTCCACAAAACCCGAGCCTGAGCATCAGCCCTGGCCCCTATGCTGGCCCCTGCCTCCTCCAAGGGCCCCCTATGTACCTGGCGTCACCCCATGGTGGTTGTGTGTCAACCTCCCATGGTCCCTGGTGTTTCCATCTCTGGGATAGCCAGGGATGCTGTTGAAGGGGGACACAGTGCCAATGGGCAGCAGCCACCCATCCCCCCCACCCCAACTGCCTGGCACCACTCCCTATTACAAGCACGAGGGATGTGTTCCCTGGTATTTGACCTGTGCCTCAGTTTCCCCATTTGACAAACAGCCACAGTCCCACTCCACCCCTCTCGCTTTGCCCAGGGCAAGTCAAGTGTGAAATGCAGCCAACCTTGCCACAGCCAGGCTCTGAAGAAAGGTGCCTGGGGGTCTGTAGGATGGGGCACCAAAGGGCGAGGGGGAACACCCTGAGTCCTGCCTGAGTAATCCCATGGCGAGGCTCCAGCTGAAAAACAGGGTGTCCCTGGGAGTGACTGGGAAGTCTGAAACCCCACTCAGGGCCAGACTGGAGTGTCCTGCCAGAGAAGTACCCCCTCACTCCAGCACCCTGCTATGGGTGATGTCAGGGCTCTCCCCAGGCTCCGGGGGCTCTCCTCAGCCACCAAGGACATGGGGAGCCCCAGCAGTCTGGGAGCTTGCAGCCTCAGTGCCCCAAACACTCATATTTTATTTTGGGGGTGTCACAGCTGGCCAGTGCCCCGCAGGCGGGGCAGGCAGAGGACTGCAGGCAGGGAGCCATTTGGGGCTGCCACCAGTGGGGCTCAGCCTACAGGTGTATGGGAACTCCAACCATGAGATGCTCACCGTGCCACAGTGCCCATCTGCCTTGCCTTCGGCCTTTGGCAGCAGTGCTGCATTTTAACCAGCTGATGGGAACAGAGACCAGTGGCGGGGTGACGAGGGGCCATTTGGCCAGGCTGGTCACCAGCTCAAGCCCACTCGGGAATGCCAGCCCCAGGCGCAGCACTCAGCACCCACGGGGCTGCCCAAGGCATTCGGCACCAAAGGCAGTTTCCCTTTTGAGATAATCTCTGAAACCACATGGGCTGCCTGAGCCCCGCTGCCAGCCAGGGTTGTGCTGGTTCCTCCGCGACTTTAGAGTCCCCTGGAAAGCAGTACCCAGCTTTCCCACCCCAGACACTGCAGCTTTGCTGTGAAAAACCCCTTCCCTGCCTTGGCCTGCTCCGTCTGTCCTGCTAAAAGACACAAGCTAAGTTTAGGCTCCAGAAAAACCTGGCATCTGATGCAGGGAGGGTTGGGAAAGCTTTGCCAGCTCCCTGCATCACACACGGGTCGGTGTTTGGGGTCTCTCTGCCTGCTGGCCCCCGGCAGCGGGGATGTTCCCTTCATTTTGAGGGTGCTCTGGGAGGGGACACCCTGCTCTGGCAGTGCCAGGAGCCAACCCGTTTCTCAGCCCCTCTCGCCGTGGTGGGCAGTGGTGCTGAGCTAAGACTTACCGGGGAAGGGCTGTTGCAGCGGCTTGCGAGGTGCCTGTGTGCGTCTGCCCGGGCAGCTGCTGGTGCTGGGCTGGGGCACTCGAGGGCTTCCTCTTTTCTGTGGTTTTGCCTCGTCCCGGCCCCACAGCGGGTCCTTCCTGCTGTGCGTTGCAGCTGGCACAGCCCGCTCCCAGCACTTCCCCTGTGCCGCATGGGCAGCGACATGACCCACGGCTGGGTGCGTGCTCTGGGTGCATGCTCACAGCCAGATGGGTGCCCCATGTCAGGGTGGGACGCTGTTGTTACCCAGTGCATGCCCCACGGCAGGTGCTGCCCCACAGCAGCACCCTGGCACCTCCAGGAAAGGCTCCCTGTGCAGGTGCTGCTTACAGCTCTGTACCTGTGCATCCCGATATGCTTCCCCTGCCAGCCTCCAGCTGGGCCGTGGCCCCTCAGAGAAGGCGCATGTGGCCCCACGTGGGATTTCAGTTCCCCAAAGGGGTTTCCCAGATGCCAGGTTTGAAACGGAGCCCAAATCCTGGCTTCTTTCTGCCAAGTGCCTCTCCTATCCCACCTGCCAGCCAGAGCCCTGATGCCCTGGCCGATCTCCAGTTTTCCAAGGTACCTGTCCCCGGTTTGCCTGCTGGAGCTGTGGCCGTGCAGGGGACAAAGCTGTTGAGTGGGGCTGTGCTGGGGCCATGGGGCAGCTCTGCTGGCTGGCAGCTTTGTGCCAAAGAATACCCCACAAATACACTCTTTTGCTGAGACAACTAATACATTTATTATTATTATTAATATTAATATTATTATTATTAATATTATTACTACGATTATTATTATTGTTGAAAGTAGGATTGTTGGGTCCAGTTGCATATCCCTGGCATAAGCAGGTCCCTCTGAAATCACCCAGGAGCAGCCAAACAGCGACATGCTCATTTGGCTTGGACTGGGTCCAGGCGCTTCCTCAGCTGCTGCCCACAGCAGAGCTGGTGGGGATGGAGGGGGACATCAGCCCCAGAGCCTCAGCCTGGCACTGCCACCCAGGGTTAGTGGGTGATTCCCTCTTGGCAGGGGCTGGCAAGGGGCCGGTGCCTTTCCTTGGGTGCATGTACCAGGGGTTCAATGCCCTGCCTGCGCTGGGATGGGTTGCAGGCAGGGTCCTGCTCTCAGCCTTGCCAAGGTGCTTCCCGTCTGTCACCCGCAGCCTGGTTGAAAACAGGATGCCAGCCTGACTTTGGCTCCCACTGACTCATCTTGCAACCGTCAACTAAAGCAACACCGGCAGCATGGAGGAGGTACCAAGCCCCGGGCACCTGCCCTGGACGGGATGCTTTTTGCCAAAAGGGGAAGCAGTCACACGTGCCTTGGTGGCATCTGCACAGAGAGCTGCCTCCCATGCCCGGACTGTGGACCTGCCCTTGTTCATCTCTGGCCACATGCCCAGTTGTCTTTCTTGCTGGCATTGCTGTCTGGGCACCAAGTCTCCCCCAAAGTCCTGGCAGTGGAAGAGAGATGGGGAAACTGAGGCAGCAGCAGGGAGGGGAGTCCTGCAGCATGCAGCGCTGTCTCTGGAGATGGCAGGGGCACACACAGAGCTGGGAGCGGGGCCCCAGACTGCTCCCTGGGGGTCCCTTGGGCTGCTCAAGTGCCCCTGGGGTCTGCACGCCACACCCCTGCACCCTTGCTCCCAGTGGCTGCCCAGATCCTGGGAACAAGGGTGGCCACAGCACTGGTGGCAAGGCAAGGGGCCGGGCAGCAGCTGGGCACAGCACCGTGCCACCACCAGGGTGTAGCAGGGCTCTGCGGTTTCAGTGCCACCCTGGGAGCCCTCGGAGGCCAACTGCAGCTCTGGGGCTGGGTTGTTTTTCTTCCCAGCCATGTCCCCTGTTTCCTGTTATCTTCTCTCACCCCCTTTTCTGCATTTCTTCCCCCGTGTGATTGAGAACCCAGATACTGGGCGCTGCTCAGCCCGCAGGGCACCGTTCCCAGCCTGCCCTGCCCAACCCTGCCGGCCGCAGGCAGCGTTCCCTCCCTGGCCAGAGCTGCCAGCGTTGTTCCCGCTGCTGTCCCTGTCCCCCCCTGCAAGCCCTGGAGACTAGGGCCACACAGGAAGGGACCGTTCACCTCTGCAGAGGACAGCACTGGGGGACAGCAGTGACCACAAGGTTTCCACGGGGGATGCAGGATGGATGGTGGAGAATGAGGGAGCTTTTCCCTGGCACTTGTTGCTGTCGTGCCCGGGTGCTGCTCCAGGATTCCCCGGCAGCAGGGACGATGCCTGGGGGGTACTTGCAGCCAGTGGGTCCAGGCACCCTGACCTCAGTGCCCCAGGGAGGTGGCAGCACAGTCCCAGAGGCTCAAAGCTGGGCTGGGAGCTGGGGCCAGCTCTGCCCAGGTGTGCCGGGCAGCAGTCCCCAGCATCTGGGGCCAGGCTACAGGACCATCCGGTAACTTCAGATGGTACCAGCACAGGGCAGGGAGCTTTGTGTGTGTGGGTGCTGCCGTCTGCAGATGACCCCACACAGATGCTTGACCATCCTGTGAGGAAGTCCCCTGAGAGGTATTCAGTGCCCCAGGTCTGTGGTGGAGATGGGCCACCAGGTCCTTGGGGCTGTGCTGCCCCATGACACGCTGCTGGGTCTGTCTCTTGCTGGCCCCATGGAGTTTCATGGTCATGCCAAGCAGAAGAGGAGCTGCAAAGCTCCCCATGACCCGTCCAGGGGCAGCAGGAGGGAGGGAGGCAGGACACCTAGGTTAAGGGCTTTGAGCTCACTTTGCCCATGTCCCCAGCCATGACCCTCTCCTCTGCACCCCTCTGTGCTGGGGCCCCACCCTGCTGCAGGATGGGGTTTTGGAGGTGTTTCTAGTGTGGGCTGGGGACAACCCGCATGCAATCCCCCGGGAGGAAACAAGGGTGCATGCATCCGTCCTTCCCCAGGGACCAACTAAAAGCCACCACTGGAGCCAGGTCCGGGGTTGGCTGAACCCCCATGGCTTACCTTGACGCCAGATCTCTCCAGTATTTTGAAAGCCAGAGAAGCACCAGCAAGCCTTGGGGTAATCCCAGTGCAGCTGCCCCCGGGTTACTTGTGCCAGTAGGGCACAGGTGGAAAGGGGCTGAGCCAGCCCTGGCCACCCCCTGCCCAGCTCTCTGGCCACCAGGTAGCTCTGCCGCCTGCACACCCCGCAGCCCTGCCCAAACAGCTGCCTGCCCCAGGCCATGGAGCCGCGGCCAAGCTGTGCCTCTCCACCACCTCGTCCCATGGGCATCCCTTGTCTTCCCTCACCTCAACACAATGTTTCACCCAGAAGTTTTTTGAATAATGGCACTTTGTGTCAGGACAAGGAGAGCTTTTGTTAGTGCCCGGGCAGCTGTTGCAGAGCCTGCCCGAAACGCAGTCACCCTTAGCAACTCCGCTTGGGGCTGGGGCAGCCAAAGGAGTTATTCACAGCTCCCGGCTCCACTTGGCCCTGAAGCTGCCTGGAGTCAGAAATGGTTAAAGACACTGCAGGAGAGGAGAGGGGGTGTAGGAACAGGGGCTACGGACAGCCAGGAGAGAGGGAGGGACAGGTCGAGAAATGAAGAGAACAAGAGGAATGGAAAAAGGGAGGAAAGGAGGGAGGGAGGGATGGAAGGATGAAAGCAAGGATGGAAGGAAGGAAGGATGGCAAGATGAAAACTGCTTCCAGATCTGGTGCCCCAACAAAAGAAGGACATGGGCCTGTTGGAACGGGTCCAGAGGAGGCCAGAAGATGCTGTGAGGCCAGGCTGAGAGAGTTGGGGGGGTTCAGCCTGGAGAAGAGAAGGCTCCGGGGAGACCTTAGAGCCCCTTCCAGTCCCTCAAGGGGCTCCAGGAAAGCTGGGGAGGGACTCTGGATCAGGGAGGGGAGCCACAGGACGAAGGGGAACAGTTTTAAACTGGAAGAGGGGAGACTGAGATGAGATCTGGGGAAGAACTTCTTTGCTGTGAGGATGGTGAGAGCCTGGCCCAGGTTGCCCAGAGAAGCTGTAGCTGACCCATCCCTGGAGGGGTTCAAGGCCAGGTTGGACAGGGCTTGGAGCAACCTGGTCCGGTGGGGATGGGACTGGATGGTCTTTAAGGTCCCTTCCAACCTAAACCTATGGTTCAAAGTGTTCAAGGAAGGATGGAAAGAAAGAAGGAAGGATGAAAGGATGAATGAAAGGAAGGAAGGTAGGAAGGAAGGACAGACCAAGAGGTGGCTTGGCTCAGTGCTTACGGCTGTTGAGGGTATCCTTCCCAGCCCTGGAGTCACAGCTGTCGGGGGTACAGCTTGTTGCAGGCAGGTTCGTTGCCTCCAAACCAACCTGTGGACACCTCATGACTTGTCAGTGGGATTGGTTGGGTCGGAGCTGTGGGTGACTGGGCCTGAGGAGGGCAGGCAGCAGCCAGCACCTGGGGACAGCAATGCCACCCTCGCATGCAGACCCCAACAGCGACGCCCACCACCACCACCCCACCCCCCCCGCAGGTCTGTCCTGGAGGGACCACGATGGCCGAGAGTCTCAGCGGGGAGGGGTGGGGGGGGGGGCACTCCGTGTCTCCGGCCTGGGGAGGAGCAGGGGCCACCCCAGTGACAGCTTCTGGGGACCGCGGGTTCCCCCGACGCGGCAGCTCCCCGGGGCAGCAGCCCCGCTCCCGGACAGGCCGTAGCTGGAAGAGGTCGGGGCCCGGCTCCGCGGGGGCTCCGTGCCCCGGTTTCCCCGGGAGGGACGGGATCCACCACCCAGCGCTCGTCTGGCGGCAGGTCCCCGGGGCCGCAGCGGGAGGACGATGCCCTCTGGGTCGGGCTGCGGGACCGCCCCGACGCCCGGCCCGGCGGTGCCTTTAAGGGGCGGCGGCGGGG
>JAOXNH010000007.1:12787909-12821182 GCA_028566575.1 Bartramia longicauda
GGGGCGGTGTGGATCCGGCCGTGTCCGCTCCGTGGGGCCGGCTGGGTGCAAATCCCCGGGGCGGCCGGGGACCCCCCCCGCCGTGCCTGGCTGCCTGCAGGTCGGCCCCCCCCGGGGCAGCAACAGTTGGATCTCTCCTGCCCCGCTCCCGCGCCGTGCCCCTGCCCGTGGGGGCCGGTCGGGCCCTGCGGCCGCTGAGCCTGGGGGTGGCCGGGGCCGTGGGCTGTGAGCCCGCCCAACCCTCCGCCCTCTGCAGCGTCTCCCTCCCTGCCACCGCCCGTGCTCGGGGCGCCGGGCATTTACCAGACATGTCCCCGGGGCCGCCCCTCCGGGCTGGGAGCCGTTTCCCCGAGCCCTCGGTATCCGCAGGCTATAAATAGGTTTCCAAATCCTATGTGGGTCATCGCTGCCTCTCCACCGTGAGCTGGAGAGGAGCTGCTCCCGCCCTGCGGCGTGAGGCCGAGGAGGGGTCCCGGGGGGCTGCTCCCCTCCCGGGGGTGGCGGAGGTGGCAGGATTGGGATCCGCCGCGTCGCGGGTGCGGTGTGAGGCTGCCCCGGCCTCTCCTGCGTAGGGCAGCCCTGGCTGCTGCTGCTGCCGCCGGCCGGGCGGGGGGGGGACCCGGTCCCGCAGGGCCCCGGGAGGCAGCGGGCAGGGGGAGGGGAGTGCCGGGCACCGGTATTTTTAGAGGGTGGAGGAGGGTAGCGAGCTGCTGCTCCCGAGCTGGTGATGCTCTCTCCTCTTCCCCCTCCCAAATATTCTGCAGGCCTGATCCTGCCGGCTTTCCCTTGCCAGCACCAGGCCCCACACCGCCCCGGCGGCTGCAGCACCGGGAGCTGCTTGGGCCGTCTGCGGGCAGGGCTGGGGTAAGGCTGCCGTGCAGGCAGGTGCCCGCTGCGTGGGCAGCCCCGGTGCCCCCAGGGCAGGCAAGGGGATGATGCTCTTTGGCTGAGTCATCACCACTCCTTACCCGAGTACAACTATGTGTCCACGGTGAGGGGCTGCCTGGTGTCAGTGTGCCACAGACCCCAGCCCACCAGGGTGAGCTGGCTGGCACAGCTATGCCCTGGCATCTGCTGGCCCTTGGCAACTGGCCCGGAGTTGGCCACCGCAGCTGGTGGGGTTACAGACTGTGTGTGTGTCTTTTGAGGACCTGTTTCTTCATGACCCTCCGCAGCCCTGTGGGCAGTGTGGAGGTGCAGTGTGCTCTAGGAGGATGAGGAGCCCAGGCTCAGTCACCCCCACGTGTGGAGACTGTCACTGGAGTGCCCTGCTTGCTGCAGGCAGGGTGGCAGCGGAAGGACCAGCACCTCCTTGCCCACCCAGTCATGCTGTGAGTGGGTGGGGGTGTGGAGGTCCAGCCGTGGTCCAGGGCGAGAGCTGCCACAGGTGCTCATGGGTGGATTCAGTGTAACCCCCAAGGCAGTCGTGCCCTGAGGATATGTGTGTGCCCTGTGTGTGTCACCTACTTCCTCGTGCTCCTTCTGTGTACAAGTCCCACAGTCACCTTGTGCTCCCTGTCTGTGCAGGGGACATCATCCTGCCTGCTCCTGGGGGGTGCTGCCCTCTCCCAGCAGGGCTGCCAGCGCTGGCCAGCCAGGGCAGAGTAGGGCCCCAAACCAGAGCCCAGCATCCTCAGCCCATGCCCTGCTCCGCATGGGTGCGTCCCCCTGCACAGCTCTGCCCTGGCCACATCCAGAGATGAATGTTTCACCCAGTGAAACCAGCCCTTATCCCACTGGTCCTGCTGTGGAGGCAGAGGCATGGGGGATTGGAGCAGGGAGGGGGCTAAGCACAAGCCCCCTCCCCTGCTGGGGGTCTACTCAGGGGGTTGCTGGGCTTCTCCCAGCCTCAGAGGGGGAGTGTGTTGTGTGCCATGCCCTAGCCCTGCCAGCAGCTGCCCATTGGCACAGCCCTGTGTCACAGGGTGCTACCCTGGAGTCAGTGCCACAACACGGTGTGCTTTGCTCCCAGCAATGTGTGCAGCAGCTGCCCCGGTGTTGCAGGATGGGATGGGGAGCAGACACCTCACACCTGCCTGAGGGCACTGGGCTGGAGTCAGGAGAGCTGGGGCCAGTCCCCTGTGCTGCCCCTGAACACTGGTGGCCCTGGGGGGGGTGCCTGTCATCCCTGGCCCCAAGGGGCTGTTCAGGAGCAGCATTGCAGCGAGGCACAGCTGTGGTTTCAGGACAGAGTTTGTCCGCAGGCACTTGGTGAGGGCTTGGCTGGTCCATTTGAGAGTGCAGCAGTGGTGGGCTCAAGGAGGCTGCGTGACCAGGTGGCCTTTGAGAGAGTTGTGCTCCTGACCCACAGTGCCACACATCACCCGCTTCTGTAACCCCCTCTGTCACCAGATGAGCTTGCTGCAGCCTGGCGAGTGTGATGGCTGGTCTCTGTCCTGTGACACCTCTGTAAGGTCTCGTGCCCAGCCTTTGGGAGCGTCGGACCTTGCCCAGCCTGGCTGAGCTGTTCTGGGGGCTGCTCTGGGGTTTGGCTGTGATTTTATTCTTTCCGGGGCAGAAATTCAGGCAGGAGCTCTGGGGCGATGGGAGTCTGGACAGAACAGCATCAGCAGCTCTCAGTGGAAGGCAGCCAGGGCTGTGGGTGCCCGAGGATGGGCAGTCCCCTGGGGCGCTGATGGCAGCCCTGGGCAGTGCAGGCTCTGCCTTCATCTACGCTGCCTTGGCTGTGCTGGCATGGAGGTGAGCTTGGTGGTGTGCATCTTAAGAGATGGGCTCCCTGGTGACCTTTGTTAGCTGTTTAAAATCTACACTGAATGTAAAAGAGTTAATCTCTCAAAAGTCACTGCAAATGCAGTGAAGGGTGTTTGGCCACCTTCCCCATAGCTCTCTGCGCCCACACGTTTGGGACAGGAAAGGCGGCCACAGCTCTGAAGTGCCTGTGGTGCAAGCGTGCTGCCAGGTGTTGCTTGGCCCTGGGGAAGTTTTGGCGATTCGGGGCTGTTTTGGAGGAACGACAAGCAGGAGTTGATGTGCTGGGTGCAGTGTGTCGGCAGGGCTCTCGTGGTGTGGGCCCTGGGGTGAGGGGGGGGATGAATGTGGGGCAGGGGAGAGCCAGGCAGCAGCGTGGCTGTTCTGCTCTGCGCAGGGTTTGTGCCTTCTGCTCCTTGGCCAAGAGCTGGGAAGCTCCCACCACGCAAAGGAGTTGTCCTGGCAGCTCTTCCCCTTCCTCCCTGGCCAGCAGGGCCTTGATGCCTGCAAAATGAGAAAGCCCCCCCCCCCCCCCAAACCCAAAATTTCGGCCTAACCCGATTGTGGGTCCTTGCTGCAGCCATCCCTTTGGGTGTCCCTGGGGAACAGGGCACCCTGCTCTGGCGGAGGCAATGCCAGACCTGGCAGCAGCAATTGATCGGCTGGGCGCTGCCCCGGCTCAGGGTGCTCTTTGCCCCCTTGCTGTTTGCGGCTGGCGTGGGGGAGGGATGTGCAGGCTGGTGAGGCAGTGCCACACAGCATCCCTGAGAATCCCTGTCCCCGTGGGGACATCTCTTGCAGAGCGATTGGTGGCTGTGAGGCTCTGCCTCACTCCCTGCCTGCTGGAAGAGCTGTGGAGTGGCCGGTGCCTTCTTCCACGCTGCAGCTGCCAGCTCCATCCCACTTGCGCTCAGGCCAGGCATCTTGTGCCGGTGGGAGGGTGGCCGTGTCCCAGGGCTGTGTGGCCCTGGGACAGGACGCTGCTGATGGCCTGGCACCCTTTTGCCCAGCTGTACCAGCACCGTGGGGCTGGCACCAGGCAGAACCATGCTTGGCTCTCCCTGGGCCTCCAGCTCTGGCACAGCAGGACTGGGCTCAGGAGAGGTGTTGGCAAACCACAGCAGGGTTTTCCTCCTCCTCCAGCTTCCCTGAGGCATGTACCTGGGCCACCATGCCAGGGCCACTGGGCAAGGTGTGAGGGGTGGGCACGTGCCCTTGCTGGGGACAGGTGGCAGTGGGACAAGAGGTGAGAGGCACCACTTGTACTGAACAAAAGCGCTGGGGAGTTGGTGGCCCTTAGGCCAGGCCTTGGCTGTCCCCACGGGTGAGGCCACAGGACACCTCGGTGGGTGCTGTGGACTGGCCTGGGGTGGGGGCTAGGCTTGGCCCCATGGGTCTGCCTGGCCATGGGGCCTCGCTTACCCACTGGTTCCATCTTGCCCAGCAACCATGGCTTTATTCACCTGTGCTTCCCAGCTGTGGGCAGGTATAGTGGGTATTGAGTGACAAAGTCTGGAACCATCAAAAAGTGTAAGATATTTCCAGCTAGCCATAAAATGCTGTTGGAAAAGTCAGGGTGTTGATTCTCCGGGAGCTGAATCCCCTGCCTTGGGGCTCCTGTGGGCTGGGACCCACTGCTGCTGGCTTGGTGGGCAGCGCTGGCACCTGCAGGAGAGGAAGGAGCCTTCCTCTGCAGGGAGCTCAAGGAGGTTTCGGGAGGCTGGGCTTGCACCAGGCTGTGCACGGTGCTGCTTCACCAGCATGGGGGCCGGTAAATCCCCACACAGGTGCCAGGCCATGGGAAGGGGGCACTGATGTGGCAGGCTTGGGGTGCAGGGGCAGCACTGGGGTTGTCGGATTAGGGGACTCTGGGTGGGGGCTCCCAGCCCCTGGTATTCCACCCCTCTGCCAGGCTGTGATGCAGCTTTGGGGCGTTCCTGGGAGCAAGCAGGAGGGATGGCATGGGTGGTGGTCCGTGGATCCATGTGTTCATCACACTTTTGGGTGGTGGCGATGGACACAGAGAACTGCTTCCACCTGGCCTGGCTACACCCATGGGAGGTGCCCAACTTGGCCATCAGGGCATGCACGCTGCCATGTCCTGGGGAGCTGTCCTGCCAAAATCCAGGGTGCACTGCCCACTGTGCCAGGCCAGGATGTTTGCTCTTGCTGTGTCCCCTGGGACTTGTCCCATGAGGAGTGTTTTTGGCCTGGCAGCGTGGGACCTGCGCGTCCCCAGCTGGCACTGCTACCTTGTGCTCAGGCCGTGCAGTGCCCGATCCGGCTCGTCCCCCCCGTGGCATGGCAGAGGGCAGATGCAGGTGTCAAGTTGCTGACACGGTGCTCCAAGAACCTGAGCATCCCCCTGCCCGGGGCCAGCTCCCCACTGGCAGCACCCACTGTGCTCTGCCTGCCTTGCTGGGGGAGGGGGGCAGGACTCCCCTGCCCCTGTGTCCAGCTAACGGCAGGGCTCAATGTGGGGGTCCTGGCAAGCACACCACTGTCCCACCATCCGTGGCAGTGGGAGGCAGACCATGCAAACCCCAACAGCACCCACGGCCTCATCCTGCTCACTTCTCCGGCAGGTGGAGGTGAACTTGTGCCAGGGGGTTGTACACACGTGTGTATGGGGTGCGTTCCTCTGGCAGCCCAGCTCTGCCACTGCCCAGGAGCTGCCCTCTGCTCCCCCACCACTGCCACCTGGGTGCAAGGGCCCTGGCACCAGTGTCCCACCCCAGCTGCTGCACCTACACACACACACACACGATGTATGTGCGAGAGCCCTTGCCAAGGGATGAGTGGGGAAGGGAATGAGAGGACAGGGCAGACCACACTGGTCAGTTCAGGCCATGGCCAGCTGCTGGCAGGCACCTTCTCCCCTCCTTGTCCCTCTCCTTCTCCCAGTGTTTCCCTCCCAGCTGCCTGCATCCGAGCCTTTCCCTGCTTGCTTCCTCATACAATCCCACAATGTCCTGCAGTGTCCTGCACCCACAGGCAGGGACCCCAGGCTATGCCAGTGTTAGGTGTCTCTCCAGGGGGGCTGAGGCTCCCTTAGGACAGCATCCCCCCCGCCTGCTGCATGCCAGTGCCTCTGCCCCAATATGGGTGTGGGGCAGCCCTGGTCCCTCCATGCCTAGGAAGCCCCCACAGGGGCAATCCTGGGGACAAAAGGGGCAGGATCAGTCCCAGAGGTGCGGGCTGGTGAGCCCTGCACTGCTGCCACCTCTGCCCATCGCTGTGTCACCTTGGGTGCTGGTGGTGGGGGACAGCCTGCCCTGGCACTGGGGTGTGCAGTGGTGCAGGAGGGGTCTGGAGCAGAGGATGTCTCTGGGGAAGGAGACAAGCAAAAGGTCAATGACCCACTTCAAAGAAAATAAATAACAACAAAGCAGGCCCCTCCTGTTGCCACCAAGGACCTGACAGTCCCCAAGGGAGCCTGGTACAGCCCGGCATGGGTGTGGGGGGACAGTCCTACAGGCTCCTGGGCACAGAGGCCCAATTGTGTGCCTGGTAAACAGGCGGGGGGGTGCAGGCAGCGAGTGGTAGGACGGGAGCCGTAGGGTGGGCAGAGCCGCTTGGTGTGTCCCCCCATCAATGGTGGGACCGTGCCTGGGACCGGTGGTGCCAAACAGATGGGGATCCCCTGGCACTGCTCCTGGTGTGTTTGCCATCCCTGTCCCCATCAGCCCTTCTTCCTCCAGTCTCTGCCTCCCCCAAAATCAGCAGCGCCCGGGGTGGGGGGCAGCACTAGGGGGTGCCATGCCCTTCATGCAGCCCTGCCAACCGTGGTGCCTGCTGGAGCGCCACAGCCACATGCAGGCAGGAGTCCAGGTGTGGGGTACTTCTGTTTGCCGCTGTTTGCTGGGCTGCTGTGACGTTTTGGCAGAGCATTTGCAGCCCCTGGGTGAGGCCAGTGTGGAGGTGACGCTGTTGGGGACAGGAGGGCCTGACCCTGTCACCTGCTGCCAACTGTGTCCTTCCAGGCAGCCCCTGTTGTTTTAAAGCCCTCTATTCCCACCCTGCCGGCGTGCCCCTTTAGCTCCTGGTCACCGCAGGAGCAGGCCTGGGCTGGTGCGGGAGCATGGTCAGAGGTGCCAGCACCGTAGTGGGCACCTTCCCAGCAGTGAAGCTGGGGCATGCCCAGCCTGTGGTGGCAGCCAGTCTCAGAGTCTGATGTGGCCCTGAAGTGAGCTGAGGTTGCCTCTCCTCAGCCTGTGCCTCAGCTTCCCGACCTACAGTAGTTCCCCTCCACTTGGCGGTGGGGGTGATGGGGCTGTGACGTGGCCTGGGCATTCCTGGTGCAAAGTGGCTGCGCTGGCAGCATGTCGGGTGCCCATCCTCAAGGCCTCTGGGCACAGAGCCCAGCCTGGGCTGCGTGCACAACTGGGGTCAGGGATTCCTGGGGATTTACTGTGAATCACCATATGCCGCCAGTGGAAATCCTGCGCAGCCATAGCCTTCTGGGAGGGCACGGAGGGGGTGCTGGGAATGCCCCTGTGCTGCCCACAGGTGCACCCAGTGCCAGGGCCTGGCCAAACCCAACCTTGCCCCGATGGCGTTGGGGTCTGCCCTAGCAAGGTCCTGCGAGTGGGACCCAGCAGTGGCCAGGGGACATCATGCCAGGCAGCTTCCAGCTGTGAGGGCACTGTCAGGATGGGGGCCCACAGCTCTTTGCCAGCTATAAGGACTTGGGGTCATCTCCTCTGGGCAGCCCCAGCTGCCATGGCCCATCAGGGCTGGGCTCAAGCCCTAACACCCTGTTTGCATTGCTAGAGTAGGGGTCCGTCCCCTCTGTGGTACCTTCTCTGTCCCAAGGCGTCCCAGACAGGATGGGGTAAGCAGGAGTTCATTGGGTGACCAGGGACCCGTTTGCCTCTGGCTGAGCTGTGACAGTGCCACCAGCCAGCTGCAAGATGCTGGCACAGTGCCATACTGCACTGGGGCCTTTGGGATCCCTGTCCTGTCCTTCCTGTGCTCATCTTTGGTATCTGGGTCCTGTCCCCAAGCATCATCATCCTTCTTCTTTGTGTCATCCCCAGTGGGTGCTGGCCTTTGAGATCTTCATCCCCCTGGTACTCTTCTTCATCCTCCTGGGGCTGCGGCAGAAGAAGCCAACCATCCCTGTGAAGGAAGGTGAGTGCAAGCAGGATGGTGTCCAGGGCACCCACACTTGGAGACACCCTGAGTTGCTGGGGAGCTGCTCCAACACCCTGGGGACAGGCTGAGGGTGGGTGGGGGGCTGCGACAGCTGGTGGGGACCCAAATCCTCTTCTGGGGGGATAGTGCTGGGCAGGGGCTGCAGCCAAGGGCTGGCAGGGCAGACATGGGGCAGTTGAAGATGCAGAGTCAGTCCCAGCCTGGAGCGGCTCCCCTGGGGGTGGCAGTGCCAACCAGCCTGCGACTGTCATCAGCAGGGACGTTCAGTGGGGAGGAAGAGGAGATGGAGCTGGACAGCCACAATCCCTGCCCCGAGTGCTCTGGGAAGGGCTCCCCAGCTTCTTGTGGTGCTTGGGGAGGGGGAGGATTGCACTGTGTGGAGACCACACCTGGCTATGGGGGGGCTCTGGGGTCTTGGCAACGTGGCAAATTGATGGGACCTGATCTGGAGACACCTGGAGATGTGCAGCTGGCTTGCCAGGGCTCCATGTGGCATCGAGGCACCCCGGGACGCTCACCTGGCAGGTGCCCTTGTGCTGGTGATGCGGTGGGACGAGGGGGAGATGCTGGGAGCTGGTGGCAGTGACCTGGTGTAATGATGGTCCAAGCCTGTGTTTCAGTGTGTGCCATCGAGGGAGAGCCCAGCTGCGGGCGGTGGTGGGCACTGCCCTGGTTCCTGCCCTGGTGCTGATGTGCGCTCTGTGTTGCGTGGTTTTTTGGTTTGGTTTTTCTTTGTTTGCTCACGTTTTCTTTTTCTTTCCCACCATCTCCCCTGCCCGCCTGCCCTCCATGCCTCTACTGCATGTGCCAGTCTGTAAGTTGGTGGGGTGGGTGGGCGCCTCCTCCTTCCCCTACCTGTGCCAGCTACGTATTTTGGGGAGAAAGAGCCTGGTTTGGATCAACTCACTATGGCCTAATCCACACCTCTGTAACCTCATCACCTTCCTCTGTGGCTGGTGAAGATTAGCTTGGGCAGCACACTGTGGCCCCTGCCTGCTCCTCCCCAGGGGCTGCCCAGCCAGGACCAGCCCATGGTGGTGTCCCCACTGAGTTGGTGGCAACCCCACCAGGTTCTTCGCCAGGTTCTGGGGCTGCTGGCAGTGATGTCCCTGTCCCCCCCAGCCTGCAGAGGGCTCTCCAGGCCAGGTGGAGGCTTGTCCTACCCCTTCTTCTTGCCTCCCTCCTGGATCAGACCATGCTGGGTGCGTGGTAGTGGCCTGGGGTTGCCCATTCTTGCCCATGCCTTCCCCAGGCTGATTCCCAAGGGGCTGGAGATGGCTACCTCCCCTGCATCACCACTGGGTCTCCATCCTGGCCCCTTGCAGCTGGGACGAGCCGGGATGTGGCACTGCTAGGAGCCTGGAAGCCGACCTATACGCTAGCTTTGTCACCAAAGCTTGGCATGGTCACCACCATCTGTCCCACCACTCCAGCAGGCTGCTGGCCTGTCTCCTGCTGATGCCTGTCCCTGCCCTGAGCTGTCCCTTGTCCATGCCAGAAGCCCATCTTCACCAGCCCCTGTGTGTCACAACCGAGCTAACAGCACTGACCTGCTTCTAACCATGTGGCCACCAGCCTGGGTAGCAAGAGCAGGGTCCCTGCCCAGCGTTGCCCAGTGACAACTCTGGTCCCCTTCAGGCAGAGCCCTTCTGGGGGTCCTGGGGGAAGGACATGGAAAGACCCTTTGGAGCCTCCATTCTACCACGGAGGGACGATGGCTTAGTGCCGGTGGAGGGGGGGGGAAGGTTTCCCATCCCCTTGCTGTTCCTCGCTTCTTCCATCTCCCCCCGACCGTGTCTTCATTTTCACCCATGTCCAGCAGCCGTACGTCAGGGCAGCCGGGCAGCTGGGAGGCCGGGGGCTTGGGGAGCTGGGGGTGACAACTCTACTTTCCCTGTCGTATTCTTCCTCCTTCTCCTATTCCTCTGGAGATCCAGCAATGCCTCTGAAATTACTAACAAGAGGAGCCAAGAGGCCGGGGGAGGTTGGCAGCCTGGGGGCAAGTAGCAGAAGTCAGCATCGTACTGGGCTGGGAGGGACCTGTCACCCAGAGGGCAGCAGGCAAGGGCAAGAGGGCAGGAGCCAGGGTGGCAGGATGTGCCCACAGCCCCAGGGGGCCACCAGCCGGGGACAGCCTGGGTGAGAAAGCTGCAGACTTCTGACCTTGGCTGCCAGCCTCTTACGGGGCTCGCATGGCCCAGCGTGTCCTTCTCTGAACTGAGTGTCTGTCTCTCCGGTGGCCCCTGCTTCTCCCTGCTTCTCCTCCCTCCCTGCCCACACTTTCCCTGGCCTCTTCTGCGCTCTCTCGCTGGCTCCAGCTTTCTACACGGCGGCCCCGCTCACCTCGGCTGGGATCCTGCCCGTCATGCAGTCCCTGTGCCCTGATGGCCAGCGTGACGAGTTCGGCTTCCTGCAGTACTCCAACTCCACGTGAGTCGCACGCTCGCCGCGCACTTCCTTGTCCCTTCCTGCATGCTCCTGCACACAGCCTGCCCCTTCCCACGTTGGCACTGCCCCACCGAGGACAAGGCACAAGCCCCTGTTCCCCAAAGAGCTTGAGTGCAGAGCGCCGTATCCCAGGGGTGCAGGGGACATCTCAGTCCATTCCCCTGCAGGCTCCTGGGTGCCCAGTGCTGGGGGGAGGATGGAGGTGGCCCTCGGGGACACCTCAAGGCACTGGCGCTCTCCCCTGTGCCCCTGGCATGGTGGATTTGGTGCGCAGGCAAGGGCAGCTTCTGGGGCAGCCGTACCCCATGGCAAGGCAGCACTGCTGACCTGTGCACCCGAGGGGCTCGTTCCCACCAGAGCTTCGTGGAAGGTGTCCCCATCCCTTTGTCCCTGCCCCTAAAGCCATGGCGATGCTGGGCTCTTGCAGGGTGACGCAGCTCCTGGAGCACCTCAGCGAAGTGGTGGAGCAGAGCAGCCTCTTTGACCCGCAGCACGCGGGGCTGGAGGAGGAGCTGGAGTCACTGCGCCGGCGCCTGGAGGCACTCAGCAGCAGCGAGCCCAGCTCCATGGAAACCCACTTCAGCAACCGAGCGGGTAGGCTGTGTCCTGCCTGGCCCCGCTGCCTGCACAGGCAGGGGTGCAGATGTCCCCCCGCCAGGCACCCAGCGATGTGGTGGCATGTGGCAGTGCCCTGCCACTCTCCCACATAGCTGTGCTAGGCAGAGCCAGCTGGGATGGGTCCCTGCTTGGGGCTGTGCCATGTCCCCAGTGCTGGCGGTCTGCTCTGACCTCCCTGCCTCGCTCTTGCCAGGATCTGGCTTCACGTTGGGGTGGGCGGCCAAGGACCAGGGCGAGCTGCACCGCTTCCTGACACAGAACCTGTCCCTCCCCAACAGCACGGCTGAGCTGCTCCTGGGCTCCAGCGTTGACCTGCAGGAGGTGGGTGACAATCTGTGGGAGGTGGGTCCCAGCCTTTGGTAGGTAGATGATGGCCTTCAGGAGGTGGGTGGTGACCTACAGGAGGTGGATGACAACCTGCAGGAGGTTTGTAACAGCCTTTGGGGGGTGGGAGATGACCTGAGGGAGGTGGGTGACAGCATAGTGCTGGCAGGGCCAGCAAATGGGCACATCCCAACCCAGAGAGTCCTGACCACCAGACCTGCAGGAGGAGGTCAGTGAGCACCCGGCCAGGACTTATCCTGCCTTGCTACCTCATGCTGGGGCATTGCTGGGCAAATGGGTGCCTCTGCTCCTGGCACACTCAGCAGCAGCAGCAGTTCTGTCCCCGGTGCAGGTGTACCGCCTGTTTTTCGGTTCCTTTCCTTTGGTACCCGATGAGACCCATGAGCGAGACCTGTGGGATGGATTTGGCCCTGGTGAGAAGATGATGCAGCTGGAGGTGAGGAGCGATGTTGCATGTGGGGGACATGGTGGGGCAGAACAGAGCTCATCCTGTGCGTCCCATCTGTGTCCCACTACTGGGCAATCTGGAGATGTCCATCCTGACAGAGGGGATGTGAGAGGAGCAGCAGGGATGGCTGGGTCCCATCCCAGTGCTGACACCAGTTTCCCCAGTGCTTTGAGACACTCCAGTGCCTGTGCCTCAGTTTCCCATTGCAGTGGGTGTTGGCACCGCCTGGACAGTGGCTATGGAGGGAGGGGGGGAGTTTGTTCTCTCCTGTGGCTGAGGTGCAGGGAACCCATGCTTCCCCAGCTGCACATCCCCTTTTCTTCCCCTCCCCATGGAGACCGTGGACATGGGTGCTGTGGGGCCATTCAGGTGCGCTTGGGGGGATACACAGAGGGGGACCCCAGAGAGCCCCTGCACAACCAGTTCCCCCCCCCGACATGTTGGTCCTCTTGCAGAAGAGCCTCCCCAGTGGCTGGAGGAGCTTGCGGGAAGGGCTGGTCCACAGGGCGTTGCAGGACCCGGCGGCAGCCCCACACCGGCCAGCGCTGCTCCGCCTGCTCTCCCAGGCCCTGGGCCTCGCCAGCGCCGCCCTGGCACCCACCACCTCTGACAGCCCCCAGGCCTTTGTCACTGAGATGGAGGTGAGCTCCTCATGGGGGGAGCCAGGGCGCGCGGGCAGCTGCTCTGCCAGAGTGGGCACTGCTGCCGTGCCCCTGTGCCCAGGGCTGCGTCCCCATGGCTCCCTGCCCCATAGGGTGTCCTCTTCACTGGGCCGGTGCTGGAGCAGCTGACATGTCAGCAGAGCCCGAGGGGGCTGCGCCACCTCCTGCACGTGGCCCCCGGACAGCAGCCGCTGCTGCAGGCATACCGGGCACTGGCCTGCAATGGCAGCCGGGCCGCCCGCCGGGAGCGCTTCGCCCAGCTGGCCACCGAGCTCCAGGACCAGCTGGACACCCCCAAGATCGTCAGCAGGGTGAGAGCGGGGCTGCAGGATGGGCCTTCCACCAGCTGGGGGCAGGGACAAGTCCCGGGCAGGGTTTCCCTACTCACTGTGTATCTGTGGGGACGGGGGCTCTGTTACATGGGCTGGTTCCTCCTGGTCACCCCTTTACCCAACATGGGCACCCTCTGCCCAGCACCATGGTGGGACCCCAGATGATTTTGCGTCCTAGCACCTGCTCGGACGCTGCCCATTGGATGGGGCTGGGTGTCCGCAGCATCCTCCAAGCATGTCCCCGCAGGCTCCTCTCCCCAGCACTGGAAATGGCCCTGGTGGCACAGCTCCTCCAGGCTGTCTCTGAGGTCCCTCTCCTCATGCCACCCAAGTCTAATGTGTCCCTTGTGGTCACAGAGGACCACCCTTTCTGCCTGAGTGGCATCTTGTGTTTCCCAACAAGACCGTGCCAGCATTTGCCTGCATTCCTGCTGCCTGGTAGCCATGGATGCACAGTAATGAGTCCAGGGTGCCAGCTGGGCACAGCTCCGATCTTTTGACCATGAAAGCAGACATGCCACTGCTTGTGGTCCCCCTTGCTCCTCTTCCACTGTCAAGCAGGGCCCTGTTGCCCCAGCCACAGGTAGCCCATTGCCTGCTCATCCTTGCAGCTGAAGCTGGATGAGGTGAACAGCACGGCCACCCAGCACCGGCTCCATGCCCTCCTGGAGGACCTGGTGGAGATGGAGAAGGTTCTTCGTGATGTGGACATCCTCTCAGCGTTGGCCAAACTGCTGCCCAGGGGAGCCTGTGCCAGCAAGGCCCCACCGCCCACTGCCAACAGCACCGGCTGGGCCAGTGCCAATGCCACAGCCGGCAACGCCACATTGGAGGAGGAGGCCACCAGGGGGGACCCAGCCAGCAGTGACAACCCCCAGGGACAGTTCTCAGCGTTCGTGCAACTCTGGGCTGGGCTGCAGCCCATCCTCTGCGGCAACAACCGGTAGGAGCCCCAGGGGCTGCAGGGTGCTCTCTGGTTGGGACAGGGATGTGGGAGAGCCCACCCTGCCTCTGCCAGCGGCCAAGGGCCCTGGTCTTTCATACTGAGCATGTGGGAGCTGGATGCTGCACCGCATCCTTGTGCCGCAGGCGGGGAAGCTCCCCATACTGAGCAGCACCATGCTGGCATGAGAGTTGGTGTGAAATCCCCTCCTGGGCAAGGTGGGGGCTGCCCATAGTGCTGGGGCTGGAGTGGAGTTGGCAGCTGGAGCCCCCTTTGCAGGACGATCGAGCCCGAGGCGCTGAAGCAGGGCAACATGAGCTCGCTGGGCTTCACCAGCAAGGAGCAGCGAAACCTGGGCCT
Source organism: Bartramia longicauda (assembly GCA_028566575.1). Classification (NCBI taxonomy): domain Eukaryota; kingdom Metazoa; phylum Chordata; class Aves; order Charadriiformes; family Scolopacidae; genus Bartramia; species Bartramia longicauda. The sequence goes on from JAOXNH010000007.1 coordinate 12,801,932, forward strand.
CCTCGTGCACCTGATGACCAGCAACCCCAAAATCCTGTATGCACCAGTGGGCACCGAAGTGGACAAAGTCATCCTGAAGGTGAGGGTGCAGAGACCAGGACCCCCGTCCTTCCTCTCCCACCAGCCCCGCTCCACAGGGACCTTGCCCAGATGGGCCCAACAGGGCCAGAGCTGAGTGGGGAGAAAGGGGCCATCTGTCAGAAGCGGGCAGCTGCCCTGGCCCTTGTTGGGGTAGCGATGCCTGCTGGGAGGTGGGGAAGTACCTCCGTGGCTGTAAGCCATTCTAGAGAGCAGGGGAGAGCCTGCATCTTCCCATGGTGTGACCTTCCTCCCAGGCCAATGAGACCTTTGCCTTCGTGGGCAATGTCACCCACTATGCCAAGGCGTGGCTGAACATCTCCCCGGAGATTCGTGCCTACCTGGAGGAGGGCAGGCTGCAGAGGCGCATCCGCTGGCTCCAGCAGGTAGGAGAATGTGGTAGGGACCGAGCCTGCCTGGGCTTTACTGCCCTGGAGGTGGGAAGTGGAGTCCTACCCCCTGGCACCTCATAGCTTCTTCATGTGAAGCTCTCAGGTGCCCACCCTGCTCTTGTGAGGACAAGGCCAGTTCCCTGTGCAGAGCGGGTGCTGTCACCCCATCCTCAGGGGGTTGGGGCCTGTCTGTGTCCATGAGGAGGACAGGGGGCTGAGAGGCAGGTTGTACTCCAACTTCTCCCTCCTGTGTCCCTCTAACCCAGTTCACTGCCGACCTCCACAAGCACCCAGAAATCCTGAATGTCTCTGACAGCGATGTTCTCCACAACTTCCTCAGTGGCAACTTCTCCCTGCCCAATACCAGTGTCCTGCTCCAGCAGCTGGACACCATCGACAATGCTGCCTGTGGCTGGGTCCACTTCATGGCCAAGGTGAGGTTGTGCCTGCCTGTGAGAACATGGGTGCTGGAGTGGCACCCACCACCTGAAGCTGGGCTCTGTGGGGCTTAAGGAGTCAGATTTGCTCAGACCTCCTTAAGGACATGGGACAGGAGCCCTGGAGGAGATAGTGGCTTCTGCAGTGTCAGGAGCTTTGGGGTAGATGTTAGCAGTGGAGGTGCCAATCCACTCTTGGGTTCAGGGGCTTGGAGGGTGGCTGTGGGTGGCACATGCTGCACTGTGTGCAGGGTTCACGTGCTAGACCCATCAGGGGCAGTGGGGTCTTACTGGCCTTCCCCTCCTGCTAGGTCAGTGTGGACATCTTCAAAGGCTTCCCAGATGAGGAGAGCATTGTCAACTACACGCTGAACCAAGCCTACCAGGACAACGTCACAGTTTTTGCCAGTATGTCCCTGGGAACCAGCCCCTTTGCAGGTGTCCCTGAAGCCATGTCCTTCTCCAGCTTTTCCCTGGGCTGGGGCCACTGGCCTTAGGATGTGGCTCCCTTGGTGCATGTGTTGGGTGGATGAGCAGACCGAGCATCTTGCAGTACCCATCCTCTGCCCCTGGCTGAGCCCTGCTGGGTGCAGCACCCTGCCGCTCTCCTGGCTCTCCCACCACTGCTGCCTGCTGTCTGTGTGCCCTCCCATCCCATGCCAGGGCCATGCCCACCCTCCTCATCCATGTCAGCCCTGACGGTGCCCTTGGCTGGGACGTGCTGAACCCCTCCATGTCCCTGCCTGTTGCTGCGGACTGGCCGGTGTGGCCATCTCCTGTGGTGCCAGCAGGCTACCTGCCTCTCCTGCTGCCCGCAGGCGTCATCTTCCAGACCAACAGGGATGGCTCACTGCCCCCCCATATCATGTACAAGATCCGGCAGAACTCCAGCTTCACGGAAAAGACCAATGAGATTCGGCGAGCATACTGGCGGCCTGGCCCCAACACTGGAGGCCGCTTCTACTTTCTCTATGGCTTTGTCTGGATCCAGGGTGAGTGCCAGCTCCCTGCCACAGCTGCCCCCATCCGTGGCCCCTGCCTGCACTGCCTGCTTAGCTTGGCCTCTCCTTCTCCTCAGACATGATGGAGCGTGCCCTCATCAACACATTTGTTGGCCACGATGTGGTGGAGCCTGGCAACTATGTGCAGATGTTCCCTTACCCGTGTTATACCCGGGACGAGTGAGTAACACCCACATGGGCAAGGTGGGCAGGGGCAGGACCTTTCTTCTTCCTCTTTGCAGGCCAGAACAGCTGGGAAAAGGGGACAAGTCTGGGGGCCTGAGAGGGGTTGGTGACATTAAGAGTGATGAGCAACCTGTAAAACCCTGTTCCTTGGACCACCAGGCTAGGCAAGCAGGGGAAGGATTTTGTGCCCAGTTTGCAGCTGAAGTGAGGAACTCATGGCTATGGGGTATCTTGGAGGCTGAAATACTTGGGGAGAGCAGGAGGAGTGTGGTAAATGGATGGCACATGGATCTGTCGGTGGTTATCGAACACAGTGGTCTGGAGGACCTGGAGAAGTCCCTCCAGGGCAGGCGGGTGGATAGGGCCCTGTCCACACCAGGGTAAGCAGGGCACCAGGCTGATCCCGTGGCTGCTGATGCCCACCTGCCTGCCAGGACACTAGATTGTCCTGTGGGCTCATTGGAGAAGCTGTTTCAGGGCACTAAGGAGTGGCTGGACCAGAGAGCTGGTTGTCCCTGCGTGGTGGGAGAGCCCTTCCACTTCCCTAGTGCCCCACGGTCTCCCTGGGTCTCTGTGGTGCTGCCACCATTCAGGTCTCCCCTCTCTTCCTCTATCCCACCAGTTTCCTCTTCGTCATCGAGCACATGATGCCCCTGTGCATGGTGATCTCCTGGGTCTACTCAGTGGCCATGATGATCCAGCACATTGTGACAGAGAAGGAGCATCGCCTGAAAGAGGTGGGGATGGTGGGAAAGATCCCTGGGAAGGAGCCAGCATCTCTGAGCTCTAACTTCTGCACTTTGTCCCTGGGCACCTTCCCCTTGTCTCTGGGCACGTGAGCTGGGGCGGGTGCAGATCCTGCATCCCTGGGCTGAGCTGGTTGTTCAAGTGTCTCTGGCATGAACCCTGCCCAGCACTGGAGGGAGCTGAGCCCATTGGCAGCCTGGCACAGGGTGCTGTGGCCTGTCCGCTCCCAGCAGCCACAGGGACCCCTCAGTGCTGCCCGTTTCTTCCCCAGCCCCAGTGAGTGAGGCTGCAGGGGTAGGCAGGGTGGGCATAGCCCCGCTGAGCAGTGTTGGCCTTGCAGGTGATGAAGATGATGGGCTTGAACAATGCGGTGCATTGGGTGGCTTGGTTCATCACTGGCTTTGTCCAGCTCTCCATCTCGGTCACAGCACTCACTGCCATCCTGAAGTACGGCAAGGTCCTGATGCACAGCGATGTCCTCATCATCTGGCTCTTTCTTGCCATCTACGCAGTGGCCACTATCATGTTCTGGTGAGCTGCCTGGACCACTCTGTGGGGTGACGGGGCACGAGCAGTGCTGGCATCCTTGTGCTATGGGACAGGGGTGCCAGGAGCTCTGTGGGCAAGGGCTGGTGTAGGGCCATAGCCAGCTGATTTGAGGGGCCAGTTTATCACCTCAACACCACCAAAGTCAGATGGTGAGGGGAAAGACCTGGTGGGGTAGGATCCAAAGTGACGCTGTCCTCTTTGCAGCTTCCTGGTGTCAGTGCTCTACTCCAAGGCCAAGCTGGCCTCTGCCTGTGGCGGCATCATCTATTTCCTCAGCTACGTGCCCTACATGTACGTGGCCATCCGTGAGGAGGTGGCACATGACAAGATCACGGCCTTTGAGAAGTGCATCGCGGTGAGTTGGCTGCAGCTGCTGGGGTGGTGTTTGGCTCCAGGTTTGCCCCAGGCACCCTGTGTCCAGTACACAGGCCACCAAGCTGTCACCAAGCCCTGGGCAAACCTCTGCCTGTATGAACCAACTCTCCATAGGGCTTTGAAGGCATCTCTAGAAGGTTTGGCACCTCCCAGGGCAGGGGGCATCTCCACGGGGCTGGGTGGGGCAGCACTGGGTAGGAATTCACCCCAACCTGTTCATCCAGAGCTGGCCTGTGGTTCCTGCTGATGTCCCCTTCCCTCCACCTCTCCACAGTCCCTCATGTCCACCACAGCCTTTGGGCTGGGCTCCAAGTACTTTGCACTGTATGAGGTGGCTGGTGTGGGCATCCAGTGGCATACCTTCAGCCAGTCGCCCGTGGAAGGAGATGACTTCAACCTCCTGCTGTCCATGATGATGTTGATCGTGGATGCTGTGGTGTACGGTGTGCTGACATGGTACATTGAGGCTGTGCACCCAGGTATGTGCAGGCAGTGGGACGTGAGGGCACCTGTGATCTTGTGGGAGCTTCCTTGACATGGAGGGATTTGGCACAACTTACCTTGGGGGTCCCCTGCCTGTGTCCTGTTGGGGACACCTGCCCGCATGCTCTGACCCACTGGTGACACCAGCAGGTTCTTTGGAGATACTTCAGTCTCAGTTCACTGGCCAACTGTAGCAAAGTAAGGTGTCCGTGGCTGGAGCACTGCTCCACCTAATCAGCCACCTGAGGAGGAGTCTCACCCACTTTCTTTGCTTTCCTGGTAAAATTGAAGTGTGAGCCAGGCCCAACCCAAATCCCAAAGGACTTTGCTGCGGGGCTCTGCAAGGAAGCATAACCCTGAGCCCAGCTGGTCAGGGCACTTGCAGCCCCTACCCCACAGTGATGTCCCACAGCTGGGGAGACCTCCAAGCCCATGCCCGTGCCTCTGTGCCAAGCTCTGCCCCAGCCCTCAAATGGCTTCTGCATGAACATGGGTTCGGGGTTGACCCTGACTCCAAAGGGGTTGTGCTTGCAGGCATGTTCGGCTTGCCACGGCCCTGGTACTTCCCCTTCCAGAAGTCCTACTGGCTGGGCAATGGGCGAGTGGAGACCTGGGAGTGGACCTGGCCCTGGTCCCGCACCACTCGCCTCAGCATCATGGAGGAGGATCAGGCCTGCGCCATGGAGAGCCGGAGGCTGGGTGAGGGCAGACAGGCGTGGTGTGGTTTGGCCCTGGCTCTGCTGCAGGGTCCTGCATGGACCCCCGTGTGTCCCCTGTGCCCCTGTCAGGGCAGGATCCTGGACCAGGCGCTGCTGCCTGTCTGGGAGCTGCTCCCCATGGTGCAGGAGGGGGGAAGCTCTGAAGAAGCAAAGGGGAAGGGGTTATGAGCCAGCACAGCCACTATGGCATGGAGCGGGGGAGGTTCATCCCCCAGGGAGCCCTGCTCCAAGTCTGGCCTCCCTGCTATCCCTCGGCTCCTCACCATCCTGCTCTTGCCGCAGAGGAGACACGGGGCATCGAGGAGGAGCCAACCCACCTCCCCTTGGTCGTCTGCATTGACAAGCTCACCAAGGTCTACAAGACAGACAAGAAGCTGGCACTGAACAAGCTGAGCCTCAACCTCTATGAGAACCAGGTGGTGTCCTTCCTAGGGCACAATGGTGCAGGCAAAACCACCACCATGTGAGTGCCCATCAGTGCAGATGTGGGCTGTGTCCTTTTCTTGGCCAGCTGCAGTGGGTGGGGAACGTGCCGTGTGATGTCCTTGCAGGGCCCCGTGTCAGCTGCTGCCGTGCTCCGAGAGCAGTAGTGTGGATGTGGGGGTGGCACAAAAAGGGGGACAGGCAGCAAGCACATGATCTTGCCCTGACATTGCTCTACCTGGGACCCAGCAGATGCTCCTGGAGGTGGTGGTTGCGATTGGGACCAGACGGATGAATATGACGTCTCCCTCACATTGTTGCCTTTTTCCATCCATCCAGGTCCATCCTCACTGGCTTATTCCCTCCGACCTCGGGCTCTGCTACCATCTACGGCCACGATATCCGGACGGAGATGGATGAGATCCGGAAGAACCTGGGCATGTGTCCTCAGCACAACGTGCTCTTCGACAGGCTGACGGTGGAGGAGCACCTCTGGTTCTACTCGCAGCTTAAGAGCATGGCGGAGGAGGAGATCCGCAAGGAGATGGACAAGTAGGCACCCCCCAGCTCCTTTTGCCCCATCCAAGCCTTTTGTGTGTGTGGGTCTTCCTGCTGACTGTGCTGTGGTGGGTGACCTGGGAGCAGAGATGTCCCCTGGAGTAGTTCCACCAAGTGTTTTCCAAAACTTTGAGGTATCAGGCTGTGATAGCAGCAGAAGATGCTTCTGTAGCTTGGCTGTAGCTGGGCTGTCCATGGCTGAGATCCCTGGGTCACACGTGGAAGAGGCACCACATGCTCCCCGTAGGCACCAAGTGCCAGTATGCCCCCCCAGCATCCCTGGTGCTTCTCCTTTGTCCCCAGGATGATTGAGGACCTGGAGCTCTCCAACAAACGCCACTCCCTGGTGCAGACCCTTTCAGGGGGCATGAAGAGGAAGCTGTCAGTGGCCATTGCATTCGTGGGTGGGTCACGTGCTGTGATACTGGATGAGCCCACAGCTGGTGTGGACCCGTACGCACGCAGGGCCATCTGGGACCTGATCCTCAAGTACAAGCCAGGTGAGCGGAGGTGGGCAGAGGCCAGCATTGGTCCTCTGGCTGCGGTGGCCCTGGCCTCTCTGATGAAGCTCTGTGCCACTGTCAGGGAGGACCATCCTGCTCTCCACGCACCACATGGATGAGGCTGACCTACTGGGTGACCGCATCGCCATCATCTCCCATGGCAAGCTGAAGTGCTGTGGCTCTCCGCTTTTCCTCAAGAGCACCTATGGTGACGGCTACAAGCTGACGGTGGTGAAGAAGCAGTCGGACACCAGGAATGGCACAGGTCTGGGGGGCAGTGGGATCCTGCGTTTCAAGGTGTAAATAGGACCAGCCCTTCTTCAACCCCAGAAAGGAGCAAGAGGTCAACACCCAAGTGCTCCCACCCTGAGTCTCCTTAGGCAGCCACTTGGAGGGCAGGGGAGGATGGGGTAGGGGTGTGGGAAGTGACACTGCTCAGCTGTGATTTCCCCCATCTGGGTCCCAGGCTAGACCCTGTGTGGTGGCATTTGCCTCCAGGTGCTGGTTCTGTCTGGCCCGTGGGCTGCCCACCAGGATCCAGCATGGGTCACGGTACAGAGCAGCGTCCCCTGGTCAGGCAGGGTAGCTGGGAAACCTCCAGCACCCCATGATGGAGGCTGGAGGAGCCTCCTCAGCGCTGGTGTGGAGTGTGGATATGGTTGGTCCTGGTGGGAGGCTGGGTGAGAAATGACCCACTGGTGCTGCTCCTCTGCCACAGAGCCGGGCCAGCCACACAGCCCCCTGGCCCACTCCTCTGTCAGCCCCTGCTCCGAGCCCCGTGTCTCCCAGTTCATCAAGAAATATGTGGCCTCCTGCCTCCTCATCTCAGACACCAACACTGAGCTTTCCTACATCCTTCCCAGTGAAGCCGTCAAGAAGGGCTGCTTTGAGAGGCTCTTCCAGGTACCTGTGTAGGGGCTAGTAGAGTGGTGGGCAGCAGGCGGTCACGAGGGGCTGAGGCACTGCGGGCATCTCCTGTTCTCCTTACACAGCCCTTTGTCTCCACAGCACTTGGAGCAGAGCCTGGAGGAGCTGGACCTCACCAGTTTTGGGCTGATGGACACCACGCTGGAGGAAGTCTTCCTGAAGGTGTCTGAGGAGGACCAGTCTCTGGAGAACAGTGACGTGGGTATGGGCGGCAGGGGGGTACACAGTGCTGCTGGGACTAGTGATGGGCTGTGTGCCTTTGTGTGGGCTTGGTGGCTCCTCTCCCCTTGCATGTGGCCGCAGGAGTCTCCTTTCCCAAGGGAAGGAGTTTTCTTTAGTGGAGCACATCCCAACCAAGGGCAGCTGGCCCCTGCTCCACTCTGGGTTTAGCAGAGTAGATCCATCCCTGCTCTGTGCCACACCAAGGTGAAGACTGGCATGGCCAGTGGCAAACCCCCTTCTCCTCCCAGACATGAAGGAGTCCAAGAAGGATGCCCTGCGGCCACCTGCCCCCGAGCTGGGCCTGAAGCCTGAGGCCAACGGGGAGCCCCTCGCTGAAGCAGCCGTGCTGGAGAAGCCCGAGGTGGAGCTCAGCAATCTGGTGACCTGCTCCAAGCTGGCACAGTCACAGGCATCCCTGCACTCAGCCTCCTCGGTGGGCTCCGTGCGGGGTGACGAAGGTGGGGCTTATTCCGAATTCTTTGGGGATTACGCACCCCTGTTCGATAACCGGCAGGACCCAGATAACATCAGTCTGCAAGGTTCGTGCCGCCGGTGCCCGGCCAGCGGCAGGGGCCGGGGGAGGCGCTCGGCTGGGACGCGGAGGGCAGCCAGGCCAGTGGCAGCCCCCATCCCTGCACCCGGGCAGGGCAGAGCTGGCCCTGACCATGGCAGTAGGGTGTGCCAGGGATGGGGCTCCATGCCTGTTGGGGCGAGCCCCCGCAGTGGGTCTGATGCATCTGCCACCGCTGCACCCAGAGAGATGCAGCCTGAGTGGGAGGGCTGGGAACGGGGCTTCCACCAGTTTGCACTCCCAAACTGGTTGCATGTGTGTGAGGGTCCCGTGCTGAGACACAGAGCCAGTGGGTGTGGGCGCAGCCCTGCCCTTTGCCTCCCCCAGCTCTGCCACCCTGCAGACCTGCCCCACTAACACACTCGCTCCTCGTGCTGGTGCCCGGTTGGGTTTTCTCCTCTTGGCCCTTGGGCACAGAGTGGTCTTCCAGCTGGTGGCTTCATCCTCTGTACCCTGACCCAGGCTCAGGGCTCTACCTACCAGGTTGCTGGAATTGCCAGAGGATGCAGGTGTCCAGAGGCTATTGTTTTATTCACAAGTCCTTTTCTGGGTTATCCCAGCAGCTTGTCACGATTAATTCAGGGACGCGACACCCTGCCTCCCCAGCCAGGGCTGCTCTGAGGGTTGTGATTTGGGTTGCGGGAGGCAGAGCCCTGACAGTGCCGCAGCACAGCCCCCTGAGCCCCAGCCCCTGCACCCGCTGCCTCACTGGGTCCTCCCGCCTGTGTCATCCCCTCTTTCTGACCGTGCTGACCCCTCACCAGCTGGGAGAATTGATGGGAAAATGGGAGGGAGGGGGTGTCTGCCAAAAAGCACCAATTTAGCTTGTTTTTGAAAAGCTATTGTCTAAATTTCCCATTTGGGCCAAAGAGGAGCCCGCCAGCCAGCTGCCTCGCTTCACACCGCAGTGCTGCCATGGCTTGGTGGCCACCAGGGTTGCATGCTGCCCTGTCCCTTGGGGTGGCTGTCCCCGGCTCGGTGCCTGGCTCAGCTCCCTGGGGGCCAAGGTGGGTGCAGCAGCAGCTGTACCAGGAGGTGACGTCCTTCTCCACTCCTAGAGCAAGAGGCAGAGGTGGAGGCAGAGGACTCTGACCTGGCCGGGCAGGGGAGCTTCAAGCTGGAAGGCTCCTGGCTGAAGCTGCGCCAGTTCCATGGGCTGATCGTCAAACGCTTCCACTGTGCCAAGCGCAACACTAAGGCCCTCTTCTCGCAGATCCTCCTGCCTGCCTTTTTCGTCTGTGTGGCCATGACGGTGGCACTCTCTGTGCCCGAAATAGGTGCGTGCGAGCCACCCAGCTGCATGCTAGGGGCTACTGGTGGCCCTTTCTGCTTGCCCCAGTGTGGCTGGAGGGAGGATGAGGACAAGGCTTGCAGGTGCTCAGCCAGTCTGCCTGTGCGTGGTAGCGCTGCTGGTGCAAGCGGGTTCTGTCCTTGTCCCTGCAGGTGACCTGCCACCCCTCATCCTCTCACCATCGCAGTACCACAACTACACACAGCCCAAGGGCAACTTCATTCCTTATGCCAATGAGGAGCGGCGTGAGTACCGGTGAGAGCCGCCACTCAGCAGTGACCGGTGTCCCATGCCCCATCCCTGGGACTGCAGTGGGAGGCAGCAGGGAGGGCAGCCCACAGTGGGACTGGCCCCAGGGCTGGCTCAGGCTTGGATCAGAGCCTGGCTGGTGTCATGTCCCCTTGCAGAAAGTCACCTCCATCCTCCCCAGGGTGTCTCTGGGAGAGGTGTCAGCCCTGACGCTGGCTGTGATGGGCAGCTCGGCTGTGTGCCCATTCAGTCATGCCTATTCAGCCATAAAGTGCCAAGGCCTTGGGGAGGTCCTGGCAGAAGATGGCCAAGGTGGTGAGACCCATGCTACTCCTCACCTGCTCCTCTTCCCTCAGCATTAGGCTGTCTCCTGACGCCAGCCCCCAGCAGCTGGTGAACACCTTCCACCTGCCCTCTGGTGTGGGGGCCACCTGTGTGCTCAAGACGGCCTTCAACAACACATTGGACCAGCCCATGCAGACCCTCAACCTCAACAGCAATGAGTCCAAGATGCTGGCAGCCAAGTACTTCGATGCCATGTGCATTGACTCCTTCACCCAGGGCTTGCCGCTCTCCAACTTTGTGCCGCCGCCTCCATCCCCGGCTCCCTCCGACTACCCCATCTCGGTGGACGAGGACCTGCTCCGTGCCTGGAACTCCACGACCTTCTCCTCCACCATGAAAGGTATCACTTGCACATGGTGCTCAAGTGTATCCGGGCCTGGGATTGATCTCCAGCAGGGGGATGATTTATCTCTCCTGCAGAAGCAGCTCCAGGGAAGTGCTGATTGGTTTGGCCTGGCCACAGCAGAGCAGAGCATCGCTGGGCTGAACTTCTGTCTCAGCACTGGTGGCTGGCCCTGGAGCATCGCTCCCCGTTCAGCCCTGGCAGTGTTGGGGGAGCTCCCTGGGATGGTGACACCATTGAGAGCTCTGTGGCCACCATTATGTCACCCTCAGTGGGCCACGATCCCTAGCCAGTGCCTTCTCCAGCCACGCTTCATGCCCCCTTTCTCAACCATTTCTGTCCCCCCAAAGTTTTTCCCCACATCCATCTCTTGGTCCCTCTCAATCACCAGGACATAAAAGCCCTCTCTCAGTCTGGGCTCTGGCTGTGGGGCAGAGTGGTCCTTCCCTGCCTGGCCGGGACCCCTCAGCTCAGCCTCTTGCCCCATGTCGGGGCCGCAGGTGGGCAGGAGCCTGGCTGTGAGCTGCCCTCTCTGCTCCTCAGAGACCGTGACCTTGGCTCCTGCCCTGCCCCGCATCGTCCATGAGCCCATCAAATGCACATGCTCCATGCAGGGGACTGGCTTCTCGTGCCCCAGCGGCGTGGGGGGCCACCCCCCACAGATGAAGGTGGTGACAGGGGACATCCTGGCAGACATCACAGGGCGCAATGTCTCTGAGTATCTGCTCTACACCTCGGACCGATTCCGGCTACACAGGCAAGAGGGGGGGCTGGGAGGGTCTGCCCCGTGCCGTGGAGCCAGGGTGTGGGACCAAGGACTTGGGGACACCTGCCTGGGGAGCTGACGGGAGCCAGGAGCATGCTTTGAGCATGGCTGCGCTCCTGGAGGTAGGGGGCAGCGGTCACAGCTTCTCAGCGGTGCCTTGTCCCACAGGTACGGGGCACTCACCTTTGGCAACGTCCAGAAATCCATCCCAGCCTCCTTTGGGGCCAAGGCCCCTGCCACGGTGCGCAAGATTGCTGTCCGGAGAACAGCCCAGGTGGGACCACGCTGCGTCCGTGGGAGCTGGGTGGGCAGCAGCAGCCATGGAGCAGGGGATGAAGAGAAGGGGGCAGGCAGCACGGCCTGCGCGGCAGGGACCCCTCACCCGCAGTTCTGCAGCAGTGCTTTCAGCCCAGGAGTCTGGTTGGGCTCTCACCCCATGGGGCACTCAGTAGCTCCCTGCCCAGTGCATCTGGCTTAGCATGGTCAGCAGTGGCCTGCCCTCCCCACAGCCATCAGCACAGGAAGCCTGCCTTGTGGCTGTCCCATCCCATCCCTCCCTTCCAGTACCTCTGCCGTGGTAGAGGCTGCCGTGCTCAGCTCTCTTGCCGTCTCCCACTACTCTTCTCTGGTCCTCCAGGTCTTCTACAACAACAAGGGATACCACAGCATGCCCACCTACCTCAACGCTCTCAACAACGCCATCCTGCGAGCCAATTTGCCCAAGAGCAAAGGCAACCCTGCTGCCTACGGTGAGGACCTGGAGGCATTTGAGGGCAGAAGCATGTCAGGAACAGCTTTAGGGCATGGTCCAAACAGGCTCTAAAGTGCAGTGTCCCCCCTTGGACCTAGCAGAGTCGTGCGCAGTTGGGGTCACACACCTTAGCTACGAGATCTGGACTAGGCAGATCTCTCTGAAGTCTGGGCTGGGGCAGAACATTCCAAAGTGCTGCCTGAAGGCACCTAGGCTCGGATTTCCAAGGATGCTCTCTGCCAGCTGATGAAGGAGGGCTTGGCCTCAAGGAGGAGCTTCAGAGAGCTCAGCTCCTGCCGAGCTGCCCGTCCTGCTCAGAGCCAGGATCGGGGCAAGATTTTCTGTCCTGAGCCACCTTTCACACTCCCGTGTTTCTTCTTGGGCCTTCCTGCAGGCATCACAGTCACCAACCACCCCATGAACAAGACGAGCGCCAGCCTGTCCCTGGATTATCTGTAGGTCCAGGGAATGGGTTTGAGGGAGGGTGGCCGTCGTGTGGAAGGGAGGGAGCTCCTCACTGTGGTTTGCAGGGCAACACTGAGGTTCTGCCCTGCAGGCTGTGGGGGGGGACTGAGTGGCTGTGATGTGGGGGTCCCTCTGCTGTGCCTTGCCCTCTGCACAGTGACTGTCCCACGCCAGGACGAGTGGCCCTTCCCTGGGCAGCTGAGGGTCATGGGGTCCTTGCTCTCCTTCTTGCTCCCTATGCAGCCTGCAAGGCACGGACGTGGTGATTGCCATCTTCATCATCGTGGCCATGTCCTTCGTGCCAGCCAGCTTTGTGGTGTTCCTGGTGGCTGAGAAGGCCACCAAGGCCAAACACCTGCAGTTTGTGAGTGGCTGCGACCCCATCATCTACTGGTTGGCCAACTACGTGTGGGACATGGTGAGCAGGGTGCATGCCCCACTGTCAGAGCCCCCAGGGCTGTGTGGGTGGGTGGACAGTTACAGAAGTTTCTGTCTTCTCTAGCTGAACTACCTGGTGCCAGCCACCTGCTGCATCATCATCCTGTTTGTGTTCGACCTCCCGGCGTACACCTCTCCCACCAACTTCCCTGCTGTCCTATCCCTCTTCTTACTCTACGGGTGCGTTGCTCAGAGGGGTGGTGAGTGCACTGGTGGGTCCCTCCAATGCCCCATCTGCACTCTGGCTATGGGAGCGGGATCTGGCCTTGGCCTTGCCTATCTGGCTGATGTTCTGCAGCTCCCAAAGCTGGTGGGCTACGAGGGCTGGGGTGGGAGAGCCCAGGGAGAACGGAGCTGGGAGCTGGGTGATCCCAAATCTTAACTTTTGGTGCTGGCCATTCCCTCTCCTGGGGCCACGTTGATGTACACTCGTGCTGCTCGCCTTCCCAGCTGGTCCATCACCCCCATCATGTACCCTGCCTCCTTCTGGTTTGAGGTGCCCAGCTCTGCCTATGTCTTCCTCATCGTCATCAATCTCTTCATCGGCATCACGGCCACTGTCGCCACGTTCCTGCTGCAGCTTTTTGAGCATGACAAGGTATGGGATTCACAACTCTGCCTGGGGCCACCAGGAAGGGAGAAGCTGTCATGGGATGGCTCAGACTGGGAGGGATGTCAGGAGGTCTGTGCTCCAAACTCCTGCTCCCACCAGGGTCAGCTATGAGACCTCACTGGGCTATATCTTGGTGGGGATCATGATCCTACAATGCCGTCACGGTTCTCAAGGGTGTTTCTGATGGTCATGTCCTCTGCCCATCTCCACAGGATCTGAAGGTGGTGAACAGCTACCTGAAGAGTTGCTTCCTTGTATTCCCTAACTACAACCTGGGACATGGCCTGATGGAGATGGCTTACAATGAGTACATCAATGAATACTACGCCAAGATCGGTATGGCCTCTCGGTCCCTCCTTTCCTTGCTCCAGGGCATGTGGGGCTGGGGGAGACCATGGTGCTGGCCACCTGCCCTGTGGGGCTTCCTGAGGCCCAGAGCCACCTGGAGCAAAAAGCCAGGGGATGTGCACTAGATGAGGTGCAGGAAGAGACACAGTTGAGGGTCACTGTGGCGTGGTGCCAGTGATGCTGAAAATGGTCCGTTGGGCCATTGCAAATAGCAGCCCTTTGGGGAGAGGAGACTGTGAGCCCTGGCAGAGTCGTGCATTTCTGCTGCTGTTGCCTACTGCCCCTGGTGGTGCCACGGTGGAGCTCTGATGAGGCCATGATGGAGCTGTGGTGGGCCATAGTGGGGCTGTGCAGTGATATGAAGGGTGGGGACTGCAAGGGCTCTTTCCTTCCAGATGTGGTCTCTTGCAGGGCTGCGCTACTCAGACAAAATGAGCCTTTTGCTACTTGCAGCTTCAGCTTGGTCTCAAAAAGCTGTTGCTGCTCTCTGCTTCTCAAGCAGCTTCTGTACATAACCCAGGTGCTGCTGGCACCATGAGGGGCAATTCTGGGGCAGGATCTGACAAATCCATCCGGTACACGCTGTCAGCTGGGTTGATTCATCCTGCTGAGGTTGAAAAGTTGGAAGATGATTTTGACAGCACACGCACTGTGGATGGAAAGCCTTGTTGTGACCAGCCCTGGTGCCAGCAGCACTGACCAGCCCAGGCAGCTGTGGCAGGGGAGCAGGACAGTGTCATTGTCTCAGGGCAGCTCAAGGCATATGACCAGGTTGTCCTCACAGGAAGGTGTCCCCAGCTACTCTCTCCTCTTCTTCCCACTCAGGGCAGTTTGATAAAATGAAATCGCCTTTCGAATGGGACATCGTGACACGAGGGCTTGTTGCCATGACAATTGAAGGCTTTGTCGGCTTCTTCATTACCATCATGTGCCAATACAACTTCTTCCGGAAGCCCCAGTGAGTGTGGCCAGGGAGTTGGGGACAGGTTAGGGGGGGCTGGCTGCAGGAAAAAGCTTTGCCATCAGAACCCCTTAGCTCAGGGCTGCCGCTCCAGTGGGTGCGAGCTGGGGAGCTGACCATCCCTGGCAGGGATGTGGGTGGGCAGCTCCTGTACCTGCATCCCTACCCTGCCCCGTGCGCCCTCCCACAGGCGACTGCCTGTCTCCACCAAACCCATCGAGGACGACATCGATGTGGCCAATGAGCGGCACCGTGTCCTGCGTGGCGATGCCGACAATGACATGCTGAAGATTGAAAACCTCACCAAGGTGCAGCAATGGGACAGTGGCAGTGGGGGGTGTGCTGGGGCTGCAAGGAGACACCTCGGAGCCATTCCATCCGAGGGATGTGGGTTGGGACTGGGGTCTGGGCACTTTCAAGCAGGCTGAGCCCCCATCCCCTTCCCTACCAGGTGTACAAGTCCCGCAAGATTGGGCGCATCCTGGCTGTGGACCGGCTGTGCGTGGGCGTGCGGCCCGGAGAGTGCTTCGGGCTGCTGGGTGTCAACGGTGCGGGCAAGACAACCACTTTCAAGATGCTGACAGGGGACGAGAGCACCACGGGTGGAGAGGCCTTCGTTAACGGGCACAGGTTGGAGGGCACGGGCTGGGTGTGAGGTGGGGACTGCCCGCTGTCCTGGGGATGGGATGGAGTCTGCTTGGGGGTCTCCAGAATGAAGCAGTGTGAATCTGTCCATGCGGCTCCGTGGGACTCAGCAGCCCTGTCCTGCTGGGCTGACCCTCATCTGGGGGGTGGCAAGTGACGCTGGCTCTTAGCCAAGGCTGCCCATTGTGGGTTATCTGGTAGGAGATGCTCCAGTATAAAGGCATGTGAAAGGGGGGTGAGCAATGGGGTGCCCCTGAAAAAGCAATTCCTTCTCCCCATGGCCCCTCCATCCTCTCCTACAGCATCCTGAAGGAGCTCCTTCAGGTCCAGCAGAGCTTGGGCTACTGTCCCCAGTTTGACGCACTCTTCGACGAGCTGACAGCTCAGGAGCACCTGGAGCTCTACACACGCCTGCGTGGCATTCCCTGGAAGGATGAGGAGCGGGTAGGGCTCCAGCTGGCGCTGTGCCTCGGGACTGGCATATCCCTGGGCACCAGTGGGGACTGAGCTGGTGCCACTGCTTCACAGCAGTGCCACCCCAGTGGTGTGCCCACGTGGGGTGCTGGGACTGGGCACTGGCGCTCATGGCCATGCCAGGGACTCCCGTTGTGCTCTTCTGACTGGCGTTTTGCTTGTGGTCCCCTTAGCAGCCCGCCCATGCCACAGATCCCAACCACTTGCCTGCTGCCAGCTCTGCCAGCCCTGTGGCCTTGGCATAGTGACAGCAGCCCCCCACACTTTGCAGGTGGTCAAGTGGGCACTGAAGAAGCTGGAGCTGACCAAGTATGCCGACAAGCCTGCCAGCACCTACAGCGGAGGCAACAAGAGGAAACTGTCCACAGCCATTGCACTGATCGGTTACCCGGCCTTCATCTTCCTGGTGCGCCTTGGGCTGCAGCACCCTGCCCACGGGGTCCTCCTCCCGCCCGCTGTGTCCCTGGGGCTGGTGCCAGGCTAGGGTGCAGGAATGACCCTGGATGGGAGCTGCCTGCCCCCAGCTCCACCACAAGTGCCCTGGGGTGTGGGATGGTGGGAGGGGGGGCCGCAGGGTCCCACCAGGGGCCGACATGTCTGAGGGTGCTGTCTGTTCTGCAGGATGAGCCCACCACGGGGATGGACCCCAAGGCACGGCGCTTCCTCTGGAACCTCATCTTGGACGTCATCAAAACGGGCCGCTCTGTGGTGCTCACGTCCCACAGGTCTGGGGGGGCTTTTGGCTGCACCCATGATGCCTCTGGGCATGTGGAGTGCTGGAGGGGGGGAGGGTGCTCTTTGGTCCCCAGAGGATGGCATCTGGCAGGGGCACAGGGAGCAGAGGGAACCCAGGACACCCTCTGATGCCTTCATCCATCTCTGGTGGTGGGGCCACAGCACCCAGGTGATGGCTTGGGGAGCTTGGCTCCCTGCCTGCCCCAGCTGTGGCCCCTGGCACTGTCCCCTTGTGCCACCCTGCTGAAGCCTGCCCTGTCTCCCCAGCATGGAGGAGTGCGAGGCGCTCTGCACCCGCCTGGCCATCATGGTGAATGGGCGGCTCAAGTGTCTGGGCAGCATCCAGCACCTGAAGAACCGGTAAGAGCCCCGTTGGGGTCCAGCACCCTGTGTGCGCTGCAGGGCGGGAGAGGGCTGGACCTCCATGGCAGGGTGACAGCATGGCACCCACAGTGAGATGTCAGTGCTTTGTGTGGGACAGGGGGCGGGCTCGCTCGAGTGGGTGCGGTGGCTGCCAGAGAGCATCATCCCCTTCTGTGGGGTCAGTCCCTAAAGAGGTGCAGGCGGGGTGCCAGATCCTCAGGGGGTCCTTTGTCCCCTTGCAGTTTCGGAGATGGCTACATGATCACGGTGCGCACCAAGTCCAGTCTCAATGTCAAGGAGGTGGTGAGGTTCTTCAACCGCAATTTCCCCGAGGCCATCCTGAAGGTGAGCTCCCTGCCATGATGGTGACATCCCCTGGCAACCCCCGCCTCAGGGTGCAACCAGCCTTCATCCCCCAAGGAACATCTCTGTGGGACCACCTCCAGGGTGGAATAAGGCCTTGGGTGTCACGTCCATGTCCCCTGCAGGAGCGGCACCACACCAAGGCCCAGTACCAGCTGAAGTCAGACCAGATCTCGCTGGCACAGATCTTCAGCAAGATGGAGCAGGTGGTGGACGTGCTGGGCATTGAAGACTACTCTGTCAGCCAGACCACGCTGGACAATGTGAGACCGGGGAGGGCACAGGGAGCTGGGTGCTTGTCCCCAGGGAGGGTGGCTGTGACAAAGCACATGGCAGAAACCACCTTCGGGATGGGAGGTGGAGCTAGGTGGGGGGCACGGTGGCGGCTACACTCTGGTGGGATGCCCTGGGGAGTGTCTCCAGTGGCACAGATGACAGGTGAGAGGTGGCCAGGGGGTGGAGGTGCTCATGCACCTCAACCTCACAGTCTCCTACCCCTTTCCTCCCAGGTGTTTGTGAATTTTGCCAAGAAGCAAAGCGACAACCTGGAGCAGCAGGAGACCAGCCCCAGCTGCGCCCTGCAGTCACCCTTGGAGCGCGTGCTGAGCCTGCTGCGCCCCCGGGCTGCCCCCACAGAGCTGCGGGCCCTTGTGGTGGAGGAGCAGGAAGACCTGGAGACCGATGATGAAGGCCTCATCAGCTTTGAGGAGGAGAGGGTGAGAGGTTGTCCCCAGATCTGGGTGCCCGTGTTCCCGACTCTGTCGCTACCACAGGGCACTGGGGCTGGGTGCCATGGCACTGGATCTCATCCAAGGAAGGGCACACAGTGGGGCCAGGGAGGCACCAGAGAGGGCTCTCTGGAAGTGTGGGTGTTTCTCTCCACCCCAGGCCAGATCCTGTCCCCAGCAGCCCCTGCCCAGCCCAGCCCCTGAGCCCTGGCTGTCTCTCTGCTGTAGGCTCAGCTCTCGTTCAACACGGACACGCTGTGCTGAGACCCTGGGAGCAGCCACCTCCCCTGGCTGTGAAGCCACCGAACCCTTTTGGCCTCTTCCCTCCCTTCGCCCCGTCAAGTGGAGCTGACGTGGCTGGAGGCGCATGCCAGGGAGGACACAGTGGGTGTGGTGTTGGCCTGGACAAACTCCACTGCCCACCGGATGGCCTTTGTCCCCTTCAGTTCCAGGACAGTGTCACTGTGTGGTACCAGAGGCCATCGTGCTGGTCTGGCTTGTCCAGCCAGCACGTGCCAACGGACAGAGACGGTGAAAAGAAGGATGCGTCTTAGTGCCAGTGCCACCGGCCCTGCACACTTTGCGGCAGGGATGAGGCCTGTGAGTGGTGCCTTCAGTTGGACACCCTTGTTGCACCCACCCCAGGGACCCTTGGCCATGGGGACACCCCCCTCCCTGGGCACTGGCAGCACCCCAGGCCTGGCCCTGGCTGGGTCAGAGGAAGGATGGATGCTTTCACCTTGTTCCCATACTCCTGGCTTGGCGCTTGCCCCTGGCACTATGGGAGGCTGGGGGTCTGGCGCCGCAGGGGCCGGAGCTCTGGTGCTTCACCCATGATTGATTTCTGTCACCGACGGGATGTCACCAGCAACCTCCAGCCTGCCCGAGATGGGGCCCTCAGCCCCACTGCTGCGTCCTGCCTGCCCCACTGCGGCCAGCCGAGGGGTCCGGCCACCTCAGCCCTGCCACTCTGGGCGCTCAGCACTGTCCCCAGGGCCAGGCAGCGACACGCCTGCAGAGAGGCACACGGTGGGGCAGAGGGGTATTTCACAGGGTATTTCACACGCTGGCACCAGCTGTTTCTCCCCTCCGCCCCCAACCGCGTCCCCCCGCCCAGGACTCCGAACCCAGTCTTCGGCCGGCCCGCCCCACCCGCTTCCCCCAGCACAGGGCCACGCTGCAGCCGGGCAACCATTCCCCGG
>JAOXNH010000007.1:12821282-12844569 GCA_028566575.1 Bartramia longicauda
TGCCTGCCCTCCCCACCCGCTTCCCCCAGCGCAGGGCATCGCTGCAGCCGTGCTACCTTTCCCCTGTGCAGCCCTGCTTTTCCCCCGTGCCCTGGCACTCACTGCTCAGCATCTGGCACTGCACGGGTTTCTTGTTGGGTCACTGGTGATACTGGTGGAGGGGTTGCTGCAGCCCAAGATGGCTTTTGAAACTGGGAATGGGGTGACCTTGAGGTATGAGGACAAGACAGCCCAGCTGGGTGCTGGCACAATGGGGCAGTGCTGCCCGGGATGGGGGGGAGAGCAGGGTGGACCATAGCAGTGGTGCCAGCAGCATCACCAGGACTGGCAGTGGGTACCCCCTGGGCCAGCAGTGCCCCTCCTTTCTGCAGAGGGTCCTGCCACCTTGTCACCCATGGGGGCTGTGCCAGGCACCAGCAGCACCTGCAGCCGTGCCCAGAGGCAGGGTGAGAGCAGGGCCTGTGACACTGACCCCCACTGCCCACACCATGGGTGCCCCAGGCTTTCGCAGCACCCCGGGGGGGCCGTGCACAGTTTCTCTTTCTTCCCAGGAGCACCCACAGCAAGCCCTGGCCCGTCAAGGGCACAGGAGCAGGGACAGTCCCAGGTGGCAGCTGACCCTCCACTGTCCCCATGCCCCCTGGTCTCGCCAGTCCTGTATGCCACCTGCTATAGATTGTGATACAATATACAGTATTTTCAATAGGGGAAAAATTGGGGAGGGAGGGAGATAAGCTCTATTTTCAGATTTTTTCAGACCATATTTTTTTTAATGGCATACTGGAGACTGGCTGGTCCTGGGGTGGGGTGGATGGCATGGGTGGGCAGCCCCCAGCCACGGTGCCCCCTGCTCACTTGCTGGGTCTGCTCTACCTTCCTGGTTGGGCACTGTGGGATTACCCAGCTTGGGGTTGGCTGTTTGCCACCAGGGAGGGGATGGTGTCACCTTAGGGTCCCCAGTTGTCACCTTGGTGGTGGCACCCACAGTACACTCCAGGGTGGGCATGGTGCTCTGCTCTGTGCCCTGGCCAGGGCTTTGTCCTTGCCCCATGCCTACCCTGGTGTGCTGGGCTCTGGGGGGGCACCATCATTCCAGGCACATACTTCCCCCCACCCCAGCCTTCCCATCTGCAGAGCTGCCCCCACCTGCTGCCGTGCCACCGTCCCTGTGCCCTATGGATTTTGGTGGTCAATTGAGATGCTTTTGTGTCTGCAGCCTGGTGTGCCCACACAGCCTGGGTGACCGCAGTGGCCTCCCTGTCCTGGGCTTGGGGCTGCCCTGGCACGAACCCTGCTGGGGGCACCCCAAGGGTGGCAGTGAGGTGGGGGCGGGAGGGCATCGCCCCGGGGCAGGGGTGGCCACTGCCTTAACACTATTTGCTTTGTTGAGTTTGGCCCCGCTTCTTGCTTAACCTCCCTCTGCACGTCCTTGGCCACCAGCTGCAGGCACAGCGCCAGTGCCACGCACGGCCCTGGGCACAGGGCACCCCAAGGGGTGGGGACGCATTGGTGGAGCCTGTACATTGCTAGCAAAAGAAACAGAAAAAATGAAATGTGAAAATAACGATCATTTTAAATAAAAAATAATAACTGGAGCCAGTGAGGCTGCGTGGGTGCTGGTGGACAGGAGTGCCAAGGCTGGGTATGTGGGGAGGGACTGGGCAAGGGTTGACGAGGGGGATCACGATGCCCTGGGGTGGGTGAGCAGGAGCATGTGTGGGCACAACACAGAGCTGTACCCAGTGTTGGCTTCTTCCACGGTGGGTGGTGGGGCTGGAGGGGGGCGTGAAGTCCCACAGGGCGCAGCAGGACCTGGCGATGCTGCAAGTCACCCTTGCTGGACCTCAGCTGGCAGCAGCAGCAGCCAGGGCCCCACAGCAGGGCGTCCCCGCAGCTGTGGGGCCAGGAGTGGGTGGGAGCGGGTGCACCCCAGGGAGGAATGTGGGGCTGGGAGGGGCCACAGCTCTGGCACTGGCACCCATGCCACAGCCACCACTCCGCCAGCAGCCGCCACCCAGCATGGCTGAGAAACCCCAAATCCAGCTCTTCGTCAAGGTGAGACGGGTCATGGGGGTCTGGGGTGCCCCAGGCCAGTGGGCACCCCTGGCTGCCACCTCGGCATTGCTGGGCTGGTGTGGGCCCTGCCCCACCGCAGTGCCCAGATGCAGGGCCCTGGGCAGCTCAGGGCTCTCTCCAGGGCACAGCGTGCTGGCGCCTGCCCTGCAGGCATGGGGGGGAGGGCTGTGAGTGCTCAGCCTGGGGTGCCCCCCAAACCTGGACACTCTGCCCAGCAGCCCAGCCACCATAGCATTTGCCAGGCCCTTCCCAGGCACCAGCCGGCTGTGGCAGTTTGTCCGGCTGCACAGGGCCCGCCTGGGATCATGCCTCGCGGTAACGGGGTCACCAGCGTTGCCATCGCCCTCGCAGGGCTGTCCCCTGCCACAGCCACCCCCAGTGCCCAATGCCTCCACCACCATTGCTGCCCCTCAGTTCTCTGGGGATGCCAGGGCCAGCACCCGCTGTGCCACGCAGCCTGCTGGGGTGGTGCACAGAGGGCCCAGGAGCAGGCAGGGGCTGGGTGCTGGCGCCCTGCCCGACATACCAGGTGCCATGGGCCACCAGCACTGCTTACCGGCCTGTGGCCAGCCCAGGCTCAGCCAAGGTGGGGTGACTTGTGCCCTGCCACCCCCCACAGCACAGAGGAGGGGGGAGGGGTGGCCAGCCAGCACTGCCCCCACTGTGCCCATGGGCAAAGGGGCAGCTGAGCTCTCTCTCTCTCTGCCCACAGGCAAGCGAAGACGGGGAGAGCGTGGGCCACTGCCCCTTCTGCCAGCGGCTATTCATGGTGCTGCTGCTCAAAGGGGTGCCCTTCACCCTCACCACTGTGGATGTGAAGAGGTGGGTGGTGACCCTCCCAAGGGGCTGCTAGCCCTGAGGCCAGGGCAACAGGCAGGGTGGGAGCTCTGCCTTGGCCCCCCAATAGAGGTGGTGGGTCCCCAACACCTTGGGAAGAGATGTGATGGGTGGGGCACTGTGGGATGCATGGGGCCTGAGGGAGGGCATTTTCCAGGGCAAGGCTGCCATGAAGGGGAGGCAGGAGCACCCTGAGGGGACCACCTCGGCAGCCTTTTGCCCAGGACACACACACACATACACACAGACACATGCATGTGCAGTGCCCTGCAGAGCCCTGGACACTGCCGGCCATCAGTGTCTGTCCCCGTCTCCACAGGGCACTGGATGTGCTGAAGGACTTCGCGCCGGGTGCCCAGCTGCCTGTTTTGCTCTACAACAACGAGCCCAAGACCGACACTGTCACCATTGAGGACTTCTTGGAGGATAAGCTGGGCCCCCCCAAGTCAGTGGCTGGCATCTGCCCCAAGAGGGGTCAAGGGGCCAAAGAGGGACAGGACAGGCTGGGGAGGAGATGAGCATGGGCAGGCAGCACGTGAGCCTGCCAGCCCCTACCTCCTCCCTCAGTCATGCCCACGTTCGTGCAGGTTCCCCAGCCTGGTCCCACGGTACACAGAGTCAAGCCTGGCCGGGAATGACATCTTCCACAAGTTCTCCACCTTCATCAAGAACCCAGTACCTGCCCAGGATGAGGGTGAGGAGCTGGGCTGGGAGGGGAGCACCCCATGCAACCTCTCAGGCACCACCATCCCAAAGCCAGGCCAGGTCACTCTGAGCCTTTCCAGCCCTCCCCTGCCCCAGGCCACAGCTAGGTCTCCCCAGACGGTTCAGTAGGGCTCTCTTGGGAGGGCCGGCGCTGGTGCCAGCTGGGGCAAAGCAGGAAGAGCACAGGCAGGCCCTGCCTGGGCACAGAGACGGGCTGGCAGGAGGCCACGGCAGAGCCGTGGGGCCCGTGCCGGCAGTGGGGCCGTGCCCTGACCCAGCAACGCTGCCGCCCTCCTGCAGCGCTGCAGCGGAGCCTGCTGCGGGCCCTGCTGAAGCTGGACGAGTACCTGACTGCCCCGCTGGAGTACGAGCTGGCCCACGACCCCCATCTCCGGGCCTCCCGGCGCCGCTTCCTCGATGGGGACCAGCTCACGTTAGCCGACTGCAACCTGCTGCCAAAGCTCAACATCGTTCAGGTGAGCGGGGGCACCCTGGGGCCTGCCCTTCCCCTTGCCCTGGCTTCTGGATGGCACCAGCCTCATGCTCTCATGTCCCCCTGGGTGCCTGCAGAACCCCCCCCTGCTCCTTTGCAGCAGCTGCATCACCCCAGTACCCCCTCCCCATGCCCCCAGCCCAGCATGGTGCCATCCCACAGATGTCACTCCCCTCCACACCCACTGCCGGGTGCCATCCCTGATCTTGTGCAGTGCCAGGGACGTCCCCCAGCCCCCTGCCACCCTGCCTAGCTGGCTCCTGGACATGAATACCACCACCCAGCCACGAGGCCCTCCTTGGCATACTGCAGGCACACAGGGCTGAGAAAGGGCTCACTCTATTTCTGCCCACAGGTTGTGTGCCAGCATTACCGCCATTTTGGGATCCCCAAGGACCTGCGGGGTGTGTGGCGCTACCTCAACAATGCCAGCGAAACCAAGGAGTTCAAATACACCTGCCCCAACAGCGAGGAGATCATACAAGCCTATCGCTCCGTGGTCCGGTCGCCACAGTGAGCCGGACACAAGCCCAGGTGGGGCAGGGCCAGCTTCGGGCAGCAGGCCAGTGCTCACCTCGGTCCTGCCATGACCACCACAGTCCTGCCAGCACACGCTCGGGAGGGCAGAGAGCATGAGATGTGCCCCTGGCACCCAAATTCCCCGCTGGCACCCCTGCCCGAGGTGCCGGTAGCAATCTGCATCGCACTGAGCCTGCAAATGTGTTCTCACCTCTTGTGCCATCCTCCCTGCCTGGCCAGGAACCCCACGACCTGCCCTGCTTTCCCTCAAGCACCAGGACAGATGCAAGGGGGCCAACAGCCTCAGGCGCCCTCTGTACCAAAGGTGGGCAATGCTAAGGGCAGGAGGTGGGGAGGAAAAGCTGCCCAGAGCAGAGGGCTGCAGGGCAGAGAGGGCAGCACGCTGCAGCAGACATCCCTGCACACCATGCCACTCGCCAGGCCAGCAACCTGAGGCAGGACTGTGCCAGGTACTGCAGGATGCCCTGAGGAGCCGCACCGGTGAGGGGAAGCAGCACAGCCCTGCAGAGCCCTGGGCTCAGCCAGGGGGGTGGCACAGGTGGTGGAGACAGCCCAGCCCCCAGTGCCCTGCGTGAGGGGAGTGGAGGGCACTGTCCCCCCAGAACCCGCCGTTAGGAAGCTCTCAGGAGCAGATTTGGGAGAGGGATGGGGTGGAATCGGGGCAAGTCTAAGGCATGTATCAGGGCTCCCAGAAAGCAATAAAGGCTTTGCAAGTGAGACAAGCCTGAGTCTGGAATGACTAGCCCCAGCATCTCTCCTCCCTCACAGGACTTCTCACTGGCTTCCCAGTCCTCTACCAGTGCCTAGCAAGGGCTGGACCCATTCTCCCAGCTCTCCAGGGGACTGGGGAGGCTCACACACCAGCCCCCTGGCACAAAGTTTATCAGGAAAGAGAACTCTGAGCTCCTGACCCACCAGGTTCAGCTGAAATTAGCCACAGAGTTCCTGAGCAAAGGAAAGGCACAATGGACACATCAGTGCTGTCCCAGACCCCAGAGACCGACTGCCTAAAACCATCTTTACTAGCAATAAGTTAAGCACAGGCAATCTTTTTGTTACATGGCAATACAAAATTCTTAAAAAAATCCCCACCAATTCATGGCAAGTGACCCCTGCCAGCAGGGAAGAGCCACAGGGGAAAAAAGCTACCACTTCTGTCACTTCTGCCCCATCTGTCCCCCTCAAAGGCCCTGCCACCGCACTGGCTGAGGATCTGCTGCCCACTCAGGCCTGCCAGGCGCTGGCTTCAGCCCTCTGGGTCCTACTTGTCCCATCCGCCTCCGCACAAGGGGCTCAGCAGGCCCAGGGAGCAGTGAAACCTCTTCCACACACGTGGCTGACAAGGCTCCGATAGGGCTGTCATCAGGGGACGGGACAGCACAGGTCAGCAGTCCTCAAAGTCCACTCCAGATGGTGCCTTCTTGCTAGAAGGAGATGGAGGGAGGACCACAGTCCAAAGCCCCATACCCTGCTCCCGTGTAGCTACAGAGTCCACTGGATCTCTGCGCAGCCCAGTCTCAGCACTAGGCCTGGGAGCAGCACTTACCTTTTGAAGCCAGGGTTAATGAGAGACTCCCCGGGGATCTTCCTCTTGGCCAGCAAAGCTGAGCCAGCACCCCTGGTCTTCCTCGGGCTGGGGTCTGCCTCAGTCAGGGACAAGCAGGATGGGGATTGCAAAAGGTCAGCCAGATGCTTTGGCAGCCCTGCAAACCCCTCCATGCCCAGTGTGAGTCTCCAGCAGCCCAGCTACGTGGCCCAGCATCCGTGGCAGGTGAGGAAGGGCTGAGCCTGGTCTCATCTCCCAAAGCAGCAGGGAGACATGGACCTGCCACGGTCCCCAGTCTGGAAGAAAAGCGAAGCCTGACCTCCTCCTGGAGGCTAGCAAGCAACCTGTGTGGCAATGCCCAGTATCCCACCTGAGCACAGAGCATACCAGACACCCCGAGAGCCACTGCCCTGGCCCCTTCTGTGCCGGGAAGGGCACCAGAACAGCAGAGTGGCTGACAGCAGCCACAGACAAGAAGATTCAGTGTCGTGGAGGGTACATGGACACAGGACCAGCAGCCTCCTAAGGAAGAGAAGACAACAAGCAGCGGAACCAGGGAGGTGCCCCCTGGCAATTGCTTACCTGGCAGGAAGAGCTGCTGGCTCTGGGCAGTGTTCTTCTCAGGGCTGCAGGAAGATGCCAGTGTCTCCACCACTGCTGAGACAGCAGCCAGGGTACCTCAATGTGACATGCAGCACCCCAGGCCTCCCCAGCAAGCTCCCTTCCCTCCACAGCCAAACTGAGCCACGTTCTCCTCCCAGCACTCCCACCCAGGCTGCTGCTGCCCCAGGATCTTCCTAGACACCTAAAATAGAGACCTCTGTAAGGCAGCTCCCCCACACAGAGATGATGGCGTGGTGCTGGCCGTGGGGACAAAGCCGTGTTTCTGCACAGACACACAAAACTCTCCTCCGGCCCCACAGAGGATCTCTTCTGCCTGTGGCGGTCAGGTGCAGGCCCTGGCCAGCTTTGGGAACTGGCCAGCCCAGATAGAAAAAAGGCAGCAGCACCTCTGCTGCCCAGCCCTGCTGGTCTGTCTGTCCGGGGCCAGCGAGGGGAAACCACTGGAGGCACAGCCCTCTGCCATTGCTGGCTGAGCCCGATCACTCGGAGCACCTTTGGGTGGGGGAAGTGGGGGATGACACCACGAAGGTGGAAGGGAGCTGCCTGCCCTCCTCCTGCCTTTACCACCTCCCAAAACCCCCCCACGGACCTCCCAGGCGTCTCTCCAGGCTCTTGAGGTGCCCCGCCATGCCAAACACCAGCTCCTGGACCTGGCTCCTCGCCTCGGCGATGGGCAGCTTGAAGAGCTCCAGGGCCGAGCACTGGGCCTCCTCCGGCAGCCGCAGCACGGCCTTCCCTTCACCCAGGCTCAGAGCGGCGCCCCCCCGCCCCAGGGCCTCCCTGCGCGGGCGAGACGGGGGTGAGAGGGGCCCGAGGCCCAGGGCCGGCTCCCGGCGGCCGCGGCACTCACCTGAGCTTGGCGCCGTGCTCCTCTGGCGGGCACTGCTGGGGAGGAGAGGGAGCGTGTCCCGGAACAGCCTGTCCCACCGCCCCAGCCCCGGCCCCATCCCGCCCCGGTACATACGCATCCCAGCGGCGGGCAGGCGCCGAGCTCCCGGGCCCAGACGTCCAGCGCGTCGGTCACGCTGCGGGAAGCGGCGGCTCAGGCTGTGCCGGGGCCCCTCGGCCCCAGCCCAGCCCCGGCCCCACTCCCCGCCCCGCACTCACTAGACGGTGCCGGCAGGGCCGGGGCCGGGGCGGCAGTAACAGAGGTACCGGCCCGGCCCTGCCTGCAGCAGGTGGAATGGTCCGGCCGGCTCCGCCATAACGGCAGCGCCGGAAGGGGCGGGCGAGGCCTGCGGGCCCTCCCCGGCGCCGGGACCGGCAGCGGCAGCCCAGCCATGGTCAACCTGGGGCTGCGGCGGGTGGAGGACAACGTGGCCGCCAAGCACCCGGTACGCCCTGCCGGGGCCGGGGGCACCAGGGTGGGCGTGCCGGCGACCGGTGGTGCCGGGGCTGGGGGGACCAGAGTAGGGGGACCGGTGGCCGGGGGGCGCCGGTGCCCCCGCGCTGAGTGTGTCCCCGCAGGCGCTGCAGCAGTACGCGGCCTGCCAGTCCCACGCCTTCATGAAGGGCATCGGCTCCTTCCTGGCAGGTAGGGCCTAGCCCGGCTCCCCCCGGCGGCTCCCCGGGGGCGGCGGGGGGGGTGCGGCCCGGCTGGGTGCCGTGGCCGGTAACGGCACCCGACCGCCGGGTTTTGGCAGGCAGCGGAGCCGCCTTCGCTGTGCAGAAGCTGGTGAACAAGAAGCTGCCATACAGCCTGCAGTGGAGCCTGCTGCTGGCCGCGGGTGAGCAAGGCCGGCCGTGCCCCTGCCTAGGCTGCCGGGCAGCATCCTGCTCTGCACAGGGCTGCGCTGCAGGCAGAGGGGCTGTTTGTCCTTATCCTGGGGGGGGTTCTCCCCTGGCTCCTGTCGTATCCCTGCACCCCACCACCCATCGGGGTTCAGGGACAGCTCACAGGCAGCTGCAGCAGCTCCGAAGCTGGCAGGGGCTTTCAACACCACTGCCCTTAGCGAATGCCCTTGCTGCTGGTGCTCTCAGGAGCATCTCTGTCTCTTTAGGCGTGGGGTCCCTGACCAGCTATGTGGTAACCAGAGCTGAGACACAGAAATGCTCTGACTTCTGGATTTATCTGGAGACAGGCAAGTCCCCACAGGAGCTTGCCACGGCTGGTAGGGTCTCTCAGCCCGCAGGTATGTTCACATCTCTCCCTGCTGCTTTCCCTGGGCTTGGCATGCCTGGTTCTACCTGCTGCAACAATTTGCCATTTCCGCCTCATAATTACATTGGTGTCATTTCTGAAATCCCCATATAAGTCCCACATTGGCACCCTGCAGCCGAGGGGTGGGAGCAGGGACCTTGAGGTGGCAGCAGTGCCAGGTGGATGGAGGCCTCTGCCTGGTCTCATGACTCTTGTGTCCCTCCATGCTCTGGGCCCATCACCTGCATTACAGGTACCTGCACAGGGCTGGCGGCATGTGGGGGGAGCACTCACTTCTGCCTGCTGCCCTATCTACTTTGTAGATGCAGAAAAGCCACCGTGAAGGGCTTGCTGGAAGAGGAAGAAGAGGGTAGGAGATATGGGAAGGCAGTAAACCCTTCCACACCCCAGTTGATCCACACAGTGGGCACAGCTGGAATGGGTGGTTCCCGTGGCTGCCAGCTGCTTTCTTCTACTGGTACTGTGAGCTGCCATAGCTGGGCCTAGCTGAAGAGGTTTTAAATGCTTCACCAGGGCTCTGTGGTTTTCTGCACGCTCCCGGAAAACGTGCCGGGATAGTCGGGGGTCCAGGGAGCTTGTTCTTTCTGTTGCAGAAAATCTGCCCAGCCCAGAGGACAGAGAGAGCATGGCACCGCCGGTAAGGAGGAACAAGTACGGAGATGTTGTGGAGTAGCTGGCAGAGCACAGCGTACCCTACCCGTGTCCTGTCGGCCCAGCCTGCCTGTATTGCTTGCAAGCTTGGTGGGCTCTGCAGCGCTGCCTGGGAGCTCAAATGAGTCGATCCTGCTGTGAGAGTTTAGTGGAGGCACTGTAGGGATTGCTGCTCCCAGGTGGCCTCTGAAAATTGCACGTGAGGGGCACAATAAAAATTGTGAGCTGAAAGCGCTTATTGTGGATAAAGCAAAGGCTGATGGTGGAACAGGAAGAGCTGGGTGCAGGTGGTAAATGTCACCCTGAGCCAGCCTCTGCAGTAAACGTTGGAGCAGAGAGCTCCGGTCCCTGTGAGGCCATGGCACCCACAATGTGACTGGGTGTGTGCAGTGACCGCAGGCACAGATGGATCTGGGCTAAGCTGTGAGAGGGCAGAGCTGTTGCTGTGTGCTCTCTGTTTCTTGGGCCTGACCAGTCACAGTGTCCCTGGCCTGGCAGCAGCAAGGCTTTTCTCACCTGTTGAATGGGGCTGAGCTGAGCCTTGCAGCTGCATGGCCTCTGGGGCTGTCTCCTCTGCCCCCAGAAAGGGGTGCACGTTGGCACAGAGCCCCTCTACGCAGTGCCCGCCTTTCTCTCAGGGCACATTACCGGCCAGTCCCACACTCTCCATCTGGGTCCGTAACTAGCTGGCAAGGGAATGGTACTGTCTTGAATCCTACGCATACAGAGGGGCACGTGGGAAGATTAAGAAACCTCTTTTACTTCATTTTTTCCTAATGGCAATCTCCAAGCCACGACTAGGGCAAACCGGCTGCTGTTGGTGGATATCCAGCTCTGATTCAGTGGCAGCTGAATTTCTTAGAAGGGCAAACCCAGCCTGGGTTCTGGAAGCTAGCTGGTTTCTTAGAGCAGAGCAGCAGCATTTCGGCTTCAGAGACCAGAAATGCCTCCTTCCACGTGACAGGCGGAGACTGTCCCTGAGCCTGGCCACGGGAGGGAGTCCCTATGCTGCGGAGACGAGAGGCCCAGGGAGGAAACTGGCTTTTGGAGCTCAGAACATCATCTGAACTGGAATCACACTTGACCTGTGCAGTGAGATGGGGAGCCACCACCAGAACAGCTAAAAGCAAAGTGGCTGTGGGGGAATGGGTGGGTTAAGCCAAGCACAGTTAGCAGGAGGTCAGCCGGTGTGGGGAGCGGAGCTCATGCTGCCTGCGAGAGAGAGGGCAGTGAGAAACCACAGCTCTGGCTGGAACTGCTCCTCTCCTGGGGCGTGCAGAGGAGCACAGTGGGGTGGGAGGCTCTTTCCAGATGGGGGTGGCAAGTCGGGACTGGCCCTGTGCAGCTGGGTGTGTGCTGCGGTGCCTCTGAGCTGCCAGTGACTGCACAAATTGCCAGCCCTGCAGGCCACTCTCCTGCCCTGCTTGGGTACCAAACCCAGACCCCAGGAGTCCCTCCCCACGTGTTTGCCTTGCGTGGAGGCTGTGGCCAGCAGCACAGCGGTGAATGCACGGGGCAGGGTCAGCCCGAGTGCTGCCTGCTCGTGCTTTTGGGCTGAGTGGACCTCTAGTGCTTGGGAAACCTCAACTTCACAACCTTCGTGGCAGGTTGAAACTCTTCCACCTCCAAGTGGGCCTGAGTCTGGAGTAAGTTTTCAAGCCCACCTTGGTGTGTGTTGGAGGATTCTCCAGGCTGGTAGAGCATGCGAAGCCTGATGATGTCTCAGCCTTGGCCAGGCTGCAAAGACTTGAGACCTTCAGGCTGAGCCTGACCTGCAACTGTGTCCAAGTAGAACCCGTAAGTGGCTCTACCCCTGTGGGACAGCCAGGCTGATCAGCCCATTGCTGATCAAGAGCCACAGAGCCATAGGAGTGGTTACAAAGATTTATTTCTGGTTATAAAAAAAAAAAAAAACAAACAACAAACCCACAACAAACAAACAAACCAAAACCTTCTGCATGTTTGTGCGTCCCTGTTCTTACTCAACTGGAAATGAAGGCGCATCCTCCCAGCTGCCCGGCGTGGGGTGATGCAGGGCTCCAATCCCCCCTCCTGCAGCGAGCCCATCGCCTCTGGGCTGGCACAGCCACACGCCAGGGAACCATGGGGACTTTCTGTGCCATTGCTGGGGGAATGGAGGAGGCTCTGGCTGTGGCAAAGGTGAGACTGGTTTAGGAACCACAGGAATGGGGAAGGTGCTGTGTTTGGCTGCTGAAGCAGGACCTGGAAGCTGCCTGCGCCCCATGTCTGGTTGTTGCTAAGGCCCTACCCAATGGGCCTGTGCTGAGGCTGGTGGAAGTCCAGGCTAAGGTCTGGCCCTCAGGAAGGTCAATGAGGCTTGTGCATCAGCCGGAAAGACAGCATGGACTCTGGCTGATGGCCAGCGCTCCCCAGGAGGCAGGGCTGATGCTCCAGGGACAGGCTAGAGAGGTCAGCTATAAGGGCTAGCGTAACTAATACTCCCCCCCCCCACCCCATGCATAAATCCTGCTATTGTCTGGACTTACTGGACCAGTCCAGCCCAAGTCTGGTGGCAGAAAGATGTCCCAGATATGAATGTCCAAATCCCAAGCCTGCTCCGGGGTCCATCCCTGAATAGCACTGGGGAACCATTAAGCCATTCTCCTGCAGGGTCAGGGTCCTCTTCTCTCCCCCAGCTTTTCTGCAGCTTGAAAGCAAGAGGAGAGCAAAAAGGGACAGCATTCCTTCTGGGACAGGCAGCATCAGGTATTGGAGGAGGACATCTCCAAGTACTTGCTGCATCCCAAGTGTTCAGGCCATGGAGACTCCAGCAGAAAAGATCATGCTGGGTCCTGCAGACAAGGCCCACCCTGTCCGTGCCGTTAGATTGCGCTGGACTTGCTGCGCCGGAGCAGGCAGACAGCAGTCACCAGAGACGTCAGGGTGGTGACCACAAAGAGCAGGATGAGGATAACCCAGTAGTTGTACAGCATGCTTTTGTGGGAAGAGGGCTTCTCTGCCGGGATCATGTTGGTGAGGTTCAACATGTAGCCCAGGGCCCAGCCGATGGACGTTTCTCCTGCCTGTGGAAACAACTTGGCATGGTCACAACCCTGGCCAACCCAGCTCCATGAGCCTCAAGAGACTTTCCAGGGACCACCTCAGTGTCAGCCCAATGAAGGAGAGATCTGAGGGAATCCACAGCACCCTGAGCCCTTGCTTGCCTGAGTGTCCAGCCAGCCCAGAGATGAAGCAGTGACCATCCTGTGCTGAGCTGGGTTCATCCAATGGGAGCAGGATCTCATCCGCTCTGGCCAGTCCCACTCTTGCTGCCCATCTCGCAGCTTGTGCAGGTGAGGGCGCTTGGCAAAGGTGGGGTCCTGCCCTGAGATAACTTCCCAACAAGCCTGAACGAGCAGTTGTTTGAGACAGATCGTGTCTCAAGGGCCAAGGAAAGACTGGAGGACCTGACTCCATGACCACCCTACAGTCAGCTCAGCTCATTTTTTTTTTTGCATCTCCCAGAAGGAAGAAAGTCCCATCCTGCCCCTATTCCCTCACATTGCTTGGCTCTTTCTTGGTGTGGGATCATCTCTCCTGCAAGGCTTTTTGGCCTAACTCCAAACAGACATCATACCATGAGTACGTGCTCTGGTGTTACCCACCTTCTTCTGGAAGGCAATGTTGGGGAAGGAGTGGTTGTCAAAGTTGTAGCCTTTGGTGGTGAGCAAATAAACAAATGTGCTGACAGCACAGTAATCCGGCAGTCTCTTCTCCAGTTTAGGGGCTTTCTGGAGCAGCTGGGTGGGATGCATGGAGGGACAGAGAAAAGGGGTCAAGCCAGTAGGGTCCAGGCTTTTTTTCTGTGGCCTGAAGCTCTGGGTGGTTGCATCAGGCTGGGCAAGGTACTGCCCATACTCAGCTGAGCCTCTCCCATATGGGAGCTGTCACCCACCCTCCCCCTACTCCATGGGTGCCAGGACACCCAGCCCCCTCCAAGGGCTGCTCTCAGAGCCTGGGTGATGCCCCACGCAAAGCAGCCCTCTCCTCCCTACTGTGCCCAAGGAGCCCACCTCGCTCCAGCTGGTGGCACAGGTGGCGTTTGCAGCATCCTTCAGGTCGCTGGGCAAGTGCACAGGTCTCCCCATCACTGTCTGGATGAAGTCCACTGTGTAGAAGAAGGCAGAGAAGGCCTGACAGAGGAAAGGAGGCAGCTGTGGGACAGGCTGGAAGCAAAACCCTCTCGCCATGAACAGCTGCATTGTGGGCACAAGGAACTGCCCTTGGAAAGCCAAGTGTCATTGCTGCTGGGGGGCTGGGGGTACTTGCCCACCCAGAAGCCAGGAGACCACCCCACTACCTGCCAGGACTTACTATGAAGTTTCCTGAAACCTCTGGTTGGAAAATACCATCACAGGAGCAGCGGGAGAAGGAGCAGGTGGTGAAGTCAAAGAGCTTGCTGACGTGCAGAGCACAGAGGCTGCCATTCCCGGTGCCGATCACAGTGATGGTGGTGTTGAGGGCAAGGCTGGGCCTCTCCTTAACTGTACAGGGGCTGTCGTAGACACTGTTCAGTGACAGGCTCTTGTCATAGCCTGTGGGCCAGCAGGGATGGTGGACAGTTGGTTGGTAGCTCTCAGCCTGCCAGAGAAGTGACACATGGGACGCATGAGCCATGCCGTAGCCCCAGGTTCCCCAGTGCTGCGTGGCACCCAGCACCACTGCCTGCCTGCTTCCATTTTCCTGCTGGGGAGATGCTGAGGAGCTTGGGCAGTGGGATGCAGAGCTGGTTGTTGGCACAAGTGTCTCAAAATGACTCGGGACATCTTGGCTCTGGCCAAGGGGTGCAACCCCTTACGGAGAAGGTGGGAGGAAGCCCTGAGACCATGGGAGAGGGTCAGGGGCAAAACCCAGAAGTTGGCTGCGAAAGGTGTGCAGCTGGCCCCGCGGGACTCTCCTAGAGCCAGGGCTGGGGGACACCCCTGTATAAACACCAGGGTAAGGGGGCAACCATGGGGTGAGGACAGCTGGCATCCCCATCGAGCACATGCTGGTACCTGGAGTAGCTTTGAGAGCAGTCTCTTGAGAACCTGGTCCCTTCCGTAGCAGAGGAAGCTGTGGGTGTACACTTTGTACGCCTGGCCATACAGTTTCAGCATCACCTCATTTCTGGGGTCTTCAATGGTGTCCCTGGTTTCAAAGGTGATCTGTGTGGAAGCTCCCCCAAAGTCCATGGCCCCCAGGGTCTTCTTCTGGGGCTGGATCCATTCCCCAAGCCACCCGCGCTGAGCAAGGAAGACAGGAGCGGGCGTAAAGGATGTTATGAGCTGCGGGACAGCCTGGCCACCACAGCCATCCCAGCTGGGTGCCACGCTTCCCTGCCTACCTTGATGAAGTTCTCCAGGAGGTAGTTTGCAGTCACCCATCCAAAGACCCCTTCCTCTTCCCCTGACAGGATCTTTGATCCCCGGAAATCAAAGGGGTACGACTTCAGCGTGGCAGCCACAGCACTGAGGACGGCATCCGAAGCCTGCATGTTCGCGATGCTGCGGGGCAGGCAAGAGGACAGGGTGGCAGAGCAGTGCCAGGGTGCTGCCAGCAGAGACCCTGCTGCCCACACAGCCCTCAAGGCCTGGCCCCTCCATAGCACATGGGGCGGGAGGCAGGTGGGTTCTCGCCTGGGCATCTGTAGGGATGTCCCCCCAAACCCCCAGCTAATTCCCTGTGTCTCTGCCAGAGAAGGAGGCAGGCGGCAGGGATGGAGGTGTGCTAGCTCCTGAGCTGGGTGAGGGGGGCACGACTCCCTCCTCTGTGTGTTTTTTGGGGGATAATTATTCTCACTGTGTCCCATCAGGTGGCAATGGGTGCAGGGAGACTTTCTTTCTGGCTAGCCAAAAAGACTGAGTGGGTTATCCTGGTGCTGGCCCCATGCTGGCCCCTTTTCAGGCAGGGATGTGCTGGCGGTGCCCTGCAGAGCATCTCCTGCTCTGGAAGGCACCTCTGCAAGGGACATGGAGCCAGGCAGCTGGGAAAGTTAGGAGCTTTGCCTGGCAAAGGGGCAACATCACAGTTGTCCTCTGCCATCTGCACCCCTGCCATGGGTGGTGAGGTGGTAAGGTGACATGGCAGGGCCCCCCAGGCAGCATTGGAGACCAGGCAGCTGGCATGGCCAGAGCAAGCACTCACTTGAGCAGGCGCATGCCAGCCGTGGCACCCAGGTAGAGCGGGGTGCCTGCGTGCTTCTCCTTGGGCACATCTCTCAGAGCCTGGTTCAGGCAGTGCACCAGGCTTGTCCCGGCAGCTGGAGGGTTGGAGCTGTAGCTGGAGATGCCAGGACCTGTGGAGAGGAAACAGCATTGCTCCCTGCAGGTGGTAGGAAGATTCCCACCCTGCTTGGTGGGAAGATGCTCTGTGGGCAGCTTTGCCCCTCCCAGGTGGTTCAAAAGGCAGGGGCTGGAGTTTCTGTGGGCATGGAACCATCCAGAATCCAGGCACATCTCCCTGCCCATGCTGCATCCCCCGCTGGCTGACAGCCAGGGAAAGGTTGCTTAAATGGAGAGTGGAAAACCATCCCATGCTGGGCTAGGCAGGGAGCTGAATTGTTTCCTGGCAGGAAAAGATAAACCACAGGCATGCATGGCTTCAGGCCTTGGGGTGAGATGGGGGAGGTTTTGGGAACAGAGCTGGACCCCTTATAACACCACACTGTGCTGGTGAACACACAGGGAGGCAGCTGGGCATGCCAGGGGCATTCGCACCATCATGGTGACCTGCCCACAGGGGACCTGACAGACCCTGCCACCAGCCACTGGCTCCCAGGGACTAGGACAGCCCTTACCCTCCACATCACACATGCTGTGCTCGCTGACCACCCCGGTGTCGTTCTCCTTGTCTGCAGGCCACTTGTAGATGAACATGGCCGTGTGGGAGGACCCTGCGTCCAGCACGATGCCATACTGTGGGGGGAAAGGCAGTGGGTCAGGCTGGAGGCAGGAGATTTCCCAGCTGCCCCAGGTCATCCTGAGGGACGACACTCAACAACCCACTGTGCCCAGCTGGTCCTGCTCTGGCAGTGCCCTCCCTGGCAGCTTCAGGAGCATTGCCCACATCTGTCTGCATGCCCTGTCTGTACAGGGCATAGCTGGGAGTGGGAGCTCTGCCCCACTGGGGACACTGGCGACCTCAGGACACCACTGGGCACAGCATAGGGACTCCGGCTTCTTGGGCATGGGGACCCCTTCCCTCCTTTAGCACAGACAGGGAGGCTCTCCCCTTGCCTCATACTCCTGCTTGCTCCTGTCTCTCTGCAGCATCGCTCCTGTCTCCCCACAGCATTGCTCTTGGCCAGCGGGCATCTGTGCTGAGCCATGCCAGGCATCCCTGGGGCCAGCAGGGGGACAATGGGGGGACACCTGGGAGCAGCCCCTCAGGGATGCAGCTCACCAAAGAAGGGCAGCCAGGCACCTCATCCCTCCTGCCCTTGTATGGCTCGGCCATTCTCTGGCTATAAATAACCCCACTTCTTCCTGCCAAACAAGGTTACCCAGCTCCCAGGGAGGGGCCACTCTATGCTGCCTTCAGCCCCCCCTGGTAGGACCCCTCCTCCTCAACCCCTGTCACCCATGGGCTTGGGGCTGCCTGTGCTGGCCCCCTGGGTGGCCTGCTGGAGCTGCTTTGCTTGCCAGAGAGGAGGCTGCTAATTTGGGGAAGAGAGGAAGCAGCTGAGCATCTCTGGGGTGAAACCACTTAAGGCTTAAACCTGGCTTGTACCAAGCCTCTGTCTGCTGCCTGCCCTGCCCAGACCCCCATGCAGCTCCTCTCCCAGCCCAGCACCCAGAGCTATCCCAGCCCTGCCAGGTGGGTGCCCCTGGTCCCATCCCTGTCCCAGCCAGCTGCAGAGAGGACTCCAGCCCGGGTGGCTGCAGGATTGGGTTTTGGCCAGTTCAGGTGGCAGAAATAAAGTGTCAGGGCACAGGCAGGGACGCCTGGGGTCCCTTCTTAGAGGCACCCCCCATTCCCATGTGAACCCATGTGGTACCCCCTGCTCCCATAGGGAAC
This sequence comes from Bartramia longicauda, assembly GCA_028566575.1. Lineage (NCBI taxonomy): Eukaryota > Metazoa > Chordata > Aves > Charadriiformes > Scolopacidae > Bartramia > Bartramia longicauda. Next base: position 12,838,935 of record JAOXNH010000007.1, read on the forward strand.
TATTTCCAATGGGTGACACCCCTCCTCCAACCTCCTCCAGCTCCTGTCAGCAGCTTCCCACATCCTCTGTGCCAAAGCTATGAGCCAGCGGAGAATCCCCCTCTGCAGCCAGACTGTGGCTGCTGTGCCATGGCATGGGTGTGGGGGAGCAGCTCCCAATGATGCTGAACGTTGCAGAGAGAAGGAGGGGGGGCTCTGACAGCCTCCCCCCCCCCTCCCTCAGCTAATGCTCCAAAGCCCAAAGCTGGGGAGCAGGATGCCCACTTTGGGCCATTTCTGGGCTGAGTGCTGGGGTCAGTGCCCTGGGCAGCTTTGAGGGGCTCTCAGCCTCCTCCTCTGTCCAGTGTGCCATGGGCCACACACCCCCTGGCAGTGAGTGTCCTCCCAGAGTGTCCTCCCAGTCCCTCCTTGCCATAGCACCCTCTGCCTTGCCCACCTGCCCCGGGGCCCCATGGGGACCGCCTGCACCCTCAGACAGATGGGCACAGATGGGCCTGCACCCACCAAGCACAAGCACAAGCAATAAAGGGTGCTGAGTCTGCTCCAGTGAAGCTGTCTGTCCCAGGGGATGCCCGCTGGCATGTCACCACCACCTCCTACCCCATGGTCTTCTTGGCATGTCCCCTTCACTGTCCCAGCCCTCACGAGTTGGTGCTGGCATCCCCATGAGGGGTCCCCAGGAAGGGTCCAACCCCAGCAGACCCCCTGCCCACCTCTCCCATGCATATGCCCTCAATATGCCCTCACATCCTAAGGACACCATGCAGATGTCCCTGGTGTCCTTGTGGGGCACCACACCACCGCTGTGCTACCCCAGCTATCACCCAGAGTGACATTAGCATTAGCTAGGTGACAATGCTCTCCCCAAAGGGACAAGTCACCCCCAAACCTGAGACTGAGCACAACCGGGCCCCCAAGAGTGGTTTCCAGCCCCGGGATGATGGGGTGGGGGGGGGGGAGGGAGACTGCAGCTCAGAGAGGGACGAGGCTGGAGACAGGAATACCTATGGGGTGACAAGGGCTAAGAAGCAGGAGGATCTCAAAAAGACCAGGTCTCAAGCAGGAGGCAGTGAGGATGACCCGCAGCTCCAGGGACACCTGCTGCCACACCTCAGGGATGGGGACAGCCTGACGGGAGCAGCGCTGGGGATGCCAGGCCAACCCCACAGCAGGAACAGATGTGGCCACACAAGCTTGGACACATGGCCAGACCCGGGGGCCAGGAGAAGCCCCATGTGCCTGTGGCAGGGGGAAACCTGGTTCAGGGGGTTTAATCCTGCCCGTGCCAGGGCTGGCCCAGCTGGGCCTTGCTTCCAGCCCCACAGAGAGCTGGCACGGGGGTGCACTGAGGGGGGTTGCATGTGTGTGGGTACACACATGCACGGCTGTGCAGGAATGTATGTGAGCATGCACTGTGTGTGCCTGCAGGTGTGCAGGTGGGTGGTGTGCGCACGGACACGCGCACGCGTGTGCGAACTCGGGTGTGGAGGTGTGTGGGGAGCTCCATGTGCGTGGGTGTGCATATGCACATTGTGTGCCGGTGTCTGTGTGCACATGGGTGCATGTGTGTGGACGTGCATGTGAGTGTGTGCCCGTGCGGGCATGTGTGTGGGTGTTGCGTGCCTGGGCAGTGGCGCTGCCTGCTCAGGCCCAGGGAAGAGGAGCACACGTGGCTGTGGCTGCAGCTCTGCCCCCACACAGGGCAGCCAGCGGTGAGAGGCGGCACTTACCCTGCACCCAGGGTGAGCCCCACGGGGCGGTGTCATAGTTGGGGTGACAGTGACACCGTTGGGACAGGCTGCAGAACCATCTGCCCCACGCAGGTGCCCTTTCCTAACAATGCCTGTGGGTTTGGGTCCTGGCATCTGGGTGGGCAGAGCCCATTGCTGCCAGGTGCGGGGTGGCAAAGATGGGCAGCAGCCCCAGGACTTGTGGGTGGGGGACAGTCTGCCAGGAGCCCCTGGAGCAGTGGTGACCTGGCCCCAGTGGCAGAGGCAGCAGCGCTCAGGCCCAGGCGAGGTAACAGCATGCGGCAACATGAACCGCCACAGCGTGGTGGCTGCTGCCAGGCACAGGGAGTGCCCAGAGCCCCGCCAGCCGCCACCACCACAGTTTGCTCCCTGGTTGCCAGCATGAGAGGAGGGCTGTCTGCCAGCCCCCTCTGCCCCTCTCCCAGGGGGCACAGGGTTTTGCATCTCAGATTGTCCCCGCGGAGGAGCCATCCTCCCTGGCCGTGCTGGTGGCAGTGAGCATGGGTGGAAGCCACATGCACAAGCGTGTGTACACACAGGGGCCGAGGCAGACCTGGATGTCCAAGAGGGTCCCCAGGGATGAAGGAGAGGTCCCGTCCCCTCCTCCAGACCTGGGGGTACACACATGCCTCCAGCACCCCCACGGGAATCAGGGATGGCATCATCCACAGCGGGGCTGTGATGGTGCTAGTCCCTGTCCCAGCTCCTGCCCCAGCCCCTGTCCCTGTCCTAGCTGCTCTGCTTGGACATCGGAGCCACTGTGTCACCCAGCACAGAGCGAGCTGCTGTGTGGGCTCAGCCGTGGCTGAGCTGCAGGCTCGCAGCTGTGCAGGGGCCCTGCAGACAGGAAGCCCAGGGCAGGAGAAATGTGGCTGAAAGCCCATCTCGTTAGTGATTTGCAGTAAGTGCTGCCCTCAGCTCTTCCAGCCTAGGTGTCCCATGCCTGCCAACAAGAGGTCTGGAAATGAGGGCTGGAGGGACACAAGGATGCCCTGGCAGGCTCCTGCACTGGCACCTTGCTGCTGACATCCCTCTCATCTTCCAGCACGCTCAGTGCCCTGGGGCTTGGCAGGGTCTCGCACACGTATTCATCACCCTGGCCCCAGCCCATGGGACAGTCCTGTCCCGCCCAGCATCTCCTGGTGGCACAGGAATGATGGACTTTTCTAAAACCAGAATCTCCTACACAGACCCTGGTGATGCTGTAGACCTGGGGTTCCTTGCTGTGGACCTGCACTGGGATAGTGTCCCCATGCTGTCCCTAGCCCCACTGCCTCCTGGGTCACCCATGGCCCCACTGGCTCTGCCCCACCACAGCATTGCACAGCCCAGCCCAAGCCACGGCTCCTTAGTTGCAAAGTCCCTGCAGTAGGAAAAAGAGGGCAAGGATGTCCCCAAAGGCTACAGGACAGTGAAGACATGAGTAGGGCTCAGGTCTCCTGGGGATTGCATGGCTCTGCCCAGGAACATCTCACACCAGAGGAGAAAAGGAGGAGGGGGATGCTGAGAACTGCCCAACTCACTGCAGCCTGCCACTATGCCCTGTGGCTGTGCCTGAGCCTCCAGCCTCCTACCCCATGGACTCTCTGGGTGGCCCCATGGTGCAGGGGGGGCTCAGTCTGGTCCCACAAGATCCCACCTCCCTTGAGAGCGATGAGTCTGGGGTCTGCAATGGATTACAAAGAGTTTCCTTCCCGCCATGGGAGCACAGCTCCACTGGAACGGCTGGCGGGGAAGAGCCCAGTCGGCTTTGTAACGGCCAGTGAAGAGATTTGCCAAAAGAAAGAAAAAAAGGGCTGTCAAGAGAAGGCAACAGCTCTGAGCCGTCAGGCAGCAGTGCCATAAGCTCCACAGCAGACCCACAAGGGATCCACTGCGCTCCCAGGATCAGTCTCACTGGCAGCAGAATAACTAATCCAGGGTATTTTTAAGGAAATATTCCAAGCAAAAGAGCTGGAAAGGGAAGACGTGGAGCTGCAGCTCAGCAGTGAACAGTGCTATCACCCAGCAACTGCTGCTTAACGTTGACCAAGCCAGCAAGAACCATGTCTTGCCCAGGTGTGTGGGGAAGATGTGCCCAGGGTCCCCCACAGCAGGACCAACCTCCTCTAAATTGTGTTGGCGTATTTGAGGCTGAGTTAGACGAAGACAAAGCTTTGCATCCCCAGAAGAGCCCTGAGCTTTGTGCAAAAGCAAACCCATCGGTGCCTTCCTGGTGCCAGCCCCATAGGAACAGGCACGGCCATGCCACGGGTGCCAAGCTCCGGTGGGCAGTGCCTCACCACACACATCGCGCTGGACCTCACCTGCCCTTGGCACATCCAGGAATGATGCAAGACCCCAGGTCCCTGGGCCGAGCAGCGCAGCCTCAGGCAGAGCAGGGCCAGGACATACATGAGTGTTTGGGGATTCTTGGCCCCAAACTGCAGCGCTGCCTGCGGACTGGAAGGTGCTACCACCCAGAGAGGGAAAAAGCCCAAAAAAGCCCCAAAATTAAATTTCTCAGATTGCATCTGGCTAAAAAGCAAAGCTCCAGCTTAGAACCAGGAGGAGACAAGGTTTCCCAGGCTGACCCAAGTGCTGCACATAGGGCTCTCAGCACCGATCCACCTAATTCCCCTACGCCCAAAGGCACAAAATGTGTTTTGAAAGCAGGAGTGGGCACTGCTTAATACGCCCCAGCACATGGCAGCACACAGTACTGAAAGGTGTCACAGGGAAAGAGTTAATCATTGCTAGTTCTACTAACAGCAGAGAGTATCGTCTGGGCTAAGACAGCTTATTCTGTCAACCTAATCTTCATTATATCTGACAAACCTGGAGAGAAGGCAACACATCTGGCATTCAGGCTGGCTCAGAAAGTTTGCAAGACTTAGGAGGAGAAAAAAGGGGGTTTGGATGAACAGGACAAGAGCCTGCTCCCCATGGAATCATTCGGTCTGTCACAGAAAAAAACCCCAACAACCAACCCCCAAAAATCCCAACACTTTTTCAAAACAAAAGACTTGGGCTGCAAAAGAGTCAACTGGGGGACTTGGCCAAGAAGAAATTGGTTGGGAACTTCTTTCATCATCCGAATTTACAATGAAAAAGGGAAAAAAAAAAGGAGCTCGTTTTCACAGGGAAGTGCATTTCTCCTCCAGCAGCGCTGGCTCAGGCAATGCAGCTGGAGCCCAGGAAGGGCGGGCAATGCTGGGGTGTGCAGGGGTGCCCCGAACCCAGCCAGAGCCACCGGAGCAGATGCTGACGCTGTGCCTGGGGGCAGGGGGGCGGAAGAAGGGGGCACATCCAGACACACCACCACTATTTTTTAGCGTGTCCAAGAGATTTCCCTCTCAAAGTGCAGGTCTGAGGCGCCCGGGGCTGGGCGGCGGGTGTCCCCGCAGCAGGGGGGGGCTCGCTGCTGGACCCTGCGACCCCCACCCCGCAGCCCCGGTGGCTTCCCGTGACGCCGGGCATCCCCTGGATGCCGGAGCCTCTCCCGCACCGGGTGTCCCGCAGATCGGGGTGCTCAGCGCGGGTCCCCTACCCCCCGTAGCCCCTGTTCCCCTCGGTGCCCGCTGTCCCCGTCCCCTCCGTGGCCAGTGCCTCCGGCGCCGGCCCCGCTCACCTTGAAGTCCGGCGGGCCCCGCGTGTCCCCGGAGCCGAGGCAGAGCAGGAGGATGCCCAGGAGGCAGCCGAGGGCGAGGAGCAGGAGGACGGCGGCGACCCGGCGGGCCATGGCGGGGCCGGAGCGGGGGCAGGTGAGCGGCTCCGCGGCGGCTGCGGCAGCTCCTGCTGCTCCTCCTCCCCCGCCTCCTCCTCCTCCTCACCCGCCTCTCCCGGCTGAGTCACCGCCGCCCCGGCCCACCCGGGCGGGACACCGGGCTCCGCCGGGCTGCGGG
>JAOXNH010000007.1:12868224-12878787 GCA_028566575.1 Bartramia longicauda
CCAGAGCCCTGGAAGAGGCTGCCCAGGGAGGGTGTGGAGTCCCCTTCTCTGGAGATTTTCAAGCCCCACCTGGATGCTCCTGAGTGCCATGCTCTGGGCAACCCTGCTTTGGCAGGGGAGTTGGACTGGATGATCTCTAGAGGACCCTTCCAACTCTGACAATTCCGTGATTCCGTGGCACATTTGCTGCTGGGATGTGAACCCCAATGGTGAGCCTGGCCTGGCAGGGGCACCATGGTGCCCCCTCCCCAGCAGCCCTGCTCTCAGACCCCTGCCACAGCACCCTCGGCACCTTCTTGTGACCTGCATTGGCTTTTCCATCAGGCTGGGATGCCCCACCCCTGCCCACTGACCCTCACCCAGCAAACAATTAGACACAGCTGTGTGACAGGAGGTCTCTAGGTGCAGCCCCCATGCTGGGATGACCAAGGTTGGCCAAGCTGAAAGAACACTTTCCACTGCCTCATATTCCTTCCCCAGCCCCATACCAGCCCCCCTTCTCTCCCAGCACCCTGCAAAGGGGATCTCCTTCTCCCATATCCCCACTCACTTTAGTGAGAAGCCGGTTTTGCTCCTTCAGCATGTTGATGGTTTGCTGGGAGCCTGCTGAGGCTGGGGACACCACAGGGACCAGCCTGCCCAGGGCTGAGAAGGAGTTCGCTGGCTGCAGAGAAGATGAAGGGAAGGGATGAGACATTGAGCTTCTTTCCCAGAGGCCCTCCCCAGTCCTTCTCCAAGGCCAGAAGCTGTTTCTGTGGCACAGAGTAAACTGAGAGAAGCCCAACGCTGGACTAAGAACCCAGTACAGGCCATCGCAGGGTCTCCAGCAAGGCAAGCAGAGGCAGGAAATATTCCTGCCAGGAGCCCAACAGGACACTCAGCTCTGAGAGGGCTCACCTCAGCAGGATGGCTTCCTTATTCACTTGACACCTTTTGGGGGATCTCCTTTAGTCTTCCAAATGCCTTGAGCATCCTTCAGCCCAGCTCTTGGCCATCCCCCATCTTGCCCACAGAGTCAAGGCACCTCCCCAGAGCCCAGGGGAACTCTGGCAGCTCCAATGTCAGCCCAGCCACCAGCATAACAAGGACACAGGATTGGTCCCAAGCTCACACAAACAACCACATGCTGCTAATCTGCTGCTCTCACCTTGCCAGCGGTGGAAAGGAGGTCACCCAGGCAGCAGTTCACCTCCTGCAGCTTGGGGAGCAGGTGGCCCAGGTGGCTCTGGCCACCCTCAGGGAGGAAATCCTGGGGGACAGGGAGGAAGAAGATGCTGGGGGTTACCATGGCGCTGACTCCAGCTCCAGCCAAGTCCCAGCCCGGTTCTCCAAACCCACAGAGCAGTTCTAGACCATCCCAAGCAGGTGGGCACCCCACGAACAAGCCCCAGACTCACAGCACTGGTCTTGTTCTTCCCCAGAAGCCTCTGGCGTTCCTGCATGAACTGGATGTGCTGGTGGTACCACTCCCGGGCGCGTTCTACCAGCTCCAGACCCTGCAGCAGGAAATCCTTCTCCTGTTCCAGCTCCTTCATGTGCTTTAGCTGCAGGACAGAGCATGCAGAGATGTCACCCCCTCCCCATCAAGGCCTTGTCAAGCCCCAGGAGCTAGTTTCTTCACGAGGTGCAGAGGGAAATGGATGCAGGCTGGGGTCCCAGCCCCCCTCCCCATGAAAGCTGCAGAGGAGCAGGATGATGGCCACTGCCTGGTGCCACTTTGGGGGAAGAGTTCTCCAGCTTGGGAGAACAACCAAAGCAGGCCAAGGACAGTTAGGCCACCTCCACCCTCCTGCCCTCCGCTGCAGGTTTCTCCACCTTGGATGCAGCAAGAGCAGGGCCTGCAGCCTCTCCCCAAATTCCCCCCAGGCTGCAAGTGCCAGCCAGCAGCACAAACACACACGGCTTTCAGTGACTGGAAGCCAGGGGAAAACGTGGGATCCTGCTTCCCCAGCACTTTGCTCCCTCCTCTGCTTCACCCCCAAGGCACCCCCAAGCTGCCTGCCTTCCTGCCTCTGCCCTCTCTGCCACAACACAGACCAGGCTACAGGAGAGTCTCCTACAGGCACCAGTGGGACTTTGATCACCAAGAAGCTACTGGATGCTCTGGAACCTCTCCTGCTGCTTTGGAGAGATCTGGAGGGGGACAACTCAGCTCAGAAGTGACCCTGAACAGATCGCCACTCCTGGGGACAAGTGAGACCATACCAAGACTTTCTTCAGGCTGCCAGCTCTTCCCCACCCCCGCTGCAAGCCCCGAAGCCACCCTGGGCCATCCACGCTTTACACCAGGGCTACTCTTGCTCCTGCTGATGCTGTTTGCAACACAACAGTCCTCCCCCACCCCCCCAGCTTGGACGGACAGACAGACCAAAGAGGACATACCCACAGGAAGAAGCACAGAGCCTTGGTGCTACGCAGGCTGTTGCTGAGGGGCATGAAGAAGGTGCTGTATGTGCCAAGGACCCCCACCCAGCTCGAGCTGCCTCCTGTGGCTGCCTGGCCTAGCCTAGCCCCACCAGGCTTGCCGGCCAGCACAGTGACCGGAGGAAGAGGCAGCATCCCATGGAGCAGTGGAACATCAGCAGCTCTGCCGGGCACAGGGACAGATGGCATTTCACTAAGGATGGGATGCTCTGGGGACAGAGGCAGTTTCTGGGGCAGCAGGAAGAGAGCGCTGGATGTGGTTGGTGGTCCCCGGGGCAGAAGGGGAGGGAACAGTGCCGTACCCTGGGCTGCCTACAAATGAAAGCGCTCAGCCTCTCACAGAAGGTCTCAGCCCAGCTACCCCCTGTGGCCATGAGGAAATCGGGTCGATCGATGATGGACTGGCTGAAAAGCACAGCCCCCACACCTCCGCTTCACTGCTCAGGGTGAATCCGTCCCAGTGCACCCCAGGATGCAGGATGGACACCACTGCTCCCATCTCCCTTAAGGCAAATTAGCTCATTCACAGTTGAGTATCTTGTCTCTGGGGGACCAAGCACCCTCCCAGCACCAGCAGGGTGACAGTACCATCCATCGCAGGGATACGGTCCTTGCTGGACTTAAACCTGTTCCAGCTCAGAAGTGGAATCAGTACCCGAAGGCTCCTGCCAGGGAAGATTTCTCACCAGTAGGAAAGGGACAGGGACCCCTTCTCTGGGGGGAGGAGCACGTGAAAGGCAGCACAGCACTTGGGTACATAGGGAAGGGAAAAGGGAGGCAGAGGACCTCCCTTCCACTGCCCCCCCAAAAAACTTGGGGAAGGAGAGGCAAGGGCAACACAAGCCCAGGGCAGAGTGCTTGTGGCACAGCTGGGAACAGACCCCAGCTCTCAGCGAGACAGGTTGGCCACCAGCCCCTTCTCACCAGTACCAGGCAGGACCTTGAGCTCCTGGCAGTGATTGGCTCCAGCCTGGAGCTGCATGCACAGTGAAGAGCCTTGCTAGGGAAGGAGGGACCTTCCCCTCTCTGAAGCAGCAACCCCCAGCCACCAAAACCCTGAGAACCAGAGACCCCCATCCCCAGATGCACACATCTACATTTATTAGTCCTTGCCAGCACTTCTCAGCAGACACCCCTCAGCTCGAGAGCACCCCAGCCCTGTCCAAGGCTCCAAACCCAGCAAACCGTGTGTGCACAAATCCGCCTCCCCAGGCCAGGCGTCGGAGCGTGTTACAGCAAGGCCAGGGCCAGGCTGTAATCAATGCTACCCGTGCCACTGGCCAGCCCCGCTGGCTCACGGAGCCGGGTGACACCAGGGCGCAAGCAGTGGAAGTGCAGAGGTGACAGCCGCAGCCTCGGCAGCAGCTCCGATACCCGCCGGAGCTCGTCCTGCCGATCGTTCATCCTGCAGGCCGGGTTCTGGCGTTCTTCCCAGGAAAATTTAGCTTGAGCCTGTGGGCAACATGCCCAGGCAGCTCCTCCATCCCACTTGGGAGCAGCGCAGATCCCTCCATCCTGGGCTGCCCAGCTAAATTCAGTGTTGATTTCTCTGCATTACTGGCAAAAAGTCTCTCGGGAGCCAGGAGGATCAGCGTGCTTGAGCCCTGCCCTACAGAGAATATCTGGCAGGGGACACAGCCCAGCACCACCGCTCACTAGCACAGGGCAAACCCAACCTGCGCTAGAGTGCTTGAAAGGCCCAGAGACCCACCGGCTCCTACACCTACACATCTGCCTTTCCCTGCTCAAGATTTTGCCCACAGGGAAGGCACCCGTGCAGTCAAACACTGACTCTGTGGCTGACCCCACACCGGAGGAAGGCAGGGGAACACGTCTGGCACGTGGCCTCCTCCCTGTCCGGCACGATTTGGGACAGAGTCTTGGATGTACCTCTACATACATCAACACAGCTTTGTATCCAAAATATCAGGATGTGCCTGACACCCCACAGCTCACATGTGCAGGGTGGGCAAGGAGGAGCCACAGCATAAAGTGAGCTGGTGCCACCAGTGAGGGACTCCTGCAGTCCAACTTCCGCTGGGACCACGGGCCCCTTTGCTGAAGCAAAGCATGACAGGGCTGTCCCCTTACCACACTGAAGTCCACTCCATTGGTGATGGTGTGTCTGCGGTGTTCTGCACGTCCCCTCTGATGCCTCCGAGTGTCACCAGCCCCCGGATGGCTGCCATCTCCCCGGGACTGCCCAGCAGCCTTAGTATCACCACCTGTAACAGAGGAAAGCATGAGACCACCAGCCGCTTGCAACAGAAACCTCCCCACGGCCACTTCTCTGGGACTTCTATCCGTAGGGCGGTCTTGCAAATAGACGTGGCAGGGAGCAGCAGAGCAAAGCGCTGGCTTGAGCACCTGCTTGCATCTGTGTACGGGCAGGGCAGGCTCCAGCAACAATCGACTTGGCTGCGCCAGGCTGGCAACAGACCTCTGTGGTCATCTTCTGCGAAAAGCAGGCAGCTTCCGGACAATGCTGATTTAGTTCCCAGCACAGGTAGTTAAACCATAAATAATACTGCCTACCCTCGTCTGTCCTTATGGGACCCGTGAGCCCTGCTTGGCTGGCACAGGCTCTGCCAGGAACCTGACTGCTCCTGAAGGCAGCTCCTGCTCGGTGATGTGCTTGGCTGTGCAGACATACCCCCCCAGACCCTGTGTCTGTGGGCTAACCATAGAGTAAATCAGGCTGTAGGTTTTCCAAAATTTTATTAAAATCCCAACATTCTGTCTTGCAAAAGATGGATCTACTACAAATACATGACGTTGGTGCAAATCCACACATAACCTATTTTTGAAGATTAAGTTCATACTGGCAGGTTTTAGGCTGGATCAGACACCTCCTGCCTGGACATCAGAGCAGGTATTGGCCAGGCACCTGCAGAAAAGTCAGTACAAGCCCCACATCACCTGCCCAGGCAAACTTGCCAGAAATGCAGCCCTGCAGCCCCAGTCAAGCCAGCTCAGATCCCCACTTCTGGCCAAGCTGGAAAAGCTCCAAACCACGGCGCCAGCACAGCCAAGGGTGCAGCCATCACCCTCCCCAGACGTGCCTGGGCAGCAAGGCTGCTGCACCTCCTTTTTTGCCCCAGTGCCCTGCAGACCCTGCCTCGTGCTCACCCCCTCGCTCTTGCAGCTCACCATGCTCTCTGCACGCAGCTTTTCTCAAGAGTTTCTTTCCCAACCTGGCTTTCAAACAAGAGCAAGCGAAGGCAGGCAGTGAGGCAGCTGGGGAAAACATCTCTTCCTTGGGACCACTTCCCACGTATCTGCCAGGCACCCCCACCCATCGCCACCTCCTTCTCCCACAGGCTGGGCACACACCAGCTCCCAGAGCTGCCTGGCCCAGGTCTAGCACGTTCCCTGCTGTGCGGGGACCAAGGGCTGCGAGTGCCAAGACAGGGCACACCACCACCTGCTCGTCCACAAGTCTCATCAGCTGAGCACGTGGACATGATGGAAGAGGGAGATGGGGCAAGAGAGGGCAGCCATGGCCACAGGAGCCACCCCTCACCTTGAAGGCACCAAGGTCTGGGAGCGTTGCCCAACACTGGGGCTGCCTTTGCACTGGTTCTGCCATGGGAGCTGGAGTCAGGCTCAAGGGGCAGCAGGGAATGCTACACAAGCACCTCGCTCAACCTTATGCTGCTCCTTCTGGTCCATCATGGCATCCCACTTCTCCGACCAGCAAGCGGTCCAGCATAGATAGCACATCAATAAACACAAAGTCTTTGATATCGCTCATTCATCCATTTTGCCAAACTTTGGTTTCACGCACCCGTATCTACCTGGGAGGAACCCAGCAAGACCGGTGCAACCACATACACGTTCTCCCAGCAGACCTGTAGCACATCCTGCTTGGGAAGCTGAGGAATAGCCCCAAAACCAAGGGTAGCTTCAAAAGGCAGAATCTGAAAGCAAAGCCAGGAGCACCTCTGGGAAGAGCTGCAGGGTAAAAACAACACAGTAAAAAGGTTTTTGCTGCTGTTACTTGGAAATGCCAGGCTGAGCTGAGCCTATGATGAGAAGGCGATTCCTGGTCAAACAACGGAGCTCTGTGCACCTGAGCAGACAATGTAGTGGCTAAAACAGGACGCTGCTAACGAGCTAGGACCAGTTCTTCTTAGGCAAAGAGCACAACCAACTCAACTCACCAGAGGTGGAAGAGATCCTGCCATGAGATATGGGCTGGCCTCCTCCCTCCCAGAGCCTCCCTATCCCCACAGGGCCCAAGCCCAGCGTTCACCAGCCAGAGGAAGTGCCCAGGACCATGACACTTCATGGGCGTTTTACACATTTACATCCCTGTCTTTGGCAATGGCCCAGACGATAACGGCTACCTACAAACCATCACCTCCTTCCTGCGGGGCAGGCAGCTCCAGGCAGCTGCCAGAGCTGGACCACCCCAGCAGCAAAGGCAAGTGCTGTGCTGGGGGAGGAGGCAGTGCCCAGGGCCACCACCAACCTCCCGGCATCTTCTGCTTTGTGTTTTAACTTCGCCAGGTCTCAGCTCTCAGGGGAACCACAAGGGTAAAGACCCCCAACATCGAGACGCTTGGATGCTACTGTGACAGGCCACCTAGGCACCAGTGGCAGGGAAGCCACTGTGGTGACTTCTGAGTCCAGGCTCCTCTTCAGTATCAGTCTCACCTCTCTTGCCTTGTGCCCAACAGATGCTGTTGGCTCCCCAGAGACTGTGGCTGGTGCCCAGCAGTGGCTCACGGGCTGCTCCAGTACCGCCAGGCTGATGAGAGCTTCTGAGGAGCTGGAAGCTGACTCTGAGCAGGGACTTCTTCAGAAGCACTTCTGCCCATATGCTAGTGGAGGTTAGCAAGGAAGAGGGGACAGAATCGCTGTCCTGCTGGCTCACTGCACCCCTAGACACACCAGGAAGATCACCTGGCCACGATTCCACATCCAAATCACCTCTGACGCATGAAAATGCCCTGCTGGACCAGGAAGCAGAACTAGGGTGGCATCCTGTGAGCACCTCCTACCCCCAAAACACAGGCAGGGAGAGCTTCCTCAGACTCTTTGCAGCTGCTGAGCGCTGATATGCCATCTCCCTGTCCTTGGCTGGGTTCTTACAGAAGCTACCTTGTGCAGCTGGAGCCTCAAGCCCAAACAATACAATTGTAATGGAGACAGGGCTTCCTGGATCCACGGGCAGCTCTCAGCACCAAGCACGTTTCTCCACAGTGAGAAAGAGCCATGTCCTGCCACAGCGGTGCCCAGCTCCCTCGCAGCCAGCTGAGAGTATCTACCTGTTCAACTGCTCCCCGCTGGCAGGGAGCACTGGGCAGCTGTGCAGGATCTGGACATAAAGAGAGAGAATAACTCTCAGTTATAACGTTTGCTAAGCTGCTGAATCAACCTGAAATTCGGCCCCGTTGCCAGAATACGGCCCTACACTGTGGGAAACCGGCAGCAAGGGCTGAGGCACTAACCCTGCCCACAGGCTCCAGACATCAGCGTAACATCAGCCTCTAAGGGAAAGAGCCTCAGAAACCAGAAAGTTGCTGTAGTCATCTGCTTGCTCCTTTCCAGGGCAGAGTTTTCAATTTGATGTTCATCTACCAAGCAGGATTTTTTTTTTCAGGTTTTTCCAGATTTACACTCTTGATGACAGAAGAACCAGCCTGCTTAATAATATTGCCTTAGATGAAGCTCCAGTGATTAGTCTGGAGGCAAAGTGGAAAGCAGAGAACCTCCGCCATGGTTAAAGTTTCTTTTCCACCCAGCAGAAGAAGGGACTGGGAGGGTGCGGGTAGGAAAGGAAGGCAAACCAGCCCAGACAACTTTCCCAAGGTAGAGGAAGTCAACAGCTCAAGTGTTGCAATAGCAAACACCAGCTCCTCACACAGACCTTTGCATCCATAGGTCTCAAAGCGCTTCACAAATCTAGATAAAGAATTATTACCTACACCAGGCAAGGCCAGAAGCCTGGTTTCCCCACAATGTCTCCCACTGCCCAGGCACAAATCAAGATGCCAGTGACAGTCTCCCACTCGCTGAGGTCAGCATGCCACCCAGGGGTGGGGGACCCTGGCATGGGGACCCTAAGGAAGGGGCAGAGTCCACAGGGACCTGGGGTGAGCTCTGCAGACAGAGCCTTGGCCTGGCCACCCGGACAGCGCTTGGGGACAGCAAAGTGCATCTCCCCGATGCTACTTTCCCATTTAATTATTGCTAAATTATTTATTATTGTAAACAGTGCTGTGGAATTATCCAAACAAAAAAGTTGGATCAGGTTTTGTTACTTTTTTTTTTTTTGGTCTAAACCGTAGAGAAAATGGTGAACCTAGCCCTTCTGAGGGGGCAGTCCCACAGGGCGCTCCCTGCCCCCAGCTCTTGCTCCAGCAAAGCTGCCCGGCCCTCGGGGGCCCAGCGACTCCCCGAGAACACCCAGCCCCAAGGAAGGTCACCTGCTAACTTTATGCCAGGGGACAATCACAGACACGTTACAGTACAGCCCTTAATTCTTCTTGTCACCGCTACAAAGAGAGGAGCCCCCGCGCCAGGAGGGGCTGCGAAGGGAAGCGCAAACCCAAGGCGGGCAGGGCAGCAAGCCTCCCGCATCCCGCGTTACCCGCAGCCCGGCTCAAAGCCCCCCGCAGCCAAACTAAAACCAGCAGGATTTTTGGAGGAGTTTCCCGCCAGGCCCGCGGGGAGAGCTCGCTGCTGCCGTCAGGGAAGAGGGATGCGCTGCCCGAGGCCCGGAGCGAGCCCCGGGCTCCCGGCCCGTCCCGAGCCCCCGGCGACGGTGGAGCCCACGCTTCTGTGCCGCCCGCCCCCCGGGGTGATGCCCGCACTCAGCCGGGCGGGTTCCTCGCCGCCCCCGCGCTCTCCGCCGGTCCCACGGGCTCACCTCGGCCGCGGGGGTGAGCGTGCCCCGGTTCCCGCTGCCCGCCGCTCTTCCCCCGCCGCTCCTCGGCACCCTGGGGGCTCGGCGGCTTCTCCGCGCTCCGCCGCCCGACGCCGCTCTCCAGCGGGGGGTCGGCACTGGGCAGGGCAGCGCGCAGGCCCAGGACAAACCGCTCGAAGGTGAGGTACCCGCTGGCCGGTGCCGCCCGTCGCAACCCCTCCATCACCCCGGCGGGCAGCTCCCGGGCTTCCGCTCCCCGCCAGCGGGACTCGATCTCCCGTAGGTGCACGTAACCCCGCCGCCGGTCATCCAGGATATCGAAAAGAGTCCGCAGGCTCTGCAAGAACGCCCGGGGGAGCCCCTCGGTACCGGCGGGGGGGAGCGACCGGCCGCCGCGCTCCGGGGCCATCGCCGCCACCGCCGCTCCCGAGCGTTACTCGCCCCCCCCCTCCCCCGCCCTCTCCGCGCTCCTATTGGTTGGAGGCGGGAGGTTCCGCGCTCTCATTGGTTGGCGGCGGGCGGCGGCGCTGGCCATTGGCTGAGGGGGAGGACGGCGGTTTGAGTTCCGCGACACTCGCCCCGCTCCCGGCCGGGAGGGGGGGCCCCAGCACGAGGGACCGGGACCCCCTCGCCCCCTCTCCCGGCCGGGAACAGGGCCGACTCATGGAGGCGTCTCCTCCTCCATCCCACCGCCATCCGAGCCCCTGCACCCCTGGTAACGGCTCGCTGACCCCCGCCCGGGGAGCGCCGCTCTGGCGGGATCCATCCCCCCCGGTACAAACCTTCATTTCTCGCTTCGTAACTACTGGACAAGGTAGCTTTGTCGAGAAGCAGGATATCCCTGGGAAGAGAGCGATGAACCGTACGCCTGGTCAGCAAATCAAGAAAACTACCCGAAACTGCCAACGTTAAAGGAGAAGCAGGTGAAGGTAATTTTGGCAGGGGGAGATCGCGACTCATCGACCACCCACCCAAATGATAGCACCTACTCAAAAGACAACAATGGAAGAAGAAAACAGAGTCTGTGCCCTGATTCACATCGGAAATGAAGAAATCTCGACCAATCATTAAAGAAAATAATATGTATTAGCTGTCAGAATACGTAATTCTAACAGCAAGTTTGCTGATGACACAAAACTGGGAGGGGTGGCTGACATCCCCGAAGGCTGTGCTGCCATCCAGCGAGAGCTGGACAGACTGGAGAGCTGGGCCAAGAGAAACCTAATGAAATTTAACAAGAGCAAGTGCAGGGTGTGCACCTGGGG
>JAOXNH010000007.1:12895935-12906662 GCA_028566575.1 Bartramia longicauda
TCAGTCCCCAACCTGTCCTGGTGCAGGGGGTTATTTCTCCCCAGGTGCACACCCTACACTTGCTCTTGTTAAATTTCTTTAGGTTTCTCTTGGCCCAGCTCTCCAGCCTGTCCAGGTCTCGCTGTGTGGCGGCACAGCCTTCTGGTGTGTCAGCCACCCCTCCCAGTTTTGTATCACCAGCGCACTTGCTAAGGGTACATTCCCTGAAGGGATCTTCATCCAGGTCATTGATGAATATATTGAAGAGGATTGGACCCAGTACTGACCCCTGGGGAACACCACTTCTTACAGACCTCCAACTGGACTCTGCGCCAGAGATCATGACCCTCTGAGCTCTGTCTTTCAGCCAGTTCTCAATCCACCTCCCTGTCCATTCATCTAATACACACTTCCTAAGCTTACCTATGAGGATGCTGTGGGATACTGTGTCAAAAGCCTTGCCGAAGTCAGGGTAGACAACATGCACCTCCCTCCCCTCATCATGCACCGCCCTCCCCTCGTCTATCCATCCAGTCATGCCATCGTAGAAGGCTCTGAGGTTAGTCAGACATGATTTCCCCTTGGTGAATCTGTGTTGACTACTTCTGATAGCTTTCTTTTCCTCCACATGCTTTGAGATGACACCCAGAACAAGCTGTTCCATCATCTTTCCAGGGATGGAGGTCAGGCTGACCGGCCTGTAGTTTCCCAGATCCTCCTTCTTGCCCTTCCTTGCCTTTTTTCATTTCCTGCTTTGCTGTTAAAGAAAGTTTGTTCAGGACTTCCAGCTTTGCTCTTTTTAGCCACAAAAAAAACCTGCAAAGTCACTAATTAACCTGGACTTTCTATTTTCTTTTGCGTTATAGATGGCAATGGTGGCTTATACTGTGCTTTGGTGGATAATAAGATCTTGGATGACATGAAGCAGCGTGGAATACAGTATGTCCACGTATACTGTGTGGACAACATCCTTGTGAAAATGGCAGATCCAGTCTTCATAGGTTTCTGTGTTTCCAGAGGGGCAGATTGTGGTGCAAAGGTGAGGCGGTGCTAAGCTGGGCCATTTTCCAGCAGGGAGTAAAGGTCTGATTAGGGCTGGAAGCTACTGGCAAGGTGAGCTTAGATGAACTGGGGTGTTCAGACCTCTGCCCAACAGTCGCTCACTCCAAGCATGTTTAGAGGAGCTACCTGCTACCTGCATTGCATTCAGAATCCCTACCTGTGGGTGTCCTCCTCCCCTCTTCCCAGAGTACTGTGGAAAATAAGCTTAAATTAGAGCAGGGACTGTAACAGCACAGGAAACTACAAACTGGAATTGCTTCCCCTTTATGCCCTGCCCTTTCTGCAAAGGCACTTGGGCTGTCTAGAAGCTGTATTGGACTGGGTTGTGTTTTATAAATCCACCTTTAAGTCTAATGGAGGAATTCCTTAGAATCTTCCACTGTGGAAGATGGGGAAAGCCGAACCAGCCTGGTTTGTCATCTGTCGTTGTTTGGGCTGAGCTGGCCACTAAATTGGTTCTGTTTTGCCTGAAACCAGGACATCACCCTGGAAGAGCAGGTGGCTGAGGAGAGGTTTATATTACTTTAATCATTAACGCTGTTCGTGCTAACAGGGAACTGAAGGCTAATAGCTGCAGACAATTTTTTTTTTTAATGCCAGGTCCCAGTCCTTGATAAGAAAAGTGCCCCACAGTGTGCTGATTTGTTTTAACTGGTTTTTCTTCTGAGCAACCGTGCAATTAAACGGTTGAGTACTGGGTGTTATGCCCAGTTTTGGGGTAAAATGTGACTCCAGGCTACTCCGTACACCCGGCACTGCTCTGCCAGTGCTCCTGAGGCACTGGAGCATCAACATCCAGCAGTCCTGTAGGATCCTTTGTACGTGAGAGTTGGAGTAGTGCTGGAATTTTCTTCCTCCTTGTCATAACCCTCTGTCCTGTGGCTGCAGGTGGTGGAGAAGGCCTACCCCACAGAGCCTGTTGGGGTGGTGTGCTGTGTGGATGGGCTCTACCAGGTGGTGGAGTACAGTGAGATCAGTCCGGAGACTGCGCAGCAGCGAAGCCCCGACGGGGAGCTGATGTACAGCACTGGCAATATCTGCAACCACTTCTTCACGGTTGAGTTCCTGGAGATGGTGGCCCAGTAAGTTTCAGCAGACCTGCTAGGCAGTTGTGCAGTGCAGAAATGCCTCCAAGAGAGGGCTGTTCCTATTTCCCGCTCTATAATTTCAGTTATGGTACCTTCTGCTCTGCTCTTCACCTCCTCTCTCCTCCAAACAGTCTGAAATAGCTGTGTCCTTTCTGACAGCCCCAGCGTGCTCTTCAGGCCTTCCCCGATGAAGCGGTTGCATGCGTTGCTGTAGCTAAATCATCTGAGCTATACCAGTGTGTGACCTTCCTGGGCCTGCAAGGGTGAGCAGCCACGTGGGCTGCAGTGCAGTCAGCGATGTGGTCAGTGATGCAGCCCCTCACTGAGGATTTTCAGTGGGAATGTCACTCGTGCCATCCCTTGGGATAACAGAGCTTGGGAGAGGGGATGAAGCTGGGGGATGACTCTGCACCTTGGTGTTGGGAGATGGGGATGTGATGATGGGCATTCAGTGAGCAGCTGTATGACCTTCCTGAGGAGCTTGATCCACCCCTGTGTGAGGGATCTGCTCTGCTCCATTGTCATCCTAGTCAGGTAACAATTTGGGTTACCTTTTTTTATCCCTGCCTGCAATTTCAGCTTAACAATAGGTCCTCCCTCTCCTCTTAACTTTACCCTGTCATGTCCTGCTGGTGCAGAGAGTGCTGCTGACCGCACTGCTCTGCTTAGTGCGGTGTCCCTGGATGTGACTTGGATCAGTTTAGAGAGAGCAACATGCACAACAGTTGAGAGATGACCCAGAGCAGTAATAAACCATCTGCTTCCCGGAAGAGTACTACTTTTTTGTAAATGGGCACAAAGTAAATGAACTTATTTCTTCTCCTTTTGCAGGAAATATGAGCCACAGCTGAGGCATCACGTAGCCATAAAGAAGGTGCCCTACATTGACGAGGAGGGAAATCTGGTAAAACCGCTAAAACCAAATGGGATAAAGCTGGAGAAGTTTGTGTTTGATGTGTTCCAGTTCTCTAAGTTAGTGGCAGACATGATTTTTTTTTCCTCCTTTTCTCAATGTTTCTTTGAATGACTGTAGGTTGTAACAGACCTTGCCAGGGAGTGTGTGGTTTGTGGGTTGTTAGAAAGGCTGTTGGATCTACACCAAGCTCCAGCACAACAGTAATGCTGCAGGCTCCCAGAGGTGCGGTCCCAGGGTGCCCCGCAGGAGCCAGGCTGCTCTGACCATGCTCCCAGAACTGTTCGTTCTGCTGAGGATGCATTGGCTGGCCTGGCCTCTGCCAGCCCTGTGAAAGAAAAGAAGAAAAAAAAAAAAAGAAATCGAGCACAAAGCCAGCATTTAATACAAGCCCGTGTTGGAGTATTCAGACCCACAGAAATCGGGTCTTTCAGGATTGTGGCTTCCATGGCAACTGCAGCTCTGGGTTCTGGTGGGTGTCAGCCAGGGCTCAGCTCATACCCTTTGTGCTCCAAACCCAGGTTGCTTAAGCACCATGGAGCCGAGTTACTGTTCCTGTGGGAACTCTCAGTGTTGACTTGCCAAGCTCTAAAACATAGCTGAGAGCGCTGTGCTGTAGTGTTAGCGCAGTCAGGGGTACGTTGTGTTTAGGGAACGTGGAATTTTAATAATTTAGTAATTTAGCGTAAGTGTTCTTATAAAATCTATTTTCCAAGTTCTCAAATTCAGCTGTAAAGGTTCTGGCTTAGGCTTAAATAAATGGCAAAAAGAGACCTCAGGCAAACTGAGTTATCTTTCTTTGGGGATAGTATTTTTCTTTTTAGAGGATTACTTTAAGATAGAGGGATCAAGGTTTGAACTGGTCTCCATTTCCTGACATGCCTCCAGTAAAGAAGCATCATACCAAAGGCAAAACCAGTGTGATGGAAACAGTGCTGAATTCTGAGCTTTGGAAGGACTCATTTGCAAGCAGTGATTCCTTGTGCTTTTTTAATAACACTGCAAAACCAGCTTGGCAGCTGCTCTTCACACGTGAAATGCAGAAACGCACAGATGCTGCTGTGGGATTTTTTAAATTTGCATTCCCATTTCTGGTAAACAGCTGTACCTAACATTCAGCTGTGAATCCTCCCATATTGCTTATTCATCCCTGGGAACTGGTGTCCTCAGTTGATCCTTGCCTACAGACTCCAAAGTGGAGTGGCCGTTTCTCGAAGCAGGGCTATGGAGCTCTGACACAATCCACAGAGCAAGGTGCTGGGTCCCAGCTTCAGGCACTGCTGTTGCCTCCAGCCTGCCCTGCTCTGGAGGGTTGTGAGGCTGCTGTTAGGTTCCCAAAGAGACTGGGCTTCTTGTATTTTTCCTTCCTACAGCCCTGGTACTTCTTCCCTTTTCAGTCGGGAGGTGGGTTTTCCTTAGCTTGACTGCCCCAGGCTGCTCCCTAAAATATATATGAGCCTGTCCCTATGAAAGTTGTTGTATCAGCAGGGATGCCTAGCTTTGCTTTTAATTATCATTGTTTTCTCCCCTTTGTCTACAGGAATTTTGTGGCATTTGAAGTTTTGAGAGAAGATGAGTTCTCGCCACTAAAAAATGCAGACACAGCTGACAAAGACACTCCTACCACTGCTCGGCAAGCCCTCCTGGCCCAGCATTACCGCTGGGCTCTCAAGGCTGGGGCCAGATTTCTGGATGAAAATGGTTGCAGGATACCAGAGAAACTCAGGTATCCTTCTGTATCCTTCTCTGCAGCTTCTCTGCCTGTGGCTGCCCAACCGTGCCAAGCCAGCTAACGGCACATGCTGTACTCTACAAAAGCAGGCATTAGTTTGATCACAAACTAGTTGTGGATTGGCGTGATTTTCGTTCAGCTGGTCTTTTCTGAACATGCAGAGTAATGTCCAAGTAATGTTCGTTACAGCTTCTGTGCCATTTGTCATTGTGAGTGCTCTAGGCAGTAATGCATAGTACTCTGGGCTTTACCTCTGGCAGAGATTCCTCCCTTTGGGGTTGTGAGTTGACTCCTCCTATTGGAGCTCATTAGGCAGGGGCAACCTTTTCCATTATTTGGATTTAGCCAGCCCAAGGAATTGTAATTTGTAGTCCTCACCAGCTTTTCTGAATATGGTCCCGGTTCTTAAAGCCCAGCAAGGTTCTCAGGTGGGCTTAGGGATCAGCTATTAGAGCAATTACCAGTTCAGATACTTCCTGCATCACGCTGAATGGGAAGCTGCTTTTAGTCTTCATCAACTCATAGTTTAATAAACCCACAAGCTGTTCATTTTACTTGAAAAGCACCTCTGTGAAAGCAACATTCTTGTTTTGATAAGAAGTATTTGGGACCTGCTAACTCTGTTTTATTTTCACACTTTGTGTTTGAATAATGTCTGGTGCACGTGAATATAACAAAAGTCTTATCCTTCTGGATATCATGTTCTTCATGATCTTTTGAAGAAGATGCACTATTGCTTAAGCATAGCAAGAAGTTAATCCTGTGTTCTCTTCTCTAGTCTCTCAGGAACTGAAGATCCTCCAGCTGTGTGTGAGATTTCTCCATTAGTGTCTTACTTTGGAGAGGTGAGAATAACTGTCTGTGGAGGTATTTTTAAGAGTGTGCAGGTATGCATCTGATTTCCTTCCAAACATGGGGGATTTCTTTAGCCAGGGCTTGCTGAGAAATGGTAAGATCAAGGGAACTAGGACTTGGGCTCTGAGTTCTGTTTGTGGTTCCACTATGGTTTACTCTTCAGCAGTTTGTTCACTCTCAGTTTTAGCCATGTGTAAAATAAGATTTTCAATGAGCTTGCACAGTTTCGTTGAGACTCACAAATACTTTAAGATCGCCTGAATGACAAGTGCAGAACATTGAAATTACAAAATCCACGGGGTCACTCTATTCAGTTCTATGCTAATTTGTGCCCCTCTGCCATGGTGAGTGAATATTGAAGAAGTGTGATATGTGCATTTGCTTTAAACAGCAGATTTCTCAGCTTTCCCTCTGAAAGTAATTGATCCTGGGAAAGCTGCTTCCATTTAGTAGTGAGAAATAGTAGATTGCAGGAGGATGTGTGGGCACCGTGGGTAAGGCTGGTCATAAAACTTGACATCTTCACTAGGTTTCCACATGCAGGTAGCAAACTCATCACAGTCAATTGCAATAAGTTATGACTGGATTGTAAGAACAAAATGAAAACAAGGCAATTTAAGTTGTCATTTCTTTGTTAGGATTATTCTAACGTGAATACGCACCTTCCCATGCCTGCCCCTCCACAGGAAGCTTGCTTCTGAGATCCATTGTTTTATGGTTCATTGGTGCTTGTCCTTCATGAACTTCAGGCTTGGGGCTGAAATGCTTTCCGTTCCTGTGACCTTTTAACTTTTTAGAACATTATGTAGACTTAAAAATAGTGTAGATGCATCTGATGCATTTATGACCTAACAGTACTGTTTTCACACGTCCTCAGGGTCTGGAGGCATACATGAAGAACAAAGACTTCCCTTCTCCCTTTGTACTCGATGAAAACAAAGTGGAAATGCTAGGAAATTCTTGAAGAGGAGGGGAGGCCTTTTCCCCCTCAAATCAGATATCTGTCTGTCAGATCCACTAGAAGAGCTGACATTAATAAAATGTCGGTATGAAGTACATTATAAAGAAAAAAATTGCTTCGTAGTATCAGATTGATGCCAAATCCTTGCAGCAGCTGTGTTTACACACATGTGTGTGCTCACCAGCTCTGTTTGGTACCTTTGAAGGCTGTGCCTTTTACCTCAATGTATTTCATAGCCTTGGATGTGAATGAAGATTAATACCTTGCAGCCACCAAACAGATTTTATATTTCTTATTTGCTGTGCATACAATTATTTAAAAGAGCCAGTCATAGCCTAATAAATCAGCTTTGCTTTCAAGGAGATTAAATCTCTTCAGTGCCTTGTTAGGTATCTTCCTTGTGCTGGTAGGTTGAGGGTTTTTTTGGTTTTGTTTTTAAATTGTGTCCACAACTAAAGAATCAGTTTGGTCCGTCTTTTCCCTACTCTTGTGCTGGTCAGAAGATCCAATTCAGCAATTGCATCCTCTAACCAGATCACCCAGAGGAGTCTGCCGTAGGGAGGGACGCTGCTGTGTGTAAGCGCTACCTGAGGTTTGGACTCCCAAGCGGAACAGACTAGTTTGTATGTCTAGGCTTGCTGGTGCCATTCCATGAAAACATAAGTAAATATGCAGCTTAGACTGATTGCTCTTTACAGCTGTAGTGACCTGTATTTTTTAATTAAAAAAAGAAAAGAAAATAGATGATGAGGAATTTTTTCACAACAACCCTCTGCTCTTCCTGTCTATAACAGACATGTATTTCACTTCTCAGTTTTCTGTTTAATGCATACAATATCCCCCAAAGGGGACTCTTTTAAAAAGTAGCTGAAAGTAGCAAGAGGTAGAATTTAATGCTTAACCAAAACCAAAAAAAAGACTTAATTTCAGCATAACCAGTGTACACAGTAAACCACCAGCCTCTGCTTCTACAGTTTTTGGCCAGCTAGTTTTCCAGCACTCTTTTACTTATGAAATAATTATTTAGGTGCCTTCCTTTTAAATATATTACTAACCATAAGGTAAAGTGTCAGCTAATTAAGGATGCTAATTGCTAGAGCATCTGTAGCATGTGAACTCTGCCCTGGCCAAGGGGTCCCAGGGTGGCTGTGATCCCCAGGGTGTGCATGATCCACAACGGATCGTTCTGTTCAGCCTTTGGACGCTGCCCCGCGAGCTCCTGCCAGGCAGGTGCCAGTGCTGGACACACCAGAGTCCTGCTGCCCTCTGTGGGGGTGCCCTGGGTGCGCTGCTGGGGGGCCTTTGCTTGAGGAGCACTCTATAGTTTTCCCCTAAACTGGGTGTTAGGGAAGGTGGTGAGGAAGATGCCTCACCCGGAACATTGTTATTTCATGCATCTGCTTCTGCGGAGGAATTGCTGATGCTATTTTATTGAGCATAAATCTTTTGAATAATTTGCATGGCTTTCTGTAATTCCTGACCTGAAGCTGTATTCAGAATGTTGGGGAAGTATAAAAATGGCTTTGAGTAAATACAGTTTGTAAGTAGGCTTGTGGATGCCAAAGAAAGCGTCTAAATGTCAATGGCGGAGTTTTCAGGTATAGAATGTACCTGAGTAATGAGCCTCCTGCACATGCAAACCAGCTAATGACAGTTCTGATTACCTCATTCGGCATGTGCAGCCACTAATTCTCATTTTAGTGTAAATTAAGTATTTGTCCTCGACACTTCTGTAATTATTTTCGCGCAGTGTTTTATGGGTCATTCCGTTCCTGTCAGTCAAGTTTTATATCTGAGAGCAAACTGTGTTGCATCTTTGTGAGTATTGCTTGTCAATTCAGGCACATGCTCATTTTAAATTGCACTGTGCTATAAAGAAAGTGCTTTCTCTTTTGAAACACCGGTTCCCATGTGCTTTAATCATGTGTACACTGAGCTGCTGACATGTTTTTAGAGGCTGTTTTCAAGGAGAAGCTGAATTAGAATGCCAAATGCCTTGTCTGTTGGGTTTTTTTCTGTGACTCCTCACATTTTAAACTGGAACATTGAAAGAATTTTGAGAGAACTTTTTAAAAAAAAATTAAAAATCTGTCCTGTATGTAACAAAGTAATTCTTATGCCTTATGAAATGAAAAAAAGTACCTGACACAAAGGGATGCCTGTAGTACTCCAGAAACTTTTGGACATCTAAGCATTTTTATAATAAAGATGTTACTGTGATTTCTATGTGTCTATCTATGTTTCTTGTCCATGAGGAAAATACACTTGTCTTTGTCCCTACATGTCATGGGTGTTGTCACCACAGCTGCAGGACACTGAGACAGTGTCACTGACGGCACGGCTGGAGACTGCAGTGCCTGTGCTTCAGATGGTCAGGGGGATGTGGAACTCAGCAGAGGGTAACTCCTGAAGGGGGCTGACACTGTGGGATGGGGATGTATTTTTCATCAGAAAACAGAGACTCTGTTCTTGCCTGCAATCCTGTTTATTTTTTTTCCCCAAGCTTTTCAACTCAGTTTACTGAGGGGAGGGGGTTTAATTGTGGGTGGTGGTGGTGGTTTTCTTTTATTTAAAGTGGATTTGAGTGGTCTGGATCTGAGTCAGGCTTTTGCAGCTGTTGTGTGGGTGAGGAGAGCTTGCTGTGGTGCAGCTTTTGCTTGGGCTCCCATTGACAGGCACTTTTTAAACAGGGCTCCATTTATAGAACAATCTGTAGGGGAAGTAAGTAATTTTTTGCAAATGACAGATTGTCCTTTCTTTTTGGTGTTTAGTGCTGAACCCAGCAAAGGTCAGAAGTGGATATTCTTCCTTCCTTACCTATTTCACCCCATATTTTTCTTTTGGCACCCATATGAAAGCTGATGGGTTTTCTAATGTGCCTTTAAGCTATGTGAATCAGTAGTTTCCTGTGACAGGAAAGTAAATACTAAAAATTGAAAGCATGCTTCAGGCTTCTGTTAAATTGTACCTCAGCTTCTTTATGTGGAGTGTTCGTATCTACCAGAATTGTTTGCTTGCTTAGTTTTTTTAATCATGAAATGCTCAGAAAAACACCCTATTTTCATCTAGAAATCTAATGTGAGGTGGATTCCAAATTTAAAGGGTTAAATGATGTATGTTCACTGACTAGTTGGGTGCAGCTGAAGGTGAGCTCAGTGCCAGCACTTAAAGCACTTGCTTCAGTGCTCTGTTTTTTCTGCTGGAGTATGAGCCTGATCTAGAAGTAATGGTTATTCCAGAACTGCAGTCATGTTGCAGCCCTGAATGCGTATGTGTGTCACTACACAGTGCTCTTCCCTGTTCCTCTGATAATGTCCCCTGCCCACTGATAACGTCCCTCCTCCGCCCCAGCGAAGGTGCGGAATGACGAAGGGCTGGGGATCAGCAGAGAAGCAGGTGAGAGATTCTGTGATTTTGTGAAAGAATTGTGTGGGACAAGTAGATGCTGCTGAGTACCAAAATTCAACACCAGATCCTACAGAAGGGTTTATTTACACAGCCCCTTAAGTTGCTTTTCACTCACACGCATCCTCTCACAGATTTCAGTTGTCTACTCTCAGGCCCGTGTTCCCACATTGTCTGCCCAGGACCACGCACGTGTAATGTAGAGGATGAGGGATGCTGGCAGTCAGATGTGTCTCTCATGTTCTCACTGCCAGGTGACACTAGACAGCTCTTCTCTGTCCCCTGGGAGTGGGCAGTTGTTAGAGGTTTTCCTTGGCTGTGCTCACCTTCCTGGTGGGCTGGCAGGAGGAGCCATGGTGTCTGTGGTGCATCCTCCTCTTGTCGGGGCGCAGTGTCTTCTGCTGCCGGGCTGGTGCTGTGGCCTCACCAGGGTGTGGGTCTCCAAACTGGTGGGAGCTACACTGTCCTGAGCTCGACTGATGGGAGTGCACAGGCACTTCTGTTAGTTGTCATTGTTTTCCCTGATAACCTCCCACATGCACATTTCCATTTATCTTTCTTTCAGGCCAATGTTTCTGTGACTGGTCTCTATATTATAAGCTCACAACATAGAGGAAAAGTGAGTGGTCCCAGCCTCTCTTTACATCTCATTTATTGTGAGAGTGGTGAGAGCCTGGCCCAGGTTGCCCAGAGAAGCTGTGGCTGCCCCATCCCTGGAGGGGTTCAAGGCCA
>JAOXNH010000007.1:12988922-13004692 GCA_028566575.1 Bartramia longicauda
GCTGTGTCAGGAAGTTATCCCCGACACACTCCAGAAACCTCCTAGACTGTTCCCTCTCAGCTGTATGGAGTGCCCAGCTGATATCTGGTAGGTTGAAGTCACCCACCAGGACAAGTGCAAGTGATCTCGAGACCCCTGCTAGCTGCTTATAGAACATTTCATCAACCTCTGCATCCTGGTTGGGTGGTCTGTAATAGACTCCCACCACAATATCAGCCTTGCTGGTCCTCCCCTTGATTCGTACCCACAGGCACTCAACTCTGCTATTACCCTCATTTATCTCCATACATTCATATGGTACATACATGTTTATAATGAACCTTTCTCTCCTTTCAGCCTAGCTAGATCTTACACTCCTCACCTGGGCTAGTAATCTTATATGTAAAGTAACCATCACAGAGAGCAATGGGGACACGTTGGGACTGAGTGCTGTTCTCATAGCCAGCCCACGCTTTGTCTAAACTATTTTTCCCTTAAAACAAACAAAAAAGACACCACAAACCTTAAACACGTGGCTGGATTCTCTTCTAGCCCTGGGACAGCTATCAGGACATCCATGTGGGTCACACTTGATATATGAGTCTCCTTAAAACAGATATTAATTGAGGGTGGAAATGTTAAAGTACCACAATGCTCTGTGATGTAGTCTGGAAACTGCTTTTTGGATCGTTAACCCCGATGACATGAGCTGTACTGCAGGAGCCCTGGGCGGTTCTGTCGGGGCTGAGAGCCAGGGGACCCCTGCATCTCCTGCAGCCTGCATGAAAACCCTGCATTCAGTACTGCCCAACCCTGGTTCCACCACAGGGGACAGCAAATTTCCTCCTAAAAATGCCTGCTTAATCTGTTCAGTGTTGTAAGGTGGGGGAAGACCATTTTGTTTTCTGTTCTTTAGCTTCCAGTATCCCTGCCTGGCAGAAGCCCTAGGAATGAAACCTCTGGTGGTAGTCCATAGCAGAGGTTCAGGTTGGCATGTTGCTGGGAAGCAAACATGTGACCTCTGTCCTGGCATGCGAGGAAGAGATGAGCTGGCTCAGTGCTTTCTTTGTTATATCTTGCAGAGCCTGGGTGGAGGGGGGTGGCTGTGGACAGGGGTGTAGGAGGAATTGGGGATGAGGACTGTGGCCAGCAGCCTTGTACAGTAATCAAACCCAGGCAGGAAGGACGGATGGAGATGTGGGGCAGGCCGTGGTTGGGAAAGGGCTTTGCATGCAAGGCATTGGAGGGGAGAAGGTCAGCTCTGTGGTAACCCAGTGTGGGCTAAGAAACTGTTCCAGCCCAAAGAACACACAAATTTTGGCAGAGAAATGTTGTGATGTGTTGGGACAGGAGGAACCTAGCTGTCACCAGCCACCTTGGCATGCATCACTGGAGCAGAGTGTATGTGGAAGGGACACTTTGCACTTGTGCAAAGCTGTGGGCAGCAGGGAAATGAGATTCAGGCTCAGGTTGGGAAGGGATGCTGTTGTCCAGTGGGGCTGGCAGATCTCTGGAAGCTAAGAGATGTCCTACTCCAACCTTGGCTCCAGGTGACCCAGGCTGCTGCTTGTAAAGTGATGGTGGTGAAGATCTACAAGAATGATGTGGACCAAGAGGTGATTGTGCGTGAGATCAGTCTGTTGCAGAAGCTGTCCCACCCCAACATCGTCAGGTGGGTACATCCAGTGGCCATGAGCAGTGGGTGCTGGCAGGGGCTGGAGTTGGATTGTATCTCTAACGGAGTTCTGCAATGAGGGATTGAGCTTAACCTTGATGGCTTCTTTTCTTTTTTTTTTTTTTTTTTTTTCTGGTGTGTCTTCCACTTAGGTACCTTGGGATATGTGTGAAGGATGACAAGCTCTACCCCATTCTGGAGGTAAAGGTTGGCAGGGAGGATGGCAGATATCCTCTAATGCATATCTACACCTCTTCGACTCCTGTGCCTGTGAATGGCTCTGGACTAGCAAGATTGCCTCAGAGGGGCTTCTGGTCCTTTCTGCCCCCCCCCCCCAGCTGGTCACAGCCGGAGTGGGGCACAGTCACTGCAGGGGCATGAGATTCAGGCAGGATAGCCCAAAAGTGTTTTGGGTTGACTTGTTACCACCACCAAAGGGTCAGAACGGGTCAGTTGGTGGGGAGAAGAGGAGCCAGGGATGGAGGACAGGAGTAGAAAGTAAAGCAGATGGAAGGAGGCAGGGCCTCCAGGGTGGCTCTGGAAGGGTGGTGTGGTCTAATGGAAAAGCCTGGGCTAGTACCGAGGACTTGTTCCTACGCTGTTGGTGGCAGAAGGCATTGACTGAATCGCTGCCATGCTCTTTGCCTCTAGTTCACTGCCAGTGAGTGAGGACCATGGCTGGCTTATACAGCTGTCCCTGCAGTGGGGCAAAGCCCGGCACTTGCACCATGCCACACACAGGGGCCCCTGCATGCAGTGGCGTTCCCAACCTCTATCCCGAAGGAGGGGCTCCTGGGTTGGCGAGGGAGGGTTTGGCACCCGGGAAGCTCCAGGGGAGCCCGTGCCCGGCCATACAGCCACCTGCTTTTTGTCTCTGTTCACAGTACGTGAATGGGGGTTGCCTGGAGGAGCTCCTAGCCAGCAAAGATGTTGCTTTGACGTGGAAGGAAAAAGTGGACTTAGCTTCTGACATCACCAGAGGCATGGTCTACCTGCATTCCAAGAATATCTACCACCGAGATCTCAACTCCAAGGTATGCAGCTGGAGAGGAGATGTCACCCTGGGACTGCTGAAAGAGACTGTGTCAGGGGACCATACAGGGACCCCCTAGGGCTGTAATCAGGAGGCCTCAGGCCTCGTGCTGGTCCTCTACTCCATGCCAGTCCCTCTGCGGGCAAGGATTTCTTGATAAAACCTGTCATTACATTGCATTCATCGCTTCCCAAGCAGGAGACCCAGACAGAGATAAAAATATATTGCTCCTAGTGCCATTGCTGTCAGAAAAGATGGAAATATCTGCAGGATGCACATGGCTTTCTTTGACTATGGTTGCAGGAGAAGTTCTGCCAGATTTAGAGATTTCCTTTCCTGCTCACAGCAAGGAGGAAGCTGTTGCTAACAGGAGCTGGTTGTGGGCATGTAAGATGGTCCCTGCCTGTGCGCACAGCACTGGCAGAGCTCAGGAGAAGTGTGTCTCTTCACTCAAGTGCAGGGACCCTTCCTTGATCCAGAGGGTCCAGGTCACTAATTGTTCCTGGTGTATTGGCCCTCTGTCTGGGAGGCTGCTTTCCTCAGCATGGGCTCATGCTGCTTGATGGGGGGCAGGAACAGCACTGAGGCTTTGCCATTCTCAGGTTTGACCAGGCCTGGAGACAGGCTTTGATGTGGCTCTTCCACTGGTATGGCAGTAGGAACATGCTGGGGCATGGCCTTTTTGATCTCTTTTGGGCAATACTGTCCAAACCTCAGATAGATCTGGAGCGGGTCCATGATATCACAGGGAATGTGAGCTGAAGGGTTGGCCCCCAGCCTGGTCCATATCTGTGTCAGGTGATGCTGGAGGTTGGCTTGTGATTCATGGGAATGGAGCCTACGAGTCCTTGCAGTTGATGCTGGATGCTGGTATATCTCTTGCAAGCCATTTTTGTTGGTGCTCTGTGAGCTTTTTAAGAGAAACCTGAAATATTGATGAAGGTTGGCAGTGGGGAAGCCAGTCAAGTCTTACAGTCTTGAGAGACATCAGCACAGGAATGAGACTCACCTTTGTAATCTCAGGCTGTTTACTTGGCTCAGTTACTGACCATGAAATCGCAAACACCAGGCAAGGGAAGGCAAGAGCTTGGTTCACTCTGACCACAGGTTTCTTGGCCACTGTGCTCTGAAGTCCAGTGAGATGTAATTTCCTATTTGGTAGTGACTGATGATCACTACCCATCAGTGAAGATCCCACTAACTTCAGTGGGAAGTTAGTGACTGCTGAAGGTCGCTGCCTGTCCCTTCCATCTTACTGCAGTGGTTCAACCCTGAAAAAGATTCATCCTTCCCGGATGGGAAATGTAGTGAACGTGCAGTGATGATGGCTGAATATACAGGAGAGAAGTGTGTACATGCTCACTTTAAATCTAGTTGTTAGTGAGAGCCATCTGGAGAAGACGCCTGTCATTTCTGCTAGTTCCCTGGGAGCAGATGCTGAGGAGGAAATCCTGGGGAACTGAACAGGCTGAAAATGCTGGGATTTTGAGAAACCTTAAGGTAATTTTATAGGAATTCTTCCAGAAAGCTGCATTAGGTATGTGTGGCTCTGGGCAGTGAGAAGGACTGTGGCTGTGATCCTGATCACCTTCGGCTGAATGGTGAACAGGGTCAATGTGCACATCTCGGGGTCATTTCAGATAAAAGGATGTGGATCCTCATACCTGTTGAACAGCTTATTCAAAGGACTTCTCCCAGCTTCAGATGTGATCAGTCCACCCCTTACCTGCCCTATGCACTCCATGTGTGCTGCCAGGATGCAGGTCTCTGGTGAGGGGACAACCAGTAACAGAGAGGTGGGGCTGAGAGCCAGCGAGGTGCTGCTCAGTGAAGTGTCCAGGCCCTTCCTCACTGGGCATCTCACGCTGTGCCCCATGGACTCCTTTCAGAACTGCCTCATTCGAGTGACGCCGCGGGGCCGCGAGGCGCTGGTGACTGACTTCGGCCTGGCCAGGGAAGTGGTGGAGCTGCCTGTGAAGGACGTGGAGAGGAAGCTGTCTCTGGTGGGCTCTGCTTTCTGGATGGCTCCTGAGATGCTGCGGGGAGAGCCCTATGATCGGAAGGTATGGCACTGCTTCCCATCTCCTTGCACATCCTCAGAGCTCCCAAGCAACTGTGGGGGATGTCTCCTCTACTTGCTGGTGTCATGTCCTAATAGCAGAAAACCCCTTCCCTCCTTCCCCAGGAAACATTGCCCTGCTACTTGGACCTTTGCTTAGTAATACTCTGCTTAGCAGCTTGGAAGTTCCTTATGTGGCCTCGTTAAGTTAAATGTTTAGGGAAGTGGATTGCTGCCGTGGACAAACACAGTGAAACCTCTCTGAGGAAGATTCGTGATGAGTTACAGTCTGATGAGTCTGTTGCAGGAACTGTAGGGGTGCCAGAGCTGTGGGAGAAGCACCAACACGTTGAACAAGAGCATGGGGCTTTCTGAAAATGAGGCTGAACTTCAAGTGGGGCTGTGGTGTTTCTGGTGGATTTAGAAGCCCAGAAGAAGTTTAGGGGTTTGCTGCCTCCCTCTCCAGTGGGCTTTTTTGATGGGCTTTTGCATAACTAATGGAAAGATCTTGTCATTGGTACTCCCCTTTCTCGTTTTTTGCTTCTGTGCATGACCTGTCCTACCTCCCTCTCTCCCATCTCTCCTGCAGGTGGATGTGTTTTCCTTTGGCATTGTTCTCTGTGAAATCTTGGGCAGGATCCCAGCTGACCCCGAAGTGCTTCCCAGGACTCAGGTAATGGTATTTTCTCCATGGTACCAGACTGTGGCTTCTCTCTGGACCAGAGAGACCTGTACACATGTGTATGTGTTCACACTGAGGTTTTTTCTCTTGAGGTTTTTCCCTGAGAAAATCTGATCTCAAAATTTTCAGTACACAAGTGTTCTGTGCATCTATAGTTTCAAAAATTTTCTTAGATCAACAATATGCGATGAAGTTTAAAGACCTTAATTCCAAATACTTCATTTCGCTTTGACGTTTCAGCTTCTCCACTGAAGTGGCAGGTTAAACACAACTTTCATAAAAATATGTTTATTTTCAAATACATTGCAGTTAATACACAGTTCATTTAGAAACAGCGAGCTCCCCTGAAAACACGGCCTTTTTTGTTTCAACCCTTGCAACATTTCCCTTTCACAAAGTGGTCAGGGAAAGTTTATACTGAACAGCAATGAAAAACCCAGCAGGAAAACAGCAAATTGCTGCTTTCCAAGGAGCAATGCAAAGAACCTGCAGTCACCAGAGATTAGTTCCTGTTCAGTCTCACAGACACATGGAACAACACTCCGCCTGTGTTCACAAGGAGAATTACATATCAGAGGCTGAAGTCTGGAGGGACAAAGCTGTAGTTGTGGAAACAGATGGCTGTTGGAATGGCTGACTCTCAGTTGCTGTTGGAAAACCAGATTACCTGCAGTTCCTGTCCTCGGCAGCCACTGCACAGCACCTGGTGCTGGTTTCTCTGCTGGTTTCCACTTTTGTGGCTCTTGTTGCCTTAGTCTGAGCTTTTCCAGGAGGACACATGCTGCCCCGCAGGGATAGCAGAAGGAGCAAGTAGAAGGATGCTGCAGTCTCCCAGCTCTGCTAATGGTTTGCCATCTGTGCAGTCCTGCCAGAGCTGATGTTGCCTGGTACCTTTGCAAAGCCATCAGTGAAATAGCTGTGATGGAGACCCTCAAAGCTTTAAACCATGAGCATTTAGTGCTTTAACACCTTGAGAAGGATGAAGAGCTTTTAAATGACTTTATAGCTGAAGTCTTTTCTGTATACTCTTCCCCTTCCTCACAGGATTATGGCTTGGATGTTGCTGCCTTCCAAGGAATGATCAGCAAATGCCCCAAGCGGGTGATGGACCTCGCTGCTAGCTGCTGTCGGGTGAGATTCTTGCTAATTGTGTGAACCCTGGAGGGCTTGAACCTGCTGCTCTCAGTGCTAGCACACAGGGCTCTGCTCCTTGAGCTGTGAAGTGATGAGATCTTTCTGGGTCAGTAGTACGTTTTCATACAGTGCGCAATTTTGCCCCTAGGAGAAGTGTTTAGTGTGTGTATTACAGCCTGAAACATCCCACGGTTCTGCCTGTTCTCTTGCATGTTGACTGCAGAGTGGGAAGCGGGTTGGTGGTGATGTCCAGTCCCTCCTTAAGCCAGGCTGCAGGCTGAGACATCTGGCTGATCCTCTCTGGAGGGCACTGCCTGGCTCTTACCAGCCGTGGTGTGACAGATATCATCAGAACATAGTTCTCCAACTTTTCTTGCTTTGGCATAAAAGGTAACAGTGAAAGCTGGGGGGCCTCCTCATACTGCCCCAAGCCTCAGGAGGCAAAGCAGAGAGAAAGTGAGGATTCAAGTTAGTCTCTGAAAGGAAGTGAAAGACAAAGGCAGTAATCACGGGAGAGCGGAGAACCTGGGTGATCATAATGCACCTAATGGCTAGGAGCAAGGCAGCAAATGGAAGTAAATCCTGAGGATAGGTGAGTAACTTGTCCTGAATCAGAGGAGTGATTCATGTCAGCAACTGGCTTATGTGTATATATATTCAGATCTTGTATCTCTGACGGGCAGCTTCCTAATGCTTCTGCCAGAAACTACCCTTGGGGCTGTTCTTTTCTGCCCTTGTGTGATGTGCAGGTTCTGGTGCAGCTCCCCAAGCTGGCATTGCAGGGTCAGGTACAAAGGACAGCCCCAGGATGTCACAAAGAGGGTGCCTCAGGCCCTATCCCTCACTTTGGGTACAACCCGACGGCACTGGGAATGCTGGGGGATCACAGCCCACAGAGAATGAGCTGCATCAGGGAGACAGGCAGATCCTGCGTGTCATGAAAAAGTTCAGGGAATGATACATCTCCTTCCCGATACCAGCCTGCAGCCTTTCCCTGCACAACGCCTGCCCCTGCACTATTTGGGTGGACTTTGGGATGAGCAGTTCCCACACCCCATCCAGGTTGGGGTGTGTCAGGCATCTTACTGCCTTTGCTTGTGCTGTGCCACACCATAGGACCTGTCCTGTGGCTGCTCGTTTGCAGCAGCCTGGGCATGGATCACCAGGTGCTGGGTGATGCCAGAAGGCTCCAGCAGGAGGTGTGTGACCCAGACCAGTGCTAATGGTGGATGGATGCCATTGGCCAGCCTTGCGGGACCCAGCAGAGCTGCTGCAGAGCACCCACCTCCTGTCCGGGGTGTTCTCTTCAGCTTTCCCTTCTCATTCCAGGTGGAAGCATTTAAGAGGCCATCTTTCTCTGAAATCCTGGATGAGTTGGAGGATGTCACGGAGAGCCTGGAGCCTAGGAGGGACAATCAGCTTTTAAGCTGAGCTGCGTGCCTTCTGTGAGGCTTGGCAGAGAATTGCCCAAACTGTAAATTAACTGTCTGAGGGGTCAGGAGTGAAGAAGGAAGGTGGGAAGGGAAGAGCTAAGTGATGTGCTGGTGTTTATTTAATCATCATCTCAGTCTCTAATTTCTTGGATGGAAAACATGGTTAAAAATGGAGAAGGGACTTACCAAGCATATATTTTTCCTATCTGAGGTTTTTAACAGATGTTAAGAACACCGAGTAGCCTTTGTCTGTTTGCTTGTCAAAAGCAAACAGAAACATCATCCTCTCCTGCTTCCTCGTGTCCCCTGGACCCATGGCCTTTCCCTTCTCCATCCCCATGGCCTTGGGGAATTGCCTCTCAGAGGACAGGGGTCTGTGTGGTGTGAAGGAGAGAGGTTTTGGGGTGCTTGGTGAGCTTCAGAGTCACCTTATATTTCAAAGCCTTAAAGCACCCATCCGACAGCCTCGCAGGAGCAGGTGTGCTCTGTAAGGTCTCTGGCTGGGTCTCCTGGCATTGTGCTCAGCACACGTGCAGGCATGGAGGCATCTTGTGAGGTTTTTGAGAGTCAGCTGGGGTCACCCACAGGGTGCCAACCTGCAACCTGCTGAGATGATGGGGAGGGTTTGTGTTATCGAGATACGAACTAACCAACTAATATCTGCTCTCAGAAGGCTTTGCCAGACACAAGTCCCAACATCACAGCAGTCTGGATTTCTCCCCACTGCTATCGACTGGGGCTCAAACATGGAGGGTTCTGCCACCCCCCTTCTTGTCCCACCGCAAACATGGCAACAAGCACAGTGCCAACAGCTTTTGAGGATGAAACGCGGGGAGAACTGGGTCCAGCATCATCCAGCATCTCACCCATTTCTCTGCCTGGCCCAGCACCCATTGCCTCCTTGGCGATGTGGGACACCCTTGTGGGCCCCAGGGCTCATGCAGCCAGGAAGGGACCTTGTTTTGATACTGTGTTTTCTTGTGTGGGCCAGAGGAGGGTGCTGGGGCTACGAATCTAAACCAGAGGTGGAAAGAATAATGGCTAGAAATGGTCTGGCATTGCAAATTAAGAGAAAGAGGTGAGCAGTTGAATCCCTGCCCTAAGATAAGCTTATTCCTGGGCCATTGTTCTGAAAGACATCTTCTGCTGGGACCAAAATGTTTGTGGGTGTAAATAGGTATAATGTCTGTATAGTGGTGGAGCTGTGCCTCTGTTCTTGTAAGCTCTTGTAAGTTTGTAAGCTCCTGAAGCAAGGATCGTTCATCTGTCCACCAAAACGTATTTGTACAGTGTTTATCCCAATGCATCTTCAACCTGCAGCTTGAAGACTGTTCTCCCACATAGTGGTAGATCTGCCTGGAGTTCGCATCTCAAGCTCTTGGAGCTGGATTTGGTGTAATATATACCCCAACATCTCTGTGCCACGGTGCCTGCAGAAGGGAGTTATCAGTGATGTGCTGGGATAAAGACCAAGTGGAGGATGGAATCAGAAGCTGGCATGAAACACACTGAATGGCACCAGCGTCACTACCACATCTCCAGGGGGCACCTGCAGCTCCTCATTCCCCAGAGATGCCATTGTGCTCTTGTGGGATACTGACTTATTTGCACAAGAAACCTCCCGCTCTAACAGTAAACTGCCCAGCAAATACCTTCATCCCAGCTGGATACTGCCGGGGGTGGTGGGGGTGGGGAAGCAAAGCCTCGAGAAGTAGAAGACTGAAAAGAAGGGAAGCTTTTCAACCTGGAGGAGAGAGAGTGGCCAGCACTGATATGTGTGTAAGTCTTCAGTGAGAACTACCAGCATCACAGCAACGTGTTGGACGAAAATCACAGGGTGTATATTTGGCTACTAGGAAATGGACCTGAGGAGCTAACTGCAACCTTCTAAGGCTTCCCAGGCTCCCTGTTCCATAGAGGAATAGGCTTGAGAATGAGGCATCCAACAGTATGTCCTAACACCCAAAGCATTAAAGATACAAAGCCTTTTCCAAAGACCTCTATGGATGAAGGATAGCTGTCCACCTTGGCTCAGTCCCTGGCTAGATGCATTGCTCTCACAAATCCTTTCTCCAGCCTTCCCTGTGCTGCCTGGTCTGCCAAGCTGGAGTCTATTCTTCCTCTGCTCCTCCCACACAAGAGTAAGACTAAAGGAAGATCCTTCAACATACTGATGCCTCAAATGGCCTGTTACAGGGTGAAGGTGTCTTGTTCCAGGGGCACTTTCCTCTGCTGGCCATCCCCTTCCCAGGACCAGCAAGGCTTGGTGCTGGTGGTGCCTTCCTGCAGACTGGGTTGGCCCTTCTTCCAGCTGTACATCTGACATCCTGCAGAGCAACAGCGATGGGACTGGGACACAGTAGAAAAGGCATGTGGAGTTGTGTATGCTTTGGTGATGCTGCAGTATGAAGGAAGATCTTTTGGGTTTATTTATCTGCTCAGGGTAAGAAGCTCAAAGATTAAACAGATCTGGGGTAGGGGCAGGGGAGGGAGAGGTGGTGGTGGTGGTGGGTAGCACAAAGGATAGCATTAGCAGCACGATCTGGGCTGCAGTGGATCAGAACTATGTTTCTTCCGGACTTGCCATGCAACCCATCCACTCTTATGGTGAGGCCACATGCTGGGTCACAGGTGACCAAAGGATAACAGGTCCTTGCTAGAAGGACCTTTGGTGCCTGCTGCAGGGGCAGGTGGGACTGAGACTGTCTGCAGGTACCATATGGACTAGAAAAGCCAAACTTGGGAGTCTGCAGAGGACAGAGGTGGTCTGCAAATTTGTCTGGTGCATCTTATGGACCAAGAGCTTCTCTTCACTGGTCAGAGCTGGAGGGAGAGGCGAGCATGGGAAACCTGCTGAGATGACCTCCAGGTACTGTACTGGGAGCACAGTGCCTGCCTCCCCTGTGCCAGTCTGACGCAAAGTCCAGGTTAGTGTTTGAATTTCATGTCTTGGAGTCCTGGCACTTAACTGAAGCTACTGTGATGGTGGGTGGAGGCTCTGGGCGGTGCAGCAGGCTCGCTGTTGCTGGACCTGACCAGGAACTGCCTCCTCTGCCTCGCTTCCCTCTGTTGGCTGCTTGCCACAGGTACCAATGGCACAGACCTGACCATGCTGCATTCCACAGGCCATGTGTTCCCACGTCCTCCATTGTGTATTTGTTTTTTTTTGTTTTTATAAATGCCATTTGGGAATAAAATCTAGTGGTTCTTTTCCACATCAGCCCTGGCTACTGTGTTTCATCATCCTGGGTCTGCTGAGTGGTGCTGCCAAAATACAGTGTTTCAGGACACAACTAAACAAACAGCTTCATGCTCTATCAGTATAGCTGGCATAATAAACCTTTAATTGAAAGTAATTTACAAGGAGTATTGAGTCCATTTCCCATCCTGCACCCTCAGTTTGTGGCAGGGTCAGCTACTGTCGTAAGTCACCCCTTCATGTCGGTTTGGTGGGCAGAAGGTAACAGCAGCAGCCGTAGCATAGTGCAAATGGTGCTGGATTCATCTTGTCCACCCCAGCAGCCCATAAGCCAAAAGAACCAAATCACGGTGAAATGATTTCTCTTCCTCAGCTGCAGCTTGTTTTGTGCTTACTCATAATCATTAGTTACTCTTCAGATGCAACCCTCTCACAAGGACACCTCAGAATATTGGAGGAAGGTGTTCACTATGCCAGGACTACCGGGTCTGCTGCATCCTAACACAAATCATAGAGCAATGCTGAAGCTTATTTCTCTGAGCTCCTCAAGTGATAGTCATCAGTGTTAGGTAGGAAGGAGACCTTTCCTTCTGAAGTCCAGTTTCTTGAAGTCAAGTCAGCTTTTAGATTTACAGCAAGGAAATGTCTGGGCACTTGCATGTGCCCAAAGTGCTGCATTCCTGAAAAGAGAATCTATGTAGCCCTTGGAGGCTGGC
Source organism: Bartramia longicauda (assembly GCA_028566575.1). Lineage (NCBI taxonomy): Eukaryota > Metazoa > Chordata > Aves > Charadriiformes > Scolopacidae > Bartramia > Bartramia longicauda. The sequence continues at coordinate 13,000,833 of JAOXNH010000007.1, forward strand.
AGTAATCCCATTGGTGGTTTGGACTGCCCGGTCTTCCCATGTCCCAGACAATGCAGGAGAGAATCACTGGAGGCAGCCTGGGCAGAGCCTGAGGACCACTTTTTCTTTCAGATGGCTGTGCATCAACAAGCCATCAGAGATGCATCCAGCCTCTTGTCCAGGCTCCCTGATACAGCAGAAACCAGGTCCTCTTCCCACACCACATAGTCTGGCCCACCCTACTCCTCTGGGGACTCCCCAGCCTCACTTGTCATTATTTGCAGAAGGGAAAAGTCCAGAGAAGCTGTAGGTATGTTGTCATTTCTAAGCCTTCAGGGTTGGCCCTTTCCCGATCTGCTAAGGAGCAGAACACAAAATGCAAACCTGATCCTTGAGCTTTCCAGGACACACAGAAAAAGCCCTGAGGTGAGCAGTGTCCAGGATTAGTCACAGATTTGCTGAGGCTATTCTGCTTTTCTTTTGGGGACCTTTGGCAAGAGGATGGAAAGCAAGAGGGACGGGATGGTGTCCTGGCAGTTTGGGGAGCATGTCCTTTAGAACACCTCAAGCCTGTTCCCTGTCTTTTCCCCCACTGGTCAGGAGTGAGAGCTGATGGAGGAGTGGAAAAACCTTCTGTTGAGGAGAGGTGGGAGCTCCGGGCTGGTAGTATGTACATGTAACTAGGGAACTGGATCCTGACCTTAAGGGTTCAGTTCTTCCTGGCTGGAGTCGGTGCCAGCCCTCTCTGTGACTGCTGGAGGCATGGTGCCTGGGATGGACCATCAGCCCCAAGGATGCTCTCCCCCACATGCCTGTATCAGCACAGGGAGCATTTTTCTGCCTTGCAGTGTTTGGGACTCATGCTGGAGGAGAGGCAGTGCCAGCCCATGGCTCAGTGCGCCAGCTGAGGGGACGCAGGAGAATTTCACTCTGCAGCCAAGTCCAAGCTACCTCACCTAGCACTGGTGGCTCTGTTCTTGTAGCGGGAGTCCAGGAAGAAGACACCCTTTAACCAGTTCTGCTAATAGTCAAATAAAACATCACACAAAGTGGATGAGCTGCCTCCATCCACCAGCAGATAACAAGGTGAAATGGAAGATACCGGTACCTGGTTGCAATTTACATGATATCCACTTGTGCAAGGCTTGACTTGGGACTACTGTAGTGTCTTGGTACCGCATGTTGCTGGACAGAGTGTTTTGTATCTAGCTCTTGGTCCACCAGTGGCTAAAGAATGAGATCTTGGAACATGCCCTGGAGGAGTGGCTGAAGCTGACTCTGGTCCCAGCTGTAGCTGTGTTGTGGAGGGAAGTGCTGGGCAACGCTACTGTGGTTTCAGAAGCTGAGGTCCCACCTGAGGTCCTGGAGCACATGCTGTATGAGGCAGTAGGGAGGAAAGGAGGGAGGTGACAGTGCTGACAGCCCTGTGCTGGAAGTTCAGTCTTTTCCATGCTGGTCTACATCGTGGCTCCATCACAGCCTGCAGGGAGAGAGGGGTAGTTGGGAATTCAGGCCGGGCTCATGGGTCCAATGGAAAAAGAGACTGCAAGAACACTGCAGGCTTCACATATGTGGATTAGACTGAAAATTACCAGTAATTACCATTTAGTGTAATAATATCTGACAGCTTTACTGAGCTGCAGTAGCGTCACCGTCACTTGGTCTTTAAATCAAGGTAACACACTTTTCAGAAAAAGCTGTTCAGGCCCAGTCAGCATCTGGAGGGTAGTCCAGGAGACAGGCTGGACTACCAGAGGTAGTCCAGCTGGAGATAGTCCAAGGTGACAGTCTGGCATTTACAGGACCTCAAACCAGCACCGATCTCTTCTGGTCTCTAAAAGCATGCTCTCGCTGAAGGTACAACCTGTAATGTTCTTCCTGGTCCAATTTATCCCTCAAACAATATGTTTTGTGTCTTCTCTTGGCTGTTGAGTGGCACCATCGATGCTGGTCAGACACCCTCCTGCCATGTTAAACTGGCCTGAATTTCATTTCTGTTCGCTTATGGGAGTAATGGTATTCTTTGCCCGTCTTCCAGTTTATACCATCAGCATAGCTGCCGTGAACGCCTGGCCAGTACATCCCATTCAGGTTGGAGTAATGGCAGTCATTGTACCACCACGCTCCCTTGTATTCTGTGGCACAGTTAAAGGAGCTCATGTCGTTGTCCTGGTCTGTTGTTGAGAATGGCATGTCCTTGTGGTATGATAAGGAGTCTCCTGCAGAGAGTACACGTTCACAGTTACTGCAATGGAGTGCACAAAAGGGAACCTAAAGTTTCTGTGCACCCCTGAAGGCATCAGGGGGCCTTGCTGGATGCAAGGCAGATTTTATAAATCCTGCTGTTTTCTTGGTTGCCCAGGTTTCCTCTTTGGTCCTGGAAAAAGGAGTATCCTGAGCTCTGCTAAAACACACAGAGAGCTTATCTATGCCTGTGAATCAAATGGGCCAGATTCTGCTCGCAATAACAGCGGTGTCACTTCTCTTGCACCACTCATATTCTCTGCAGACAGAGATTAATGTCTGGACTATCAGACAGAGTTGCAGCGTATGTAAACATAAACACATAAACCCAGAGCCCTGCTGTCTCAGGTGTTGGTTTCACTCATTCCTGCAAGAGGGTTACTGAATTTTGCAGAGGATTTATTTTCTTTTTAGAGAAAAACAAAGCATCAGGCATTAAGAGGATGCAGTGCTGGTGCTGCAAGTATTGAACAGCACCCCAGCCCTGGAAATGCCAAACTTCTCAGGCAAATATTTCATTCCAATGTAACTGAAAGCAGAACTTTGCCTGGCTGCTGCAGAGCTGTTGGGAAGGTTCCATTGGATGAGGTGCTGCTCAGGACCAGGCTCCACATTTGCTGCTAAACCATGTGTTTGGCTTGTAGGTAATGCTCTGGGTAACACTCTATGGGTGATGGGTGTCCTTGTCCTTCCCTGCACCAGATGTCACTCAGCATCTGGGGTACCACAGCCAGTTTTAAAAAATTGTCCCAAAATGCAGATGGTACAAAGACTTTGCATGATACAGCCCTACACTATAAATGCTGAACAGATCTGAAATCCTCTAGAGACCAGCTTTTCCCAGTGACCTGCTGCTAACTTACCAGCATTTCCACCCAGGAAGTCTCCTAGAACCAGCTTATATTTCTCAGACTCTCCTAAAACTCTGAACGAAGCATACTTGGCAAAGTAGTAGTTGTTTTCAAAGTCTCTCAGGTCAATGCGGAGTTCACAGGGTCCTAGAAGAGAAGGTTGACAGCAGTGGTGCAGGGCTGATGGTCAATACGTATCTGGATTTTAGGATGGAGTGTTTGAGGAGCCCTGAGCTAACTTGAGAGGAGCTTTCACTACTTGAGAGATTATGATTTATTTGAAATTCCTGCAGAACCTCCTGTACCTTTGATGGCTTTCTTGTGAAGTACCTTTTCTGATCCAACGTTGGGTGGTTATTGGCACTGAGAGCTACACGCCCAGAAGTCCTGCACAAAACTGTGACTCCAAGGCTTCCCTGGCTTCTAGGTTTTTTTTAAAGTGCAATTCCCTGTGCGCAATGGGCTGCAAGAGCCCACATGCTGTTTAGGATTAACTGTTGTGGCCTCAGATGAAGGGGAGATATTTAGAGTCCTTAAATGACCAAGTGTGGCACAGGGGTTGGACCCTCAGGGCCCCAGCCTGGGATGCAGGCAGATCTTACCCAGCGAGGTAAGGAGGTGGATGTTGTCATTCCCCAGCCAGAACTCTGTAAGCTGGTTGCCAAAGCCTCGTTTGTATGAGTCCCAGTCTCGCAAGAAGTTCACTGACCCATCCCAGCGCCTCTGGAAAACCTGAAGGAAAGGAAGGAAAGGAGAGCCTCAGCCCTGCCAGGCTGTCTCTCCACC
>JAOXNH010000007.1:13004708-13014770 GCA_028566575.1 Bartramia longicauda
TGCTCCCCCTGCCTCAGGACACTCCTGTATGTCTCTGGGGACTGAACTCCAGGGGAATCCTGCGCTCACAGATCTCCTCCATCTGCCCTCAGAAATAAGGAAGAAATGATTTCCTGATTTAAGCAGGGGGTGGGTCTGTAGTGCTCAGCCTGCTCCCAGAGACATGTCCTGGGAGAATCCCCTGCATCCACAAAGATTCACCCAGGCTTGCTGATGTGAACCTCAGCTGTACCCCCAGTGTGTGGTTTCCTCCCTTTTTGTTCTATTTTGGTGCAATCCTTTGCAGCCTTAATAAAAATCACTGTAGGGACATAGAAACCTCATCTTACAATCCATCCTCCGCCATCCGTGTCCATGTCACAGAAGACAGTGGTGGTGTTGCAGCCTTGGGGGTAGATGGTATACCAGCCACTCAGGATCTTTCCTTTACCCAAGAGCTCTTGGCAGTTCCTGGCTTCTGTGCAAATCAGGGAAAAAGATCAAGTGGAAAGAGTTATAACGTACTCACTGCACAGCAGCCTCGTGCTCTAAGCTTTGACCCCTTCAGCCTCCAAGCTGGCTCTTTGCACTGCAGGACTATTGGGACACCTATTGGGAGCCAAACCCCACTGCAGTTTCCGAGTCCACATGTCACAGGGGAGATGGACACCTTCTAAAAAATGGTCTAAGGTGCTCAGACTCCTCTTAGCTGCAGCAACTCTTCTGAGGATCTGGGTGATAGAGTTGCTCTGAGTGGGATGACAAACTCATGATCCAGGAATTTGTCCAGGCTCAGATACTTATGGAGGACAGAGAGTGCATGGGTAGTTGGCAGCAAAGGAGTGGTGACACAGAAAAACACCTACCTGTAATACAGAAAACAGCGTTCAGATCATCCTCCATGGATTGGACAGATGGTGCTTTTGCATATACACATATATATATAATGTATAAATTTATTTTTAGTCCCCAAAACTATACCTGATGACAGAAGCTCAGATTCAGAGATGCCAAAGGATTAACTGGAATGGTTCCTATCAGACATCCCAGCTTATAGCTGTGTCTGTGGCTTTCACAGGGGAAAGCCCTGGGAGATGATCCAAGATGGTGGTGCTGGTGGTGCAGGTGTCCGTGTGTGCTGTGATGAATGGACACACAGCTATAACAGGCTATCTTGTGGGTATGGGTGTCCTTCCTAACAAGTCCTGGACTTGGCCTGTTCCTTATTAGTCAAAAGTTTTTACATTCCCAGGAAACATAAAAGGGGCAGAGGAGTGCCTGGGGCAGCACGGGGCCACTCGGTGGCATGCCAGTCTCCCTCTTTCAGGTGTTACAGCAACTCTGATCTGCCCAAGCCTCTGCACATGACTGTGGCCCTATGGCATCCATGTGTAGCCAGAGCAGGTTGTAGCTCTGTTTTGGCTTTAGCTCATGGAGACAGATGGACCAAATGAAGCTTGTTTCATTTTTTTCTATTTTTTTTAAGTGATTAAGTTAATCTGAGCACTATGGCACACGTGAACTCTGTGTCTACTGAACATGTCACAGCAAGCGTGGTGGTATAACTGCCTTTGAAGTACCAGTATGTCTATAGAGGTGTTTCTGGTTGTTTCATTTTGGAAACCAGGACACCGAGGCTCTCAAAAACTAAGACAGACTTCCCCTTTCACACACAGAGGGCAGGTGACTCAAGTAATTCTCAGAGGACATGACTTTCCTGGCATGGCTGGATTACAGAGTAGACACACAGAAGCTGCATGTGGTTGTGAGAAGCAAAGGGGTTAACAGTGATATTTCCTTCCTCAGTCCTTCTGTTTCACTCTGAACATGTTTTTAATTGCTGGTCTGTCCTGACTTCTGGTGCAGGGAGTCCACCACCACCTGTTCTGCAAAGGCATGAAGGACCTAGAATGAAACTCACCCCATGTTTCCGGAAATCCAGGCTCTCCTTTCATTCCTGTTGAACAAACAACACTATCAATAGCTCTTCACCTTCCACACCCTGCCCTCCCCTCCTCCAGCACTTGGCATCATTGCTTTTCAAGGCAAATCCTGCTGCACTGGTAAAGGGCTGTGATGTTAAGGGAAGTGTTTAGCTCATCAGCACACACAACAGAGGCACAGAGAAAGCAGGCAGGAGGAGTAACTCAACATACATTCCTCCCTGGTTGCTCCCAGGCCCATCGGAGACCCACCAGCCCATCAAAGGCACATCTGCACCGAGTGACAAGTGCACGTGGGAACCCAAGTCACAGACTCCTGTAATTACAGCAGTGATACCCAGCACCTTCAGTCACTGGGAGCATTTCTCCAGGATACCTAGCAGGCACATGAGCTGGCTGCCAGGGTGTGGGACACGTTATAGATGCACAAGGAGCAGCAGTCTTGTCTCTCTTAGGCTGTTGGACCCAGCATGATATATTTTGCCCTAACATCTGATTTGGGGCTGGGAGGTCCAAAGGGCAAGACTGACACAAGATGTGTCTCCGTTGGACCTGGCTACTCTGCCTGCTGCTGGTCAGCCCACAGAGTTGGGTACCAACATTTTGTGCCAGTGAATCCCATTGGGCTGGAACATGTGAGATGAGAGCAGGTAGGTGTGGGAAAGAGGCAGAAACGCACCCATGGGACAGCAGGGTCAAAAGCCCCAAGAAGGGGGGTGGCTGCTGCTGGCAGAGGGCTTTAGTCAGTGGTTTGGGAGCAGCTCCAGTGACAGCTGGAGCAAATGTGCTGAACTGGCCACCAGATCAGCAGTGCTTGGTCCCCAGCTCTTACAAGCCAAGCTCCAGTGGGGGACGCCGCAGCGCAGACCATGCTCAGCAATGGGTGCCAGTGGCCCTTGCATGCAGGATGCACATTGTCCCTCTACCCTATTGCTAGTGCTGGTAGAGACACATTCCTCTGGCACTAGCAGCAACTCATCTGAGCCCCTGCCTTTTGCCATAGCCCAGGAAGCTCAGAGGTCTGCCCAAATCTGGCTGGTCCCTCAGGCTGGGGCATGTGAAGCCTTGCAGTTTCTGTAGCTGATAGTGCTGGGCAGCAATGTCAGGCGCCCACGCTGGGGGCAGCCTCTGTTCTGAACAGCCAGTTTGGGTATGGGGCTGCTCCCACCACCCAAACTGGGGCTGTGCCTATGATGGGGCACAAATGTCACCAAACAGCCCCATCCAGTGCCTGGTGGGGTACTTTTATTTCTCTACAGTTACTCCCACCTGGTCTGTTGTTCCAGAACAGCAAAGGGTGGAAGTTTAACTAAACCATCTCGCATGACATTCACCACAGCATGATTTACCTTTCGGTCCTGGGAAGCCAGGCTCTCCAGCTGCTCCTGCAAGAGACAAGAGGAGAATACTCACCACAGATGACTAAATGCAAGTGAATTAACTCTGGCTCCCCATGTGGGGGGTCCACCCCCTCCATATGTCCCAAATGTACAGGAGAGGCTGTCAAGTGGTGCAAAGCTATGCTACTCTACTGAGTGTCCCAGCTGGTGCAGCCAGGTAGTTTTCCCAGCTAGTCAGTGCACCAGTGCTCAGTTCCTGAGTGCCACATTGTGCTGGGAACTGGTTTCTTTAGGAGAGACGCTTTTCCGATGTCTGCAGCATGCAGATCCCGCTGAAGACCTTAAGCACAGCCATGGAGTGAAAGCTGATTTCTCAGCGGATGTCTTCCTCTTTTCAGGGACTCATCCCATTGCAAAGAACCCCCCCCCATTTCCTCCTTGCTTCACCCTGTGCCAGCTGTTTCCTGGTGGTTTGATCCCATCCTTCTTGTCAAGTGGGCTACAATGGCATTTCATACCGAGTCCAGGCCTGGAGGCTGCTGGAAGCACTCAGCATCATGTCTCTGCATCAGACCTGTTGGCTGAAGCACCCCAAAGCTCCTCAGAGAGGGAGGGCATTTGGGCAGGTTTGTCATGGTGGAGGCAGGTTAGGGTAGGACTGGGGAATGCGGAGAGGTCTGATTTCAGTGGAGAACTTCAAGAAGAGTAGTAGTATCTTCCCCTGTGATGTGGTCCCACTCAAGGACCATATTTCTATTACTGACCCCATGCAAGATCCATTTCCCCAAATCCTGCTTTGCCTACGCTACTTCAGGGCTGTTTCTTGGACTATGACCAACTCTACAGTTCATCTCTGTAGACCCAGTCTCCCAATACATGTTCTGAACTTGGATAGAATTAGAGCTGAACATGTTATGCATTACCTTTTATACCAGGTGGTCCTGCTTTCCCGGGGAATCCCTGGGCTCCCATTTCTCCTGCAAGGAAAGATTCAGTTTACACATGCACATTGCAAGCTGACCAGCGGGGAGATGATACAGAAGCCCAAGCAGCTGGGCCTTGTATTTTACAAAAACAAGGAAGCTGGGTTTTTTTAATTAGATTCAGTCTTGCCACATATTTTACTCCTTTTCTTCTGTTGAAAGGCCACTGCCAGTGTGAGTTCTGATTTGCAGTTCATGTATGAGTTCCTATTTTGCTGCTATGGATCTGCTCCCTCTGCTAATGGGATTCACCTCCTCTATGATTTGGCTGTGAAAACCCTTAAGACCTCCATCTCCCTTGCTTCCTGGGGTAGGTGGTGCCAGTCCAGTTCCCAAACTGTTCCCCCGTAGACATGCAGGACCATTGCAGCCTCTCTCCTGCCCAGACTCTTCAATAAAGACTCAGAAAATAAATGGATGCTTTTACTGTAGAAGAAACAAGTGAGTTATGGTAGCTCACACCCCAGGACCAGTTCAGACTTGTGACAGGACTAAGGAAAAAAAGACAACTCTGTGTGATCCCGTCCTTCTGGATCTTTAGATGGGGTGTTTTCCACACCTATTTGACTCTCCAGCTGCTCATAGAAGCCAGTGCCAGGCCAGCCTGCTGCAGGCTCAGCTTGCTTCCCCTACCCAAAACAGCAAAGCCATCTCATATCTCAGGCTTTTGGGGCCTCACCTTTTGTTCCTGGGAGGCCTGGTTCTCCTTTTGGGCCAGACGCACCTGTGATCCCTGGGCATCCTTGGAGAATGGCGAGTCGGTCAGCATCACTGAGTCCCACTATTCTCACCTCTGAGGAAATTAAAACAGTCTTCATGGAGATTATTAGGGCTCTGAAGTGTCTTATAGAGGAAACCAAACCCTCTGGAGTTGAGGAACAGTGCAAGCAAAAGCAATGAGGGCAGGAGTTTGGAGGTGTTGTAGAGATTAACAGATAGCATTGAGGATCTCACATATAAGAGGAGCTAGACACTGAATCTCTCTGTCTTCAGGGGAACCCAGTGGGAGAGCAGGCTGTTATATATGGCATTACATGCATGACAAATATAACGTAAAAAAAAAATCTGAGAGGTGCCCTGAGGGGGTATTGACAGCAGAGTGACATTGACGGATCAGTGGACAGTAAAGGTTCTACTAAATTTCCTGACAGCAGGTCAGTTTGAAATTGCCTCTATGGCCTTCTTGAGGAATATAGACAGAAAGCTGTGTTGTGCAGCAACCCCAGGGTGCCTGGCACCCAGAAAGCACTTGACTGATCCTTTGTATTGCTCTGCATCCTTTACTAACTGGGCCAAGGCACCATGAACAAAAAGCCTTAACCAGGATGGAAAACCTTGACTGGGACAGCCAGCTCCTTGAGAAAGTGGTAAGTGGGGGAGGATGCACATCTTTGGTTGGAGCCAGCAGTTTTGTAAAGTGGCTGCTGAGACTTCAGCCTTCCTCTTGCCCTCCTCCCACTTGCAGCTGAATTAATAAACACACAGAAGGAAAAAAATCACATTCTCTCCCTCTCCCCCAAGCTCCTTGTGTTATGGAGGAGATGAAACAGGCTGTCTCAGTGGGATGGCAGTAGGATTTGTGCCCCACTCACCTGGGCAGGTGTCCTGGGCATCACAAGTAGTTGCTGTTAGGCTGAGCAGTGCCAGGAGGGTTGGGGCTGCCCTCCCCATGGCCGGTACCACTCTCCGCTCTCTGTGCAGCTCCCCTCATCTGCGTCCCAGGCGCTGTGGTTAGCATTGACCCATCTAAGCCTTTTATATCTAACAAAAAGCCCCAGCATAAGCCCCACCTCTGCGCTTGCCCACTGCATGTTCTCAGGTCTGGGACTCTGGCTGGATCTCAAGCTGCTCCCCAGATAAGCCACTTTCCACCAGTCTGATGGGAAAGTTCTTGGCCGGCTGCCCCAGACTGCCTCATCTCTGATCTCCGCAAATTTTGCATGCCTTTCCCCTACCGTGTTGTATTTCTAGAGGAAATGAAGCAGCAAAATCATAGGTTTAGCTCAGTGCAGACAACTCTCCTCATCCTGCCTGCTAGCGGCCCTTTACAAAGAGCAGAGTTTACAGCGTAGGTTGGGAAACAGGTACTGGGAGACAAAAAGCCCAAGGTCAGCTGAGGTCACTGTCAGAAAGAAGTTGCACAGCCTGGCTCATGCTCCAAGGCTCTGCCTGCCAAACAGCTCAGCGCCACTTCGCAACCCTCAAACAGAGGTTTCAGCTTATACATGATCCATGACCGATACGGAGTCAAAACTTTGTATCCAAGCAGATAGGTGGGCAGAGCATGTTTGATTCTTTGGGTTTTTTTTCCCCATTTTTTTTTTCACTTCATGTAATAGCGAGCAGGATTTCTGTTTTGCTTTGCTGTTGCTGTGCCCTGTAGAGTACTCGTTTGTGACAGCATTAGTAGAGGTCCAAAATCATCGAGTTTGACCACCATGTTACCTTCAGACACAGAGCCTGTAAAGTTTATAAATTTTAACAGAGGGCAGAGTTTAAGGTTGTTTTCTCCATATTGTTGCATCCCAGTTCAGAGAAGACTGATTTCTTGGAGCTTTTCCCAGCTATCAGGATATCAGAGGCAGAACATAGCTCCCTCTCAAGCATTTTCTTCTATCGTGAGCAGAACATCCCAAATTCCAATGATATATGACAGCCTACTTAAATTTAAGCAAATAGGACGAGGCAGGGGAGAGGTATTTGGTTGCCACTTAAATTCTGTGTCCCTCAAATAGCCCATGTATACACACACTCATGCACACATTCTTATACATATTCACAGATGCATGCATATAAGATAATATTTCAGTAGATGCTGTGACTATTGTCTTTCCTGAGAACCAATTCTGTCAGGTAAACGCACATGTTGCTTTCCTGCCCCCATCTGAAAAACATGTAGGGAAATCAGAGGGGTTGTGATCAGACTGGTTGCATTCAAGTTTGGGGTCACTCTACACGAGAAAAAGTATCTCATCCATGACAAGTGCTGTGCATGCAATTCTCGGGGCAAAACAAGAGCAATTTCTTTCTTCAGCCTTTCAGAAGGAAAGAGAAAAAGGATGAGCAGGTGCCTCTGAGCTTTTAGGGAGGGAGAGGTCTATGTGGGGCAGCTATAGGGTGACTGGAGACTTGTGCACCCCTCTTCTCTTACCTGTACAGCCTGTGCTGCCTGCCTGGGACAGACTTGTTGCTGCCCCATGGGGCAGGTGGAAATAAAGAAGAGCCAGCCCCTTCTCCTTCCCAGTGCCTGCACTCTGTGCCTGGGAATGACTGCAATACCTTGTTCCAGCTATTTCAGCTGTTTCCTTTGGTAAATCACTCCAAAAAGCAATGGTAAAACTGCACTTGCAGATTACCCCATTGTTACAGTCTCTGAAGGGCTCCAGGCCAAGGGTCCTGCCAAAAAAAAAAAAAAAAAAGTAAGAATGGGTTTGCCCAGCTTTTCCCAGTTGCTCCAACAGCAGAGTGGTCAGCTCTAGGTTGGGCTGAGAATGCACGTTGTGGAGGCAGCTGTGATTTATCTGCCCAGCACTGATGCATCCCCTTAGGTATTACCAGCTGCAGGTTCCATCCAACATGGGGGACACCTGGAGATGTCACCCCGCTTCCATCTGAGGAGAGCAGCAGTGTCTTTATGGATGCAGCTACTTTTGGGAGCAGGGGGGAAACTGCCAATGAACAAGCTTAGTCCAAAGTAGGTCAGGCCCCCAGGGGTAGATTTTGAAATTGGTCCAGTGATCAATATGTCCTTAATTGCTTTTCCTCATCCCAGGACTCAGTGAAGATTGCAGAGAGCTGATAATTTATGCCATCAGCAATTCCTTATATGTAGATTCTCCCTTGAGCCCTTGAAGCTCCCTTCATCCCCTGTGAATCTTGAAAGTCCAGGATCACTTTGGGGATGAGAAAACAAGAATTTTAAGCACACGGGGTGAGTGGGGAGCACCTCTGAACACTGTGACTCATCACTTCACCTCTAGAGACAAAAATGCCAAGAGTGATGTCTCCAGGATTTAACTGATCTGCAAATCCCCAAGAAATTAAGTTTAGTAAATCAAAAGGTACAACCAGATGACAGAAGAGGTTTAAAAACATTAATGTGAGAGCATCATAACTATGTGAAACAGGGAATTTAGCACTGGTTAATGCAAAATTGTAACTGAAATTCTGGGTCATGGTGGGGTGGGTCCTGGTGCATTGCTGCCACCAGGATGCTAGAGATTTGCAGGGAGCATAGGGAAAGCTGCAAAATCTGTAAATACCTAAAACAAGCAGCAAGCCACAGTCACTGCACTCCTCCACTCTGTGCTAACCTAAAGAGGTTGCCACACAACTCCTAATGCTGCAAGAAGGGGGGACAGTTGGCACAGGGGTAAACTCCAGCTACCCTGGCCTCTGACAACTGGATGCAGCCATTACCAACCCAGCCCACCACCATGACCTCTCCTGGCCTTATGCTGGACCTTTTACAGAGCACTTCAGCAAGGGAAAAGCATTCATTTTCCTCTATGGCCCAATGTTATATAGGGAAGCCCACCTGGAAGTAGACATACATTACCAGAGACAAAGAATTTTGTCCCTGTATTAAAAATCTATCCTGCCCTGACTGGCTCAGCCCATAATCCCACTGGATTTCACAGGGCAAGGATTTAAGCAGCTGTGCTTAGGAGAAAGAAAGGAAAAAAAGGGGAAGGGGAAGGGGAAGAGGAAGGGGAAGGGGAAAAGGAGAAGGAAAGTGAAGGGAAGGCAAGGCAGGAGAAGAAGGCCAGGGCAGGATAAGGGCAAAGCAAGGCATGGAAGGGCAGGGCAGGAAAGGAAAGGCAAAGCAAGGCAAAGCAAGGAAAGGCAATGAAGGGCAAAGCAAGGCAAGGAGAGGCAAAACAAGGCAAGTCAAGGCGGGGCCAAGAAGTGTAGGGCAAGGAGAGTCAAGGAAATGCAAGCCAGGGCAAGGCAGGGCTGAGCAGGGGAAGGCCAGGCAAGGTAAAACAGGGAGAGGGGGCAACACAAGGCAAGGCAGAGCACGGCAAGGGCAAGCTAGGGTAAAGCAAGGCAAGGGAAGGCAAGGCGAGCCAAGGAAAGAAAACACAGGGGAGGGCAAGGCAAGACAGGGCAGTTGAATGCAGGGCAGATCAATGTAGGGCAGGACAAGGGAAAGCAAGGCAATGGATGGCAAGCAGGAAAGGCAGAGCAGGGCAAGTCAGGGCTTGTCGTCGTGTTACCTGAAACAAAAGCTCTCAAAAGTAGAAGCAGTTTAGAGAGGACATATTGCTTTATTCAACATCAGGTGCTATGTGAAAATCCACAAATCTAGCACACCTTACCAGGGACATTCACCCATTATTTATACACAAAAGATTCTCATTATTTGGCCTACCTAATCTATAACTCCAGCTGGGCAGAAATACTCATGCTTTTTGATGATGGAATAGCCCTTTTGCACATACATATTAAATTTTGCAGCACCTGCAAAACACTTCTGTGCAGGCATGAGCTCCTCGATGGTCATTTGGATAAGGATACTCTTCCTCACCTTATCCTTTTAAGGTATTGAGTCATCTCAGGACAGTAGATATTTGCCAGCTTCTTGAGGATGATAAGGATGTTCCTTGAAGTAGCCCCAGCTCTGTCTTAATTAGAGGAGTACATTCTTTGACATCGGAGAGAACCTTGAGGTGATTAACTCCTTCTTGTTATCCCATCCTTATCACTATCAGCTTGGTGACCAACTATTTTCTCACACAGTAAGAAGCTCAGTAATTAACTCATTTTAGTTAGCATATGGTTATAAACAAAGCAGAAGCCTGTCTTTGGTAACAA
>JAOXNH010000008.1:8316-19534 GCA_028566575.1 Bartramia longicauda
CTAGAATTCTCAAGATGTTTATTGTACTTAATGCAATCCACTGGGGGGTGTTACGGTAACAGCATCTAAAAGTCTCTCACTAAGGCTGTATTCCAGTCTGAGAGAGGAAGAACATACATTAAAAAAGCCACCTTTTACCTGAAGATAAATGCTTTTTTTGATAAAATAAAATGTACGTCCTATAGAGTACAAGATGACTAATTACTCATTAGTAAAAAATAAATTGTCTGGACAACTCTTCAATTAGTTCCCAAAGTAGTTTTTCTTTTTTTATATAAAAAGTCACGCATATTTATTTGATTCGATTCTTGAAAAGGCTTCAAAGTTCCAAAACCGTTAGGTTGTCTTTTTTGAGATATGGCAGAGGTTGAGTGAACTGCAGACACACGCTGGAATGGCTACAGCTGGCTTAATTACAAATACGATTAGGTGCTTTTCTCCATCCCTTTTCCCATTTTCCCTACCTTCTGTACATGTGCTATAAACACATTTATGAACATCCACAAATAACTGCCATCAAGCAACCTTTAATGACAAGGACTTAGTCAAAATTAACCTTTAGGCACCGCTGAAGAGATTAAACTAGAGCACGGCACAAAATCACTTTTCTGGCTAAACTCATGCATCTTACTTCTAAACAGCAGCTCGCAGATTTAGAGTGAATATTTGAAGCATTTGGATTCCAAAAGGTAAACATCACTTTGCAGCTCACAGTTCAACAGTGACCACATACAGTAATTTCTGTAAAACATAAAATGTATGACAAAGGAAGGGAATAAGCAAGTAAGCAATGCCTCTTTTTTAAGTTATTTCTACAGATTTGGTGCAACTTCCAACTGCATGGATTTTTTCCAGACACCACCAGTACTGCTCAAAGCCCCAAATTAACATACATTGATGCGGACTTAAAAGTACTATGTATGTAAACACTACATAAATACATATGGAAAATAAAGTCCATATCCCATAAAATAGAAATTGTAATATATACTCTATTAGGTAATGCATAGGGGCATAGCAATAGTTTTATAACTATATAAATGCATTTAATAATATTATTTACAGATGGAACCAGAGACAGAGATTACCATCAAATACATTGATTTCATCAATTCTATGAATCTTTTGAAGATCCTCGCTTAAAACAAAATGATCTGCAACTCCAGCTACCTAGAAAAGGAAAGTGTTCCTGATCCATTTAGTGCAATGATGCTGGCTACAAAACTTCAGAGGAGAAAACATTCTAAGAACTAGTACTGCATTAGCTAGTGGGACAAAAAAAAAACATTTTTGAGTTTAAAAGTTTGGTAAGATAAGGAAGAGAAATTAAGGTTACACAGCAGACGAACGAGAAAAGGAAACTTCTCGAAAGTGAAGTCTTTAGATTCTCAGAAATCAGAAGCACCAAATGTACAGGTTCTCATGCTATTTTGTTCCAGCTTCATCCTGAACGATCTTGGAGACGGCTGTGCCATAATCAAGGAAATGGCATGTCACAGACATTCCTGCAGATACGATACTACGTAAGCCCAAACAAAGAAAAGAAAGATGAATAGACTCATCAATCTGACAGTCTTTTACCTCTGAGTGCTTGACTTTACCACTTCAGTAGCGCTTCTCCATTTAAGTAAATACTGAGTATCACAAAACTTGCTTCTCAAGACAAAAAAAAAAAAATAGGCAATAAAAACGAAATGTTCTTACAAGAACCTCTCACAAGAAGGTGTGCATTGTGCTTTCAGCGCTGGAGTATAGTAAGCCACAACAGCTAAAGATTACACAAGTTATTTCATATTGGCATCGCAGATCAAGCATCAGAATAAACTCAGGTGAACATTCAAGTACGACTCATTTAAAAGGAGTGACCCTCCAGAGAAAACCCTTTTTCTGGGCCTAAAGACCAGGTGAGCAAAAGTAAACCCCTACAGGGATGCAATGCACAACACAGGTAAACACCAAAATGCCCATCAGCTCTGGTAAACCTTGGCTGCCAATCCAAATACAGAGGCAGGCTGACAGGAATCCTAGAAACAGTTGTAACTTTATTTCCATTTTCATCTTTGCTCTCAGGACTTAAAAGACTCCTGGGCTTAACTGGAACTTTTACAAGATCTCACACATTCACCACCTTCCAAAATCAGAATAATCAATAATTCTCACAAATAATAACAAAGCCCTTTTACTAGTTTCAATGAGACATGGAAGATGCAGCTCTAGCCGATAAGTACTTAATCACCGATCCCCATGCAGATTTTAAAATGTCACAAGGTACAACTGTATGAAAAACAAGGATGATGTGCTGCATTTCACACAAAGGATTTTTCTTAAATTTTCAACTCGAGAGTAAGCTTTTACCCAAGGAAGCTGATACAAAAAGACACTTCTCCCCAAACCTGCGTTACAGACAACTGCCCATCCTCCTGCTAAGTCATCACAAGCCCTTGTAGTCTTAGTTAAAAGTCTAACGTGGAAGGAAATACGCACATATTGGCAACCATCACCGTGGACCACAGCCAGAACCTACAGAGGAGGGGTTGGGAGCCAGGCCACTGCAGTTTCACCCCACAGCAGCTCCTTGGAGCAGTTCTGCTGGTGGGAGCTCTGCGCGCTCAGGAGCCCAGCCGTGGCACTTGACAGAGTACTTGTGCCACCCGAGGGAGACCAGTCGCTCTCAGCCTTTCCACAGTTTTGAAAGGCACCCTCCAGAACCAGGCCTGCCACGGGCAGAGGCTGTGACCTGCAGGTTGGCCTCATCACTGCCCAAGGCCTCACGA
Organism: Bartramia longicauda; assembly: GCA_028566575.1. Taxonomy (NCBI): domain Eukaryota; kingdom Metazoa; phylum Chordata; class Aves; order Charadriiformes; family Scolopacidae; genus Bartramia; species Bartramia longicauda. The sequence continues at coordinate 11,091 of JAOXNH010000008.1, forward strand.
GAGTCACCGCAGCCCTCAGCAACAGAGGACTGGGCTGCTCTGCACGGCTGTGAGATGGCACCTTCTGGCCACGGAGCAGTGGCAGTGCCGCAGCGGCATCTGCAACCCTGCAGCTGTCACCCTGCCCAGGCACCAGACTTCCAGGTCCCCTGCCTCAGGCCAGACATCGTCACTCGTCCCCCCAGGAGTGATGGCACCACGGGGCAGCTGGAGGGAATGGCCCCATGCTGACATCACCTGCTTCCTGTCGCTGTGGCCCAGGGGCACCGATGGGCCTTTGCCACCTCAGGGGAAGGATGAGCGGTGTCAGCTGCCACTGACTTGCTCCTCACCCTCCTGCGGGCAGGGGAAAGCTCAACAAAGCCAGCGCAGACATTCTTGCCGTTTGCCATGCCCGCTGCTGCTGTCCTGGAGGCGCACGAGCCCGCCGCTCTGTGACGGGGAGGCCGAGGGTGATGCAACGAGGCAGTGGAGGCTGTGGTGGCTTCTCCCAGTTATTCGTTCCGTGCACGAGGCAAGAGCGGGCGCTGCTCCTCGGTGGGTGGCAGCTCCTCGCCGGGCGGCGACTCGTAGGTGATGCAAAGGGAGGAGAAGAGACAGCCCAGGAAGGACACCAGGCTGGCGAAGTACATGGCACCGCTGGCGCTGCCCACAGCTGCTGTCAGTGGCCCCATGGACAGGGCCACGAGGATCTGCGCCAAGAAGTACTGGCAGCTCAGCAGGGAGATGTCAACGCCCATCCCGCGCCGTGTGCCCTCCGCCTGCGAGCCTACGAACTGCGGGGGACACAGCGTAAGGGGATGCGGGGGAGCCCCTCTGCCCGCCCCGGCCCAGGGCTCACCTCCTGGCTCTGGTAGTAGTCGCAGAGCAGGGAGTACGGCAGTGTGCAGAGCGTGGCGAAAAGGATGCCGTAGGTAGCGCACAGTGACAGCACCACGTAGATGTTTCTGGAGAGCGTGGCCAGCCCCGTGCCCAACCCAAAGGCCAAATATGCCACAAAGTACAGTGTCCGTGTGCTGAACCGCTCCTCCAGCTTCTCCAGCAGGGCTGCAAGACAATGGCATGGCATTTGGGGTGAACCGCGGCCCTGCCTGCCACTAGCCAGTCAGTGGACCCAAGGGGTGCACCCTCGGGCCCCACAGCCCAGCTGTTGGGCAGCCACATCTCAGGAGCCACCATCAGGCCTTTGAGTAACCGATGGCTCACAAACGAGAGCCAAGGACCCCTTCCAAACCCCACTGCCGCAACGCAGCCTTGCTGCCCTACCTGTGTGGAGGGCATGGCATTGTCCCGGTGGGTAAATGGGAACTGTTAGGGGGTGGGGGGCAACACGTGACACACAACAAGGTGCCGGCGTGGTGCGTGACACCGGGTGCTCTGTCAGGGGCACGCCAGCACCAAGTGTGCTGCACCAGAACTGTGCCTATTGTGGCTGTGTGTCTTTCTGGATTCAACGTACATAGAAAATGTCACTTGTGAAAGGAACTGTAACTAAGAGAGATGTGTTTTCACTGGACCGCTGACCTCATCTGCTGTCAGTGCAGGCCAAGCTAACTAGCAGAGGTAATACAGTGAAAAAGAACACTCTGCTTCAGCACTCGTGCCATGTGGCAGGCTACGTGCAACGTAAGTATTAGACTACTCCTTGCAGAAACACTGCTCAAGGAGCGGGAGCACCTTTCTCACAGCAGCAGCCAAGATGGCTGTACTAAGTACCTGAGTAGAAAGCAGCACTGAATGCATAGATGCACATTCCCCAGCAGCCCATGGTGACCCCAGCGTTGTACTTCTGATACTCATCTGAGTTGTGAGGTGCTTTCGGATCCCCTTGAAACACTACTTCTCCCATGAAGTCGGTATAGAAGAGTAACATCCCCTCAAACGAAAGCCATCCTAAAAAAAGCCAGAAGTAACCTATTAGGATCGGAGAGTATCTATTTCCCCTTGTAAGCTTACATAGATGCTATGAGCTACCGAAGACAGGCTATGCAACAAGTATCACGTAACATTCAGCCATATTTATCTGCGACTGCTGTTCCCCGTGCATTATGGTACAATGTTTGTCAAAGACCAAGACATCCTTTGAACTCCTAAGCGGAATCCTAGAGGCCACAGAATACTGGTTTAGCAAGACAGAAAAACAGATTACAGCAGTCTGAGCTGCCTTCCGGTTTTGACAGGATACAACACTCGGTTTCAGAGTTGCTCATCACATAGTCCTTTAAAGCTGCTGTTGTCCTCCCAGAAAGAACTGGAAGAAACACTTCTTATGGCACGATGAGTGTCTCTGACACCGTTGAAAACTCCTACTCACACTAACTACCTGTTACCTTCTGTTCAATTTTGTGTAAATTGGATTGCTTGCAAGCCCTTCCTAACCATCACCCATGCGGTGTAAGAGCAAAGGTAACAGTGAGTGGTTACGGCACTCCTGCAGCACTGTGTTCGCACTCCCTCACGGCCTGTTCTGGGACCCCTATACACGTGCTGTCAAAGAGAGGGAAGCAAAAGCTGGTCTCAGTTGTAAGCAGGGAAATACAAATAATCTCATCTCTCACCTTAGTAATGCAAGTTTCAGAGTATTAAAAAAAAAAAAAAAAAAAAAAGAAAAGAGTCGAGGGTTTCAATTTCTCGGTTCAGCAGTGTTTCTCATCCCAGTGTAAATATTCCATTTCACGGATGTGCTGATTTAGGCCATTGTTATTCCTTTTCTAGGAATGTAGGCTTTGCTATTTTATTGTTGTTGTTTTGCGGTGTTTCTTTCTTTTTTTCTCAGTGTTCTAAGAAACTAAATACCAGAAAGTACCTCGTTGGTGAGCGTATATGGAACAAATCATATCCTCTCCAGTTAGCAGCCATTGCAAAAATAGATAAAATATTTAAAAACATTCACACGAGGTAAGCTACTTCATGGTGAAAGCAAAAGGGAACTTTCTGAATACCTAGGAAGTGGTTAATGCAGAGGTTACGAAGAGCCTTGGGCATCCGGCAGATGGTCAAACAAAGAAGTTTCACAGACAGTGGTTGCTCAGAGGTCTCGCCTGATCCATTCAGTTCGCTCTCATACTTAACACCATTCAGCAAGATATTGGCAACCTGCATCAGAAGAACTCCCAGGTGAAACAACACAGTAAGACAAACCCAAACGTCCTTTGAGCAAACCTATGCAATATTACACACCTATCTGATCATCTGAAAGTTAAACTCTGTTGCTGGACTGTGTTGAATTGGAGATTAAGAACAGTGTATTTAGCTAGACTGTAATTCAACCTTGCAACAAGCCTTAAATGACAGCACTGTGCTGCAGCTTTCAGTACACTTGAAACAGTACTCCTCACTTCTCTAGGGTATTCGGCAACCCCATCCAGATGCTAGCGTAGGGAAGGCACAAATTCCATTGCACTTAACAGGAGCTGTACCCACATCGGGGTGAATTCGGTTCCTGAAGTTCTAGAGACATCAAGTAAGAAGAGGCTGGTTTTAATTAAAACACATTCTCATTGCTTGCTAACCTTGATGCGCGATCTCTGTGTGCACAGCACGTAATATCCTTGCCCTAATGAAGTCTGCTCTCATAAACCAAGTCAAAGTACAGCAACAAACAAACAAAACAAACAAAACCCACCCACACACCTCCCCCCAAAAAAACCAAACCAAAAAACAACAGAGGACAGTTTACCTCATCTTGGATCATAAAAAAATTGGCCAGCATACAGAGGTTTCAGACATTCCAAGTTATCACCAACAGTGGCAGATGAGGTCAGAGTCTTATCCCTGGGTAAGGGAAACCTCACCTCCCTGATGGAACCAGATGTAATGACTGCCATAAGGAGAAGCTCATGGGAGAATCCTATCCCTGGCCCTATCTTGCGGGTAATTCTGTGGAAAGGGAAGATACAGGCTCAATAAAAATGTGTCTTTTTCTGCTCTCACGTGGTAGCTCCCTGGGTGGTGAAGTACGGCTAAAAATACCGACCTAACTTTCACATGTGGCCCAATGAGAGTGGAACGCTCCCACTTCTGCCATCTTAACAAAGGCAACTGGCAGACTGCCAGTCATAATTCACATCCTACCCACTATTTTACCAGTACAGTCACAGCAGGTACGCTGTTCCCATAATGACTTTTATGAGCAAACTGTCACAAGCAGTCTTTAACTATGAATTTGTGCGCTACACATTTAAAACTATATGAAGAGATTAAATGAACGCTCAGGTTTACGTGGTCGTATCACTGATTTTCTGCCCTTACCTGTTGGCTGAAGGTTACGTTTCTTCTTCTGTTATTTTCTGGACAGTGTCCTGTTACGATATCTGGAATGGCCAAGGTCTGAGGTCTTTTCAGGATCCCTGATGACCGTGGCTTTATCGCATCCAGTGAGCCCACCCTCAGCGCCTCGCCGTCAGGCCCCGGCGTTACGCTGCTCTCCCCTTGCTCCAGAACTCCATTTTCTCCTTGGTAACAGCCGCCAGGCACTCGAGGAAAGCTGACGCTGACAGGCTGCCTGGGCAAGCTAGCTGGAAGTGCTAAGTAACTACTGTGCCCGCCTGTAAAACAGTCTATAAGCACACTGTCAATATTCGAAGTCCCAAATGATGATGCAAACTCATTAATTCCCGTCAAGGAATTGTCTCTGCTGACAAAACTGCCATATTTGGGCGTGAGTGGGCTGAGGGGAGAAACGGGACTTGTAAAACTTGCATATAAGTGAGCTGAGTTATGAGAAGCTAAGTTTTCGTTTACACCCTCCTCAAAGAAGAAAGGTGGCGAGGGAGGGAGAGGAAGACTTGGACTCTTCATCACTTTTTTCTTCCTGCTAAAGGACCTTAAGGGTCTTTCTGGAATGCTAATCAGAGTCAGCACAGTAGTGATAGTCAGTATCACTGAGGTGAAGACATAGATGACGCGAAGTTGCCCTCCCACAGCTTTTCCAAAACTGGTTTTATCCCAGTGTATTCCTCCAACAACATAACCAAAGCCACCTCCAAGACCTGGTGGAAAAACAGAGCTGAGATTACCTTCCCTAGCCAATCCTGGAAGTCAGTAACAGCACAGCACCATTTGTCTAACAATTTGTGAGTAGAATCTGACACGTTACTTCTGTTTTACTACTCAACCCTTTTCAATTCAAATGCAGTAATAAACACAGTTATCCGTGTCACAAGGACAGTCTGGATGTACAGAAACAGTACAGAAAGAGGGAGAAGTTCAGTACTGTGAAAGCGATGATAAAAGTAACTAAAAATGGCAGTTCTTTCTTTGCAAAGAACAAACCACTTTACCTTCAGCTATTTCAGTCCCTAAAACAGAATTGTCCCCCAGCCTCGTGGCAAGGCTCTGCAATCAGTCAGCTAAGACTGTTTTTTCCTGAAAGTAAGTGAAAATCCATTTTCCCCGCTTAGTTAGAGGAACGCAGATATAATTGCGACCAAGACAGACTGAACGGCTTCAGAAGCATAGCAAGCTCATTACTCAGTAACGCGTTGACAGCGTAGAAAACTGCCACTGCATTACTACTGATGAACACTGAAGTTCTGAGGGCACCAGATAGCCCTCTTCTTTGTTCACATGGTAAAAGCCTTATGATGCTCTTGTTTCTTTCTTACAAACATATTCAAGTGCGTGAAATAGGCAGGAAAACTAGACTATAGCGGTACAGCGATTGAAGATGACAGCAGAGATCACGGCGCCCAGTATGCATGTCCCCTCCAACAGAGTAACTTGGCATTTTCCACACCTGCAGGAAGCCAAACCGTCTCCTTTGAGGGATAATTTTGTTTCGATGGGCGTTATAAATGACGTGAGGGACCTTCAGATGAACAACCCAGGACTGTGTCTTGTTTTACTTTTGTTAGTTACAAAAGCCTTTTACAGTAAGCAGAAGTTTGTTTTCAAATTTAATTAGTGCAGCCTTTCCAGGCATTTGCTTATTATGCTTATACAGGAAAAGACTGGTGATTTGCACTCTGCTTTCTTACAGCAGGGCTTGTTTACTTAGGGTTCATGTCACGAAGAAGCACCAAGAAAGCATACCTGCTAACAAAGCGTGGATGTTGAGGCCTCTGTCTTGGTCCACTGGGCTGCATACATCCATCATGTAGGCATGACTGGGATTGTCTGCTGAATCTGCACTGAAGTCCATGAGGACAACACCACAGACTGTAAGAATGATCCCCCATTTGTGGTTATTTGCAGTGTCAGACAAGGCGCTCCCTATGTCTTTGCCATTCAGCATAAGCGAGAGCCCAAGCAACGCTCCTGGGAATAAAACCAAAACAAAATCTATCAATCGGCTGCTCGCAAGCAAAAAAACTTGCATCGCTCCATACTCTAAAAGCGTTACGCTACCTGCACAGCCTTGTGGCAAGTACTACTGCTCTTGTTCAGATTGTCACAGTCTGGGGAATGACCATGGCTTATAGGATATACATAACCCTTTTGCACTGTTCAAGCTTACAAATGTCTGGAGTTGGTTTTGGCCAAAGGAAAACATTCTTGACCCCCAAAACATCAACTCTTCAGACTCTGACAAGAGATGTTTTTATGTGTGGATCTCCGGCTGCCAAAGCATCGCCTCAGCATCACTCACTACCTTCTTCAGAACCACAATACCCAACACTTCAGAGACATTTTGTTCGGCCTAGTGCCACGGGGGATGCTGCGGATGAGATATGCGCAATGTTTCTACCTTGTAAGTGCTATGCCTATTGTTTCTAAAAGACACACCTACTGCTAAGACCAGAATAAAAGGTCTTCTCCTCCCAAATCTCGATGTGCATCTGTCACTCCAGGCTCCCAGTAAAGGCTGCAACAAGAACCCTAGAAAAGAAGAATCACCAGTTAGTAGCATTTTTCTACAAGCCGGTTTCACGGGAGAGTCAAAATAGATACTTTAAAAGGCAGTTAAAGGCAGCACACCACGGCATAGCGATATCCCCAGCCTGTACTAGTCACCCAAATGCACACACGGTGTACATCCTGGCATTTCTCAGGTGGGGGACCGAATAAAGTAGCGTGCCACCCTTACAAGCTATTTCATTTACTCCATCTTAGATGGGAGAACCCCTGCAGCACTAGCAAGCAAATATGCAAGTTGGAAAGGTGCCTATATTACTGTGGGCCAGCCTATGAGTAGGGGCCTATCTACTCTCTTCTTCTAAAGTGCATCCCGCAAGTAGAAGAACAGGCAGAACAAAACTGCCAAGTGGTAACAGCCCATCCTATGATTTCTCCCACAATAATGGATACGATTCCCAGCCCTGGCTCCACGCTAAGGCAAGTAATTCAATGCCCATAACAGTAGCAGTCGATGATCTTTCATCATTGGAACACCTCATTTGTCTCAGAACATTAAACAGGAGAAGGCAATCTCGCTCTGCTTTTTTCACACACCCCTGGGAACTGTCTCTGGGCGCTTTTTTCATAGGGACACAACGGATATGCTGATCCTCTTTTGCTAGTTTTTAAATATAGCAGCAGAGTAACCAAAGCCTACCCTCACACAAGATGTAAGAGTTTGGTTAAAAGAACAGACCCTTTTATCACACTGGGCCCATTTCAAGCAAGACACAGCAAGAATTATTCTCCGTTCGATTGTCTAAAATTATGGTTAGTGCTTCTTAATGTCAAGACCACACAGAACATCCTTGTTAACAGCTGAGGTAGAGAAAATGAAAATATGTAACACCTGTGTAATGGAAAAAACAAGAGGAAAGAAATAGTGTAAAGTAAAGTTACCTAATATAGGGCTGATGAACCACACCATTCCATACAGTTGGTCTGGAAGCCCCATCTGAAGCAGCACAGGGGTAACATAGGCTGTTTCCATGGCATAGCTGAACTCCAGCCCAAAGAGAATGCACCCATTAAACAGGAGTTCTATGAAAGACCTCTGAGGCTGGAGATCCCCCAAATCAATCAAATCAATAGGACATGGAGTATTTGGTGGTGGCGGTGGCGAAGGGCGGATGTGTTTTCTCCTTTTTGGATGTCTCTTGAAGTTGTTGGCCCGATGACTTATATGCCGTGTGACTGATCCAGAATAACCTGGAACTCGTGACCTCCAGATTTCCTGAGAAGCCACACTTGGCAAAAGTGCAGCATCGCTGACAGGGGTTGTTGCAGATGGTGGAATCATCATGGGTAGGCGTCTAGAATAACAATAGCTCAGAATAAAATGATTGAGTAAGAAAAACTTTGCTTCATTTCATTTACTGAAGTTCAAGCTATTTCTCAACGTTTCACATACTGAGGACAGCCTGTGTATGTTCCAACCTTTTCTCTCCATCTCTCTTACACAAAGCATATACATTTTATGGGCATGTCTCCTCCATCTTTGCACAAATGAGACAACAGAGATCCCACCTTGGTTACCTAGGCATTGCCTACCATCGTCAGGGATTAAGGCTGAAATATTTAAAACGGTTAGCAGTCAGACACGTCAT